>JAJGRW010001306.1:320351-403754 GCA_025461045.1 Carex parvula | reverse complement strand
CATTCTTTAAAATTAGCAACAGTTTTGCCCAAGTTGAGGCAAGAATTTGTCAAGCCCATTAGCATGTCAGATTGGTTAGGTTGAGATTCTTGGGCTACAACAAAACCTATTCTAATTTAATATTCTGATAAAATAACAATTATTTGAGCAAAGAGAAAAGTGAGAAAGACAAGTACATTGGCAGTGTGAACCAACAAAACCTTCACACAAGATATGTGACCATGCAAAGTAGCCAACAGCAAGGGTGATCCGGTAAAGTTTTGCACATCGAGTTGGGCACCTTTAGTCAATAGCACTTCAATTGCCCGAGGTTTATCTGAAATAAGAAAGAGTGAGTCATTTCTTTATTATCGCCTATAACTCCTAAATTAAAAATGGTGCACATTCAGATTAGATCATTTGCATCTTACATGTTTTAGTTTTATCATAACAACCATTCCAACCCCACAAGAAATTAAAGAAAAAGAAAGCATAAGAATGGTTCAACAATTAGAGCTATAGTTCAGCATGATGCAAAAGGTATATTGCAATAAATTCTAATTATTTGCCCAAAACACTAGTGAGTTGTCTTTTCCTAAGTCAAAATAAGAAAATAAAAAATTAAGCCAAACACATGACTTTTACTAATTATGGTAACATTCAGATTCAGTTAATTCATTAAAGAGGTAAATAAGACACTTTTTTTAAGGTCTAGCTTCAATTTTAATAATCAACTGTTATCGCAAATACACAAAATTTAGGGTGCAAATTGCAATACAAGGCTCTATTTGAAAATGACAAGTGTTGGGCTTAATTTGGTTAGCCACTAAGAATAACATTAGAATTATAATTAACAGATTAGAGAGACCTCCAATGACAGCATCATGGAGAGGACTTAAGCCATTGGCATCTTTGACATTGAGATTAGCACCACAGTTGATGAGAGACTCGATAGCATTTGGATCCCCAAAATTAGCTGCAAACATAATGCTGTTTTCCCTACAAATAATCATCAAACACAAAATCAAACAAAAATCCACAAGAGAAAATAGACGAGATGAAAAAGACAACTAGCAGAGATGTTGTTCAATTTTTGGTAAAAGGAGTTACTCAAGTTAAGAATACTTGGTGTAGTTGCAAAAATCCCTAAATTGTCTCGGCAACATTGTTCTAAAAGAACCATAGTAGAAGAGAACTTAAAGCAAATTCAGGACTATAAGGAAGTAAAATAAAATAAATGAGATCTAACCTGAGTGAGCAGCCAAATTGACATCCATCTTCAAATTCTTGATCAAATACTCACATATCTCTCCATGCCCCAGCCGTGCTGCATAATGGAGAGGTCTATCTCCTTGTTCATCACACAATTCAGAAACCATCTTACCTATTTTTTCTCTTCTGCTGCTGAATGTACTTTCACCAATTTCTGTATCATTGTTTGTATATACGACTAAATGAGTCTAAGATAAAGGTGCAAGTAAATTGGCGTTTTCTAGATTCAGAAAATTCGATCTGTCCTATGAAATTGTGCAATTAAGCTACTGAATGCATAGGTAAAGCAATCTTTTAAAGTTATTAGATAAAGCTAGCAACTATATATAGTGCTTTGTTTCCTTATGATGGATCTGTCCAGCGAATAATGTGGGAGAACAACTGCTTAGTGCTTAGTGCCCGCACTCAGCAGGCTGTTAATCTGGTGTCACGAATTGGTTATTTTTGTATCTTCACAGATTTACTTGGATTGCACGATACAATTGTTCCCCTCTCTTTATCTTCTTAGAAGAAAGAAAACATGAAATCGAAAGGTTAAAATGCAATGCACTGCACTGCACGGAGAAAGCTGTGCTTCGCCAAGGATTGACTATCCACCAAATTGATTGTAATGTAAAGACAGTAACATATAGTACAGTACAACTACTAAAATTAACTATACTGGACAAAAATTAAACCTAATTACGTAAAGCTGGACAAAAGCAGAATTGATCATCCACCGTAATACATACAACTGAAATTTTACAGAGAAGCCTCTTCAACTGGAATTTTACATCAAAGCCCCCCTTCAACTAAAATTTCTCGAAAACAGTATGCTCATTCTGCCCCAAAATTTCATGATGGACTAAATTATAAAACGAGGGAGTGCAAATCTTTTCTCTTTGCTAGGTTTGCACTCCTCTCTTTTTATAATTTAAAATGGAGACGGAGTGAAGAAACTAAAAGGGAACGCATCTGACGGAGCAAAAGGAATCAATGGAACTTGTTTATCAACGCTTCTAATCTGCACAAATCAGAGCACGTATCAGAAGGACAGGATCGCGATGCACAGCTTGCTTCGTGAAGTGCATTGCATTTTAGCCTTTATTATACTGATCAATGGGAAACAGAGACATAAATTTTATTTTATTTTTTAAAATACAATTAAAAACGAAGAAAACATGAAATCGAAAGGTCGTGGGAACCTCAATCTCCATTAGAAGGATAGAAACAAAGAAACTCACGCTGAAGAACACGGAGATCTCCTGATCGAGCAGCATTTGCAATCTTTATCGCCGTGTTATAATCTGCAAGTGAGTGTCGATTAGGGAGGAAAAGAAACACACACATATATATATAAAGAGAGAGAGAGAGAGAGTATTATTTTCAAATATAGTATACCTGCAGCAGCATTAACCCGTCTCGCCATTGTCGTATTTTTTTTTCCTTTCAATCAAGAAAAAGAGAGAAGCAGAGATGGAGAAGTAAAGAGTGGGAGGGAGCAAGAAGAAAAGACAACAACAACACCTAGGAATACGGACCAGCTTCAAAATAATTTCTTAGCGAGCGTAAAATTTTGAATTATACTTAATACACCGGTTTTCTTGACATACTTGTACATGTCATCTCTTTTATTGAGTTTTGGTGCCGTGTAGACTGCGTAAAAGTTATAGGTATGATTTTGGTGGTTGAGAGATTTATTTTACGCCTTTACAAAATGACTGAAACTGTTTCGACCGAAATCGCATCCTCTGAAATATCTCATACTTTGCGTGACTCCGTTCAAATACATTCTGCACGAATCTCAAAGCTCAAATAATACTGGGGTGTCTGCGTGCCAAATATGAACTATACTTATGGCTCAGTATATGAATTCGGATCCACGAATACTTGTGGCTCAGAATGTGAATTCGGATCCAGTGAAGTAACTCAATTTTGGATTTTGAATCGAGATCGTCTGATTTGAATCTGCAAAAATTCATCTCCGAAGTGATGCGCACACAGTCCGATGATAAAATTGAATCTCGAGACGATCTCGAGCGACGAATTCGAATCAGACAGTCTCGATCCAAAACCCAAGATTGAGTTACTTTAGGGGATCCGGACCCTCAGTATATGATATTTTATTGTATAAATTATACTTGTGTGTTATGACAATTATACATTTATACCACATATGAACTATAGTTATGACAATTTATTTTTCTTACTGTGATATGTAAAAATAAATTATAGTTATAATTACTTACTATGTCTTATATAATTGTGTGCACTTTACTTATTCCTAACCTAACCTTTAACAAAAATAATTGATGTATTAATTTGATCTTGTTAATTTAATTAGTATTCAAATAGCACAATTAATATTAAAGCTGAGGTTTAACAAATATCTTATTTTGGTACTTCATAATTTTATGACAAACAATAACGCAGGGGTCGACACTTTTCAAAGTATAGATAATATTAATATTATAGAAAACAAATAGAGAAAAAAAAAAAGATAATTGAAGGGATAGACATAATTATCACTTTTTGGTGTATAGTTTACATCAGTCAGGGAATTGGATAGGCAAATTTTGAATCTTGGAAGTTGGAATTCACGATTACGTGCTATACCTATGCTATAAGTCTACGCTCTTTACAATACAATATTTTCTTTTCCTTTTCTCAATCTAAAAATAGATTGTTTGTTTGTAGCCAAAAAGGAGTTTTTTTTTTAAATAATAATTAAAATAATTAATTTTAAATAAACAACATGATTGCTACAAGATTTACAAAAAATCATCAAAACCGAATTGCCAATTCGGTCCGATGGCATTTTTTTTTTTCGGACCGAATTGGCAATTCGGTCCAGCTCAATTTCACAATAAAACTGTGTTGCCTTTCGTGTGGAGGCTTTTTTTAGCCTGGACCCAATTGGCAAGTCGGTCCAGGTTTTTTTTTGTTTTGGAGACACTAAGAAGACCAAAAATAAAGAAATCTAACACTGAAAATTTAAATTTTTTGTTTAAATTATTTGTTAGATTACTTCTTTTGATTTATAATTAGTATATTTATACTAAAACACACTAAATTACTTGAAATTATGTTGAATTACACTATATTACGATAAATTATGTTGAATTACACTAAATTACGTTAAATTACAATAACTTCGCTAATTATGTTGAAATATGGTAAATTACGCTAAAGTAGACAGATTATGTGCCATCTTTCATGAATCATAAAAAATAGTAAAAAAAATTCCAAAAATAGTAAAAATTGATATTCTACAAGTTCATTATGTAACTAATTTACTGAGCTACTTGGATTGAATAATAGAAATGAAAATCTTAATCGAAAACTTCAACTCAAGTTTTGAGGCTCTTCTCTTTGTTTTTTGGTGATTCTGAATTTTGGAATTCGGCATCACTAGTATGGATGCATGCATATTTTTGCAAGCTTTCCGAAAAGTGTTCATTTGCTGAAATTGGACACTCGAGCGCCGTTTTATGACCATTTGAAGTTTCGCCGTCGTTTTTCGCCTTTTTAGTGAAGATATCGTCCCTATTCATATGTAATTAACCGTATTTTAGCGTAATGTATTGCAATTTAGTGTAATTTAACTTAATATAGTGTAATCCAACATAATTTCAAGTAATTTAGCGTATTTTAGTATAAATATGCTAATTATATGTCAAAAGAAGTAATCTATCAAATAATTTAAACAAAAAAATTCAAATTTTCAGGGTTAGATGTCTTTATTGGCAAATTCTTCTATGCACCTAAGGACCTATTTGTAAAATGAGCATATTTTCATTTTCAAAGTTCAAACAGTCGATCCGACCGTTCAACATTATCTCCATATTAAAGTGTACTTGGAGGTCAAATTTTACATTTTTTTGAATTGTTTTACTATTTATTAAGTATTTTACAAAACTAGTCAAATTCAGACCATTGAATTTTGTACCCATCTTAATAAATAGTAAAAAAATTCAAAAAAATGTAAAATTTGACCTCCAAGTACATTTTAATATGGAGATAATGTTGAACGGTCGGATCGACTGTTTGAACTTTGAAAATGAAAATATGCCCATTTTACAAATAGGTCCTTAGGTGCATAGAAGCATCCCTCTTCTTTATTTTGCTCTTGTCTCTAAAAAAATAAAAATAAAAGAAGAAGCCTGGACCGAATTGGTAATTCGGTCCAGGCTAAAAAAGCCTCTGGACCGAATTGGCAATTCGGTCTGGCCTGTTTTTTGATTTTATGTGACGCTCTTTCTATAACCCGGTGAAAAATAACTAGATCGAATTGCCAATTCAGTCTGAAGAAAAAAAATGCCGTCGAACCGAATTGGCAATTCGGTTTTGATAGTTTTTGTAAATCTTGTAGCAATCATGTTGTTTATTTAAAATTAATTATTTTAATTATTGTTTTTAAAAAAAAATCCACCAAAAAGGCACCCGCACCCGCACACATGTTAATTGCTAATTAAGAAGTTCGCACTTAGAAAAAATGCTACCATATTTTAAAACTCTTGATTCAGATATAAAAATATTTTGTTGCTTTATAATATTAATAATGTACCAAAATATTAATATTTTACAAAAAAAAAAAACAGAAAGTTTGCTAGTTTATAAAATAAATGATGTAATTCGTCAGAAATAATTCAAAAGATATTATTCAAAAATAACATTTCGAAGAATATCTCTGTGCTTAAACGTTGTACCATTAAACAATGATCATGTCGTTAGATATTGTTAGAATGTTTTTTTAAAACCTCTGATTACATATAAAAGCTGAGACAACACATAATATAATAAACACAAACAGAGAGGCATGTCGCTTCTCAAATTTTCTAGATTGATTTTTTTTAGAAAAATAACACCGTTGTATTGGTAAACGGGAAATTGGTATTGGTATTGGTCCTGCAATATTGTTTGGACTGAATTTTTAATATTTTTTTTATTAATATGAATAAAAAAAATACAAATTAAAAGAAATAAGTTGGAAATTCGAAATCTCGGATAGTAGGACTAACGCCACAACTATAAGGTCCGCAACGAATTACATAATTTAAAACATCTCAAAATTGAATTGAAAAACTTCATGAACTCAAAACAAAAATATGTGGATGGACATCATAGTTTATGGAGTCCACGCCCAGACACCATAAAAAAAAAAAAGGTATCCACGTGGGGTGATACCGCGAATATAATTGACAGAGATAATTTACGTTGCTATTATTAAATAAGATTAAAAGTAAAAAAAAAAACAATTTTAAAATAAACAACATGATTAAGTGAAACTTGAGTTCCATTTGAAGATTCTAATGTTTTTTAAGTTCTTTTGGGTCTAAACTGAGGGTTGAAGATTCAATGTGATATATGTTTTTCAAACCATTCCAAAATATTATTCATTTTAAATTGTTAAAAATTCAAATCACTTAACGAACGATAAACACATGAATAAAATGCCATCCTTTTTTACTGACATAATATGTACACGTGCGGATCATGTATGTAAATGCATTTAGTTTTAATTATTTTCTACCTATAACTTGGCTTTTTCATCGAGTGTTCTAGCACGATTATTTACGCATAAAAAAGAGGGAACCGTGTATACTTGAAGAGTGAACTATATTAGAATTTTCAAGCACAAAATTATAAACTTTATAATGGCCGAGATATATATATATAAATAATATCTTATATATTTACCGTAATTAATAATACCCTCGTATTTTATTAGAGCCAATTGTCCACCTTTTTTATAATTTCGTGCTTGAAAATTCTCACCTTTTTTTACCATGATATAATTACCCTGTTTAAATGTCTTAACCAAATAAGACCATATTATGTGTTTTTAATTATGTTTCTCAAAGTTGTGTGCCAAGCATCAGAAAAAGAGAAACGGAGTGTGTCTGACGCTCATTAGACTTCGATTTGAATTTGATGGATTCGCTTTGGTCCGATCCGCTTTAAGATTTGTGCATACTAAAATTGTACGATTATTAAAGTGATTAAGTGAACTCGCACGATTATTGAAGCGCATATGGATGTTAAAGTGAATCGAATGGAAGCGGAAACCATTGAACTCAAATTTGATTTTTCTGAAATAGCTAGAATCTTGTTCAGTAAAATATTAGAATTATTTATCTCCAAAAAATTGCGCATTCTTTTCTTTTACTTCTTCTCTAAAATATTGTGACAAATTTGTGCAGAGACTAGGGAACTTTTCAACACGAGGAATATTCAAAAAATCTTTTTTAAAACCAAGTTTGTAGTAGGGAACTTTTCACACCGTTAGTGATACAACTTTTTCACAAGAATGATACAATACAACCTTTTACACCGTCAGTGACAAAGCACGTTAAAGGCTTACTTACAGTCTTACACTGAACTGTAGCAGCTGAGACGTAGAAGTATGTAAAGAGAAATGGTGCACTGAGCACTACACAACAGGTACAAAAGGCCTATTTGTCTTTTTGTGATGGGAAATTACTTGAACAGATCAGTTGTTTGGTGTACCCTACCTAAACTGACATATGAACATTCCATTTCATATACTATACACTATAATCGGTGCTGTACATAAATCAACATTCCATTCCATATAACCCTACCTAAACTTGCCTAAATAACATCACGGTTTAAAACTATTTCGTAGACCATGTCTACACTCAACTGACAGCGTCCTCCCTAAAACCCAAGCCTCTTGTCTCACTCTCTCAGCACTCTTTCCTCTTTTCTTTTCCTTTTCCTCTCTGCTTCTCAGATAAGCCTTCTCTCTGTGCTAAATTGTTAATAGAAAGGAAAAGAAACATAACAATAACAATGGCGAGACAAAGGAATCCTTCAGGTATACTTTCATTCTATCTTTCCCTCTCTCTCTCTCTATAATCTGTAATCGGCACTTTCCACTTGCAGATGTGAAGAAGATTATAAAGATTGCAGATGCGGCTTCGTCGGGGAACCTCGCCATGGTTAAGCGTGAGTTTATGTAAATAAATACTGTTGCTTGTGATTTTGTTTAGTTTCGGTCCTTTTAAGGAGGATTAGATTAGAGGATCATAATTCATAGGGTTGTTGTTGTTCGTTTCTTATTGGTTTTAAAATAAAATCACTAATGCGAGTTGTTTATTTAGACTTTTGATTTATGTCTCTACTTCCCGTTTATACCTCTAACTAGGATTGCATAACCATACACCTGTTCTTTTTCTCTGTATTTTATTTTCTAATCTGAGTAGAAACAGATGAAATTGCCAATTCATTAGTTTCTTATTGGCTTAAGGATTAAAAAATCACTAATAAGAGTTCTTTCTTTTAGAAGTCAGATTTACTTCCCGTTTATACCTTAAGTTTAAACTGGACAGATCCAGTGTCTCAAAGTTTAAACATGTTTTTCCACAATTGAAGCTAAACAAGTATTGACGGTTTTATTTAAGACTAGAAAAGTTTTGTGATTCTAATTTTGTGTGGTGACGTTCTCTGAAATTTTGGTACATTCTTGATGGCAGTAATAGGAGAAGGTATATCCGAAAAGAAAAAAGAAAGAATAGGTGAGATGATTAATTGCTTGGTTGGCAAAGATGGAAATGGAGTTCTCCATAATGCAGCAGGCCGGGGCTATGCAGAGATATGCGAGTACTTGATCGAGAAATTCAATGTTAATGTCAATTCAGTGTCTCAGTCAGGTCAGATCTCATTTCTTTTTTTTCTGACTTCAAAGGTTTGTGAATTTTCAACAAGTGCTAATCAACAATCATTTGTTCTAAAACAATTCTGTAGCATTATATCTATGCTTATTATTTTTTTTTTAAAGAAACATGGATTTTAATTAAAAGAAAAACTGAGCATTTCTGAACTGTTTATGTGCTGTTGGAATTTTCCTGGAATTTGAGAGCATTTTTCTGGGTCTAATGTTCATACCTGAAACCGAACTGGCACAGAACTATACTAGTTTGTACCACCATACTAACTGGGGGATTTCGACGAAGGAATTCTTTGAGGCACGTTTTGCAGAATAAAGAAGGAATTCTTACTGTTTTACAAAGCTATTTGTGTGAATTCAGTTTCTGCAAATTAAACCAAATCATCTTACCTCCTTTTACTCCTTTTGCCAAATAAAGAAATGGATTTTGCTGATATATATCTCTCTTTTCTAATTCTTCTCTTGTGGGGGATTATCTCTTGATTTTGTGCTCTAATGTACATTTGTAGGGAAAACACCAATTGGTTTTGCGGCTAATTTTGGAAATTCAAATGTCATTGAGTATCTTATCAAGCGTGGTGCTAATCTCAACATGCAAGATGCCAATGGCTTTACTCCTCTTCATGATGCTGTTGTAGGAGGTCTCTGATTCTCTATATTTAACAGTCTTTTCTTTCTTTTTTATTTTGCAAACCACATTTAACCAAACATATTATTGTCAATAGCTGAATAGCACCCGTTTCTTGTATTGCAACTAGCATCCCACATATCTTGTGCTATTTCAAGACAGCATCGATCTCACACAAAATATTTCTTGTACTACTCACATGTAGCCTGTTCACATCGAAACTGAAGTTGAAACCTAGCAAAATATTCTTAATTACCTTCTTATATTAACTTACAACCGAATAGCTCTACAAGCAGTTAATATTATCTTGGAGCTGACATATGCTTGGCTTAATATTTGTTTAGGTTCTGACTTATAAAAAGTATATATACAGTTTGGCAAATAATGAGAACTCAGTGCTATACCTTTTGCATCGTACTGAACTATGGCTAGCTTTCCTTGCAAGTCTTAATATGATGTCAGTGAGAAAAAGGAGAACGTGTCATTCCACAAGACTTTTATGAAACTAAGCACCTTTTGTAAATTACTCTTCATTTCAGTGCAACCTCAAGCACTGGAAGTGCTACTGTCAAGAGGCGCTTGGGTCAACACACAGAGCTTTGTTGGGTCGCCTCTTGTTCTTGCCACATTGCGGGGCGACATACCTTGCATGAAGATTTTGCTGGACCACAGTGCTGATGTACTAGTTCCTCTTGTTCAATTTTCTCTTTTGCTCAATTATTATTCATGCTTATATATATAGATTGGTTGTTTTCTCTTCTGCAATACTTCATTTTAATTCCATTTCTTACCATATAAGTTTGAAAAAGAAGTATATGCATGGTTGTTTTGACCTTTGCTTCAAAATTTTAAATTTGATTAGGTTTAGTCTTGACCTGCTGGCATGCAAATGAATCCTTGTGTGAACCCAACTTACTTTTGCTGTTGCTAATTTGAAACAATGTAAAGCTTTGTTAGGACTTGTAATTAATTTTCACCAATTATTCTGACACTTCTGATCAGCCAAACAAGATGTTATGCCATGTGGTCACTCCTCTTCTGGTTACTGTGATGAACAACATGAAGTGTTTGTTTCAGCAACAAGCTGAAGCTAAGGAGCTTGCAGAACTTCTCATAAAGGTAGAGATTTGATGTGTTGATTGCAACAAGCAATGCTAAATCAAATTAATCATTTCTGATTGTTGCCAGTAACATCCAGCATATTATTTTCGTTAGTTGCAAATAACACTTGGACTTTTACAGTAATGCTCATCCCACTAAAAATGACTAATACCGCTAATAATTTATAACTAACTCAAATATATGTTATATATAGTTGTGTAAAATTGAAGGCCATATCATTTTCTTATTCTGTTGCTACTTTGTGATTCTTTTAATATTTTTAAGGGCAAATGCTGAAATGCAGCATTAATTGGAATCTCCACTTATTCCGTCCCAGTAATCTAATGGTTGGTTCTCAGTTGCATGTCCATCAAAATTGTTGGCAGTAACTTGAAAAATAGGAAATGTCATGTCTAATTTGCAGGACATGTAAAATGTTGAGTATTATTTTGTCGTGAACCTTTTTGCGTTTTGTATCACTGAATTGCATTGCTATGTCACTAAACAGTAACTGCTCTCATAAAGTGACAAGAAGTCCTCATGCACATGTTCCTTTTAATTTTTGTAGGCTGGGGCTGATGTGAACAAGGTACCAATTTTAGGCTTGGCCTATCATTCAAAGGAGCTAATGGAGTACCTGTTGGAATCTGGAGCAGACCCAAATCTCACTGATGAAGTTAGTTCCCCTTTTATTCTTTTTAAGTGAAAACTTGTGCAACATGCAACATGCACCTTGGAAAAATGTGAGTTAGTACGTAGTCCTTAATAGCTGGAAAGATAACCACACCTCAATCGTCGTAGTTAATTTATACAGAATTACCCCCACCCGCTCTTATGTTATAGTGTGCTAAGCTAGGCTGTCTTCTTTTGAATGATGTAAGATGCAAAACAGAAGAGGTATGGTAGCTGGTTTATGTATTTTCTGCTGGCCAATATCTGATATTTCTTAATATTTTTTTGGGGGGTTAATTAATTGAAAATAAATTTATGTCAAGGCATTAATTAAATAGAATTTAGTGCCCTTGTTTTTGACAAATGGAGATCTGGTCATTATATAATTCAAATTTTAGCAAATCTGCTCTTAATTTGCAGTCTGGAAGGTTGCCAATAATAGTAGCAGCAGTCAGGGGTAAAAAGGAGATTGTGGAAACTCTGTTTCCGCTAACAGCGCCTATTCCAACCATGCCAGATTGGAGTATCGATGGCTTGTTTAATTATGTTGAATCTCAAGAATATAAAAAGGAGGTATGTAATCTAGCTATATTGTTCTATCTATGTCAAAACCTTTTGTTGAAGATTATTGTTTCAATTTTACTATTCTGGGAACCATAAAATTACAAAGATGAACTAGTATCTTTTTATCAATTCAGAGGGAAGTTCTTTCCAAGAAGAGACTTGTGGAATTGAACAAGAAAATCCAAGCTGCACTATCCCAAAAAGAGTATCTTGTGGCACTAGTCCTCTGTACTTATGTAAGTACCAATTAGTTTGTCATAATTTGGAATACTTTTCTTTTGTCCAATAATTCTAAAGCTACTAATGAGTTGTTTTAATGGTAGGCATTGGAGGAACGTCCTGAGGATGCAAGTGCCTACTATGTGAAGAGAAGCTGCTGTTGGATGCATTTGGGAAATGCCCAGTGTGGAGTGACTTCTATCACTTACAAACTTAATTCTACCTTGGATGCTAACAAATCCAATTCGTCAGAAGATATCCGTACCCTAGGCAAGGACTATCTATCACGAAATGTAAGTTTGACTATTATTAATGAAAAAAAAATTTCCACAGCATGTCACTGTACCACGACTACTTGGTTATGGATACAAGTTGTTTTGAAGCAATTTTTTATGTTTCATACAATTTCACAGTAGTAGCATAATGTGTAATCAATTTTAGCAGTCTCAACTCTTAAGGTGATTTGAGTTATCATAATGTGTAATCATTTCTTTTGAATTATTGTTAATTGTTTTGCAGGATTATTTTCCAGCTGCACTTGCTTTTGGTGCTGGCTTGAGTTTGGATTCTGAAGATTTTAAGAATGAAATGAGGTAAATTTACTTTCCCTTTTATTTCTCTGATCTAGTTTTCTGTTTCATTAGTAAATTTTGCTGACGTGTCTAATGTTACATTGCAGGGGAGTCGTGGACTGTGCACTCAAATCTGGTGATCACGTATTGCCAGATGAACTAGAAGAAATGGGGAAACCTGCATTCACCGTGACAATTGATATAGACAAAATGAAGTTTAGTATTCACGACTAATTATGTTTGAATTAGTTTGCATACTGTTTTGGTGCAGCAGCACTTGTTTGGTTATTTTGTTCTCTTTTTATGCCTTGGAGGGAAGAAACTGTAGCTGTTTTTGTTAAAAGTTCTGTACGAGTACTGTGAACTGTTATAGAAAAAAATTACAGAAGCTCTCTTACCTCGGTGTGAATTGTTGTTTTTTTTTCTTTTTTCTTCCTTCTCCATTGACTATACCATCAGTTCTCTTTGAAAGGAAAATGAACTCTCCTTTTGAAAAGTACTATTGGGGCTCTTTCGGAGCAAAATTTGGCTGGCTGCAAGGTGATCATACTGCATCATTTTTTTTATATAAAAAAAAACACGGGACCCTTATATGATATTTTAAAGGATCAGCTTTATTTATCAGTATTTTTCAAATGGGCCATTTTTTAAAGGATCAGCTTTATTTATCAATATAGATTTAAAGGTTGAGTGTTGTTTTACACCTGAAAGATATATAATTGGTGTCAAGTGATAAACATAATCAATGTTGGGTGTCTCTTACGAGTTACCTATATAACAGATAACACATTAAGCCTTAAATATTCCCTTTTTGTTTATTGTGTAACTAACGAATCTACTTTAAACTCCATTGAATAGTCTCTTAACAATATCCTTCTTTAAATGATATCAACATAATGCATATGAAACATGTGTAAAATGATTGTTCACCAACATAACAACGCATGTGACAGTACTATGCTATCTGCAAAATGTAGAACTTCGTATACAATATTCAATATACCAAACAGATCCTATTGCATGCCATTAATATTCTACTGTCATGGGAAGACTGTCACATTTCACTCCCATCATATCTGCAAAAAGATAGAAAGATTTATTGATCTCAATTTAAATAAATATTATGTAACTTAAACATTTATACCACTCAACAATACGTAAGAACTGACAATGTACCTCATATTTTTTATGACGTCCTCACTCACAAACCTTTCCAGGTACATCTGTAAAAGGAAAGTATGAGATATTTTATGATGAACAAGCTGGAAACTTAACATAAGTTTCATTAAAAAAAGAAAAGAACCCGAAGTAAAAGGAACATATTTACTCAATCAAAAGAGAAAAAAATTAATACACACCTGTAGAAATTTGCTCAGACTATCGTTTTGTTCTTTTACAAACTTGCAACAGCTCTTATGGGTCTGAGGGACACAAGTTCCAAGGGATTGAGTGACCTTATTCGCAAATTTATGAAGTATCTGCAGGTAATCAGCTTCTTTCAAGTGTCGTTTTAACCAAAATGGCTTCAGCTTTGGCTTTGCAAAACCTACCAGTGCCAATTTGAAGCTGTGATTATCAACCTCGTCTGTTTTCTCTCCTGCTGCTGTTCCATTTGGCGCGACGAGATTTTGATTCAGTTGTGACTGCCCTAGCTTGGGAACCTCAGGAGTTGGGTCCACTGGATTGACAGCAGACAACTGAGAGTCAGCATCTGATCCTCTAGCCTCAGAGGTCCCCACCTTTGGATCCACTGGTTGCATAACTGCATCAGTATTTGGCTTCTCAACAACACAATTTTGATTTGTTTGTGACAGCCCCACCTTGGAAACCATTATTGGATTCTGTTGATTTGAGAGAGATTGAGGTGCAGTTGGATTCACTGAAAGGGTATCAGTACCATGTGAACTTGCAATACACACATCATTATCCCATTGAGATGTTATTGGATTCATTGGATGTTCTATTCCTGGTGAGTTCTTTCCCACTTTTTCTTTCACATCCCTGTGATATTGAGATGAAATCTGCAGCCCCTGTGAAATGTTTTCTTCCAATACAACCCCCCTTTGTTTTGTTTTGCAATCAGCATCTAGTATAGCCGTAGTATTTTCTGCTGCTCTGGGCACTGCCCCCTCAGTCCTACTTTCGTGCAGTGTTGTGGTATGAGTAGCCCTTGACTCACTGCCATGTCCAGTATTTGCGAGAACCCAATTGTAAATCAAATTCGGATCTTTAAGTGAACTTCTGAGAGCATTTACCGACCAGTCATGCCATTTCGGGCCTTCCCATGATGTCACTTTAGCAGCATTATCTCTGTAATTCGTTTTCTTCTCATACCTACCCTCTGAGCTATCCCGTTTCCCTCTATCTTGATCCATTCTGGGCACACGACTGGGGCTCCTTTGTAAACTAGGTGATCTTCTGGACCTTCTAATCGGGCTGTAGGAAGAGTCTCTCTTCTCTCTCCTATAATGTGATCAAGTGTGAAACTAAGTGAGGATCAACCATTAAAGAAGAGACAGAACCTCTGATTATGGAAATGAATAGAAAAGGTTCATACCTCTTTTGGCATCTGTAAGGTGAATTTGTACGACCTCTTCCTCGGTACCTGGACCCACCTCGGTTCCAGCCAGTTCTTTGTTTATTGTCAGGTGAGTAGCTGTTGTCTCTTGATTTTTGTCCTCTTCTGCAAATTAATTGTTATGAATGGTTTAAATTAGTGCATACTAATTTTAAGACAAACGACAGTAATAGGGATTAAAGTAAAACGAAACTTAAAGCCTTAAATTTTAGCAAGAACTGCAGATTTAGAAATTTCTTCAGTTGTAGTTAACTCCCTCAAATTACTTGCTCAGTTTACTAATGTGGAATAGTTATATACATACCTCTTGAAACCACGATCAGGTGAAAGGTTAGACCTGCGCTGATTCCATGCATCAGGGCCAGTTTGATCAAGAGTCATGCCCCACCCGTCAGTCTTCTTATTGTTATAGTTCTTGTTGATGTCGGCTGCAGCTTGAGACCAAGGGGACACAGACCTTGATCTTGATTTTTTGACTGGTGAAGAGTCTTGACCCCACCCATCAGATTCCTTTTGGTTAGCATTCTTTGTTGATTCTGGACCCCACCTTTCAGATCCAGTCCTTTCGTTTAGAACAGAGCATTTTTTGGGGGGAGATGAAAAGCCTAACTGTTTCTCCCTTTCATCTTTTGTTTTATTGGCATCAGTAGGACTCATTCCTTGACTCCTGTTAAATCTTTTACAAAACCCAAGAGAGAAATGGGTGTCAAACTAGAGATAAAGTTGTCGAAATCAAAGGACACGAATATTAGTAAATAGCAAAATATTTGAAGCAAATATGTATTCACAATTATCGACTCCTGACCAGCAAATAACTGAAATATTTGTATAAAATTGTGACGAGACTCGTATGCTTATATTCTACTGCAGTGAATATTCGTAAGTTCTCAGGTTACTTTTGCATAGTAATGTACCTGCTAAGACGACTTAAATCAGTACTGCCTCTCCCTCTGGACCTACTGTGGCCCCATCCAGCATTTCTCGGTCCCTTTTCTAGGGAAACACTACGCTCACTGCATCTTGACTGATCCAGATGCGGTCCAGTTTTTCTCCATTTGTGTTCGGGTGAACGGCTACTGTCCCGTCCAGTTCTTTTTCATTTGTCCTCAATTGAAAGGCATCTGTCCCTTGATCTAAATGCACTACACTCACCACTCCAACTGTATTGATTTTGTCAATGATCAAAGAAATAGTAGTATAGGAATAAGGTTCACTTTAGTAATTTAGGATTATAGTTACCAAGTCATTATCTCATCATTTGTTTCATGCATAAGTTTTTAAAGTGCTCTACTATATAGCAGGTCCGGCAATGGCCAGCACCATACCCCAAAAGATGCAATCTTGTGTTTTAGTTCAATATTTTAAGAGACCACCCCTCATAGCCCTAAAAGGTCTTCACAAATGCTTACTCAAAAAACATAAAATCAAATTAGAAATAAATATGCCACAATTTTTATCTATAGGAGAAATGACATACCTGTCAGAATCACGGTTAGGTAAGAGGTCGTTAGAGTTAGTCTGATTCCATGCATCAAGACCGGTTTGATCAAGAGCCTTGCCCCACCTGTCAGTATCCTTGCTGTCAGAGTCCCCTTTAGTATTATGTGCAGCCTGAGACCAAGGAGACAGAGACCTTGATTTGGATCGCTCTGCATGTGAAGACCTCATGCCCCATTCATCAGATTCCTTTTCAATGTTGCTCTTATTTACCTCCTGTGCTGCATGAGAAAAAGGTGATGAAGACCTCAATCTGGATCGGGTCATCGCTGGAGAGTGCGGGCCCTGCCCATTATGTCTGTTTTCATCATTTTGACCAGGGAGCTTGATGCGATGACATGATAAGCCTGGTTGATTCTCATTTTCCACATTTGTTTTATTGTTACAAACAAGGCTTGTTCCTTGA
The DNA here is from genome assembly GCA_025461045.1 of Carex parvula. Classification (NCBI taxonomy): domain Eukaryota; kingdom Viridiplantae; phylum Streptophyta; class Magnoliopsida; order Poales; family Cyperaceae; genus Carex; species Carex parvula. Next base: position 386,594 of record JAJGRW010001306.1, on the reverse strand, counting down.
CTCCTGTTTTTTTTTTATTAAAAAAAAGGTTAAAGCTGTTGATAAAATAACTTACCTAACCAAAAATTAAACAATTAAAAGAACCAAGACAAACTGATAAGTAGGACTAAAGACTAAAGTTACCTAAGGCTTCAGTCCTAATATTATAACATATAGCCCTGCCGATGAGGTGAATGAAGGGTGTGCTGAAACCTTGTTACTGCTCATTTAATGGGTCAGTTAAATTGGATTCAGTAACTAGTTCATGATGTAGGGTGTGTGTGACTGAGGCAAATAGGGCATTTCCACTGGGGCTTTTAGCAATATGGGATTAATTAGGGGATTTAGACAAAGATTGATAGTTAACTAAGTAATGGTTAATATAAAAGTTCTCAGGGCTGGTCTTCAGCCTTTTTTCAAAAAAAAAAAAATATTATTACAACATATAACAATTAAATAAAAAAATTGGGAGCTACTTCGGCTCGGCTCGATTTCTAACGAGTCAATCACGAGCCAGGGCCTTTAGCTCGAGATCAGAGTCACGCTGGGCTCGACTCGGCTCGTTATGTGCATGAGACAAGTTTGACTTGGGCTTGATTTGGGTCAGCTCGGCTAGTTGCCAGCTCTTTTAAATCAGTACTTCTATTGGAGCAAATTATCCATTAGTTTGTATCACGCATCAAAATAATGCAAGGTGAAATTTGCAAAAAGTACCATAATAAAAACTACCTAGTTGCATTCCCGCCACAGTGTGGACGAGATGGAGACTCTTCTCTCCAATTTGCCCCTCTGTTAACAAGTTGCCTCATATCACCTCTAGGACTTTTAGAACTTCTTCTAACATTTTTACCAAATAATAAGAATTTCACAACTTCGTTATTTGCTTCATATAAGTAATTAAGGTAAAGCATACCACACAAAACATAAAACCGTCAAAATAAATTATGAACCTGCTTCTAGTGCGTTTTTTCTGACCAGAAGATGTGCCCCACCCATCAGATTTCCACTTGGCATCATCGTTCAAAGACTGGCCCCACTTGTCAGACCGGTTCCACCCGTTGTTGTCCTGAGATTGAGCTCCTTGAGTTGAAGTTAGGGTCTCCCATAGGCTAGGCTTAGGCTGCTCTCTTTCCTCTCCTTTTTCAGCCATGGTTTTGTCTCAAGCTTATGCCTCTGTTAGCAAAATTTGAATCATGAAGTACAATCAAAAACTATTTTGGTATGCTAAAAAGAATGTAATGTTAAACGAGCTATTACAATGAAAAAAACTTGGGAGAAAGAAGCCTCCCCTAGATATTTTTGAAAAATACTCATGTACCCTTTTTCACATAAACCCTATTTGCACTGTATTATAATACACTAATACTACATTAATACTGTCATTTGAAGCTCGAACTAAAAATGGTTACATAAACCCTAATTCCGTAAGCTGACATCATTTTTGGGTAAATCAAAAACGGGGGTACGAAGTTCCACCACATTTAGACAAAGAAATGCCTAAGCCCTTAACCTAAAGAGAAAAACAGGGTCGGATTAGGAAAACCCTCTGTTATTGTTATTTAAAATAAACCTAAAGAAAGAATTTCTTAAAATAACAAACTTCCTTTCCAAACGAAAGGAGGGAAAATTAGTGCGAATTTTCAACCTATTACGAATTTTTCTCAATTGGCGCCAAGAAAGTCATCTAGAAATATTTGCCTTTAATTTTGGGGACATTGAGGCAGATAATTAAGGTTCCACATAAATTGCTTCTCAGACCACAATATTTCGAGAAAGAAAGCTCGTATATTTGTTTGAAACGACGATAAAATCCAAGAAATCACCACGGCATGTCTTGGAAATTTCACGAGCAGGTCGCTCTGATGCTCGCGCATCTTACTAGAACGACGAGATTCAGACAAAAAAACATTCATCAGGAAAAAGAGAGAAACATAAATTTACCTAAACCCTCGGTGAGAGAGAGAGAGAGAGAGGCGAGAGCACAAATGTTTGATTTCTACTTTGGGAATGTTTTGAGCAATCGAAAAAGAAGAAAGGAAGTCGGAGAGACACTGCTATGCTTATGCTGTAGTAGTTGTATAACCACAATATACCTTTATTTTTTGCTTATTTGCACATTAAACCCTGTAAAATACTTCATCTTTTTTAGAAATACCCGTAGCGTAGGCGTAGGTACTAACACGAACACTTCTTTGTAGTTTGTACTCTGGTAATAGTAAATTAGTAATACCTTTTTGGTAAGAAAAAAAATCACCTTTTGTCCTTTTCAGACGGTCAATTGCCGACATTTTTATTATTATCCAAAGTTTAATACAAATTATTATTTATGTCTAGAATCCAGCTCAATATCAAAATATATTCAAGCTGGCCAGAAAATGGCTGGCTTAGTTTTTTTTTTTTTTTAACCCGCATTATTTTTTATTCAACTTTGGATATTAATAAAAATGTCGGTTTATTCTTAATGAGTTTATTTTTGCTGTTTAACGCACTTATGCAATTGTTTTAAATATTTTTCTGTTTATTTTTTATGTTGTGCTACTATTTTAATGTTGTAATATTTTGTGTTTAGCATTATCATGATAATTTATTTTATCTGTAAAATATAAAAATAGTACCATAAAAGCACACGTACAAAAGAACTGAAATATGAGATAATCCAAATATACCAAACATAAATAGTATACAAATATAAATAGTACAAAACTAGTAAAAAAAAAAAACTAAAACGGAGAGGGGCACCATCGCTAAGGCGGTACTCCGGCATTCGCCCGGCGCCAGCGCGGCCAGGCTCCGTCTCTCTCAGCCTCATCTGGGGCATCGGCAGACCTGAATATCTGCTCGGCGGTATCCCATCTGGCATCGCCCGTGGAGACTGGCTGTACTGGCGGAGGTGTACTGAAGATAGATGCGGCGAACTCAGTCCCAAAGGCAGGCTGAGTATGAGACCCGCTACCACTAGCCTCTCCATCATGCAGCATCTCTGTGCCATATCGGGGTACCCTCGGTGCCGAGCTGAACTCATCATCGAATATCCCGTAGTCCTGGAGACTGTACGAGCGGGACTCCATATCAGAAGTATCGATTCCGGCAGGTGGTGGCTGTGGTGGCTGTGGCGGCGTCTCTGCCGGACCCTGCAATCATACACATAAATTATTAAATTTGATATGAATGAAGACATTTATTAAAACCTGACAGATACTGAAGTATGACATACCTGAGTCTGCACCGGACATCCATGCTCATCGTACCATGCCGTCCACCCAGTGTTGGACAATACCCAACGATGGTAGTCCCACTCTGGATGTGAATCGGGAGAAGATGGCATATCATCTAGCAGAACCAGGCTCGGGTCGGGCTCGGTCGGATTTATCTCACACCAGTTGATGTTCTCTCCGGCGTCTCGCAACATACCAATGATCTTTCCACCGTGTTCGGCATCCTCAACCACATTCGCATTCTTCTTGAGGACGCGGTACCCAAGCCGTCTCCAGTTCTTCTTTCCCAGCATGGCGATCCCATGCCCGCATTCCTTGATCGCGGCCAGAAGCGGAAAAAAATTTGGCTTGTCGGATCAAACCTTGATGAACTACTAAGTTAGAGAAAAAATATGTAGTTTTAGGTGCATTACCTGTCAAGTCCAAGAACGGCCGTTGGGATGGTAACCATCATCGGTGCTGTCAGAGACGCCGCCGACGGGTGTCAGAGACGCTACGAATCCCAACAACTCCTCGACAAACCCTACGAATCTGGTGCTGTCAGGGACGCCGTCGACGGGTGTGCCACGGATAGGCAAACCCCAAAGAGCACTCACATCCTGGAGAGTCACTGTCATCTCTCCGAATGGCATGTGAAACGTGTGCGTCTCGGGACGCCATCGCTCCACCAGTCCAGCGATGAGAGATGCATTGATGATGCTTCTCTCAGCCCGCACGATGTCCACAACCTGGTAGAGACCCAGGTTGACGAGGTACGGCTCCATCACGTCGTAGTACTGCATGTGAACGCACCGCAACTTCACATCTAAAAGACCCGTGTCTTGCGTTGAAAAAGGTATTTCGCATGGTGATAACATAATAAAATTTAAACCCAACAAAATTTAAAGAAAATCTAAAAAAAGGAACGTACCTCACGAGAAGCTAGTGAGACTCGGTGCTCGCGGTGGGGAATCCACAGGAGAGGACTGATGTGCTCTGTGCTGCTGGTACTGATCGGCTTGTCCGCTACTAGCATCTGGGTAGACCGTGCTCTAGGCATCCGATGTCTAAAATAACCTAATTTCGGTAAAATTACGCTTAATTAGCCTAATTATGGTAAAAAAGGCCAAAATACCCTAAATATTGGTCATCTGTGCTAATTACACTAAATTAAGCTTAATTAGCCTAATTATGGTAAAAAAAGGCCAAAATACCCTAAATATTGGTCAACTGTGCTAATTTCGGTAAAATTACGCTTAATTAGCCTAATTATGGTAAAAAATGCCAAAATACCCTAAATATTGGTCATCTGTGCTAATTACGCTAAATTAAGCTTAATTAGCCTAATTATGGTAAAAAATGCCAAAATACCCTAAATTTTGTTAAACTATGCTACTTTCGGTACAATTACGCTTAATTAGCCTAATTATGGTAAAAAAATGCCAAAATACCCTAAATATTGGTCAACTTAGCTAATTAGACTAAATTACAACAATATAATCTAAATTCTAACACCTAAAACCCTAAATCCTAAATCCTAAAATAAATAAATTAAAAATTAAATTAGATAAAAAAAAAATTAGCTCAAAGAAGAGAGAATTCGGTTGAGAGATGAGAGAATTGTGAGAGGAGAGAGAGAGAAAGGGGTATATATAAAGTTTTTGGCCGGTTAAAAAAAAAAAAAAACTAAGCCGGCCAGAAAATGGCCGGCTTAGGGGGGGAGTAAGTCGGCCATTTTCTGGCCGGCTTGGGTATATTTCGATATTGGGCTGGATTCTGGGCATAAATAATAATTTGTATTAAACTTTGGATATTAATAAAAATGTCGGGGTCAATTGCCTTCATTATTACTAAAAAGCTATCAAGAATTCCCAAATACCCTTAGAAACATAAAAAAGAAGAAGAAGCTGAAACTAGATAAATTTTACCATAGATTTCGATAAAGCAGGGTTATAAGATTTTGGGTTTTTCTTAAGTTTCGCACTTTAATTGGAACAATTGGCCGATTCTTTAAGCTTTCAAAATTAATTAATTAAATAAGTCAATTAACTTTGCAAGGATTTGAAATGTTTTTCATTAATAATGTTAGCTTTTGATTTTAAAACTATAATTCATCAATATACATACTATAATTTAATTAATTCATCACTTACAGAGTTTCGTGTACTACTTCCCAATACAGGACTTGTATAAATTGACCATCCTAATAAATAAATAGAAAATTCTCAATTTTAATTGACAATTATTGTACGCCAAACTAGCTGTTTAATGAGATTCATTACGGTTTCAAATAATCTAGATCAAAAGTTTTTTTTTTTTTTTTTTTAAAAGAGGCATAAAGATGCCCATTTGCATTAGCAAAATGATAGTCATAATTACACAGCAGCAACAGTAGAGACCGAAGTCCCCCTCCAGATTTCTAAAACAACCATATAAAAGGGCAATCAACATCATAACAATGAGATAAACTATTACTTATTACAAACTAGACCTTGCCCCAAATAACAGCTAAAAGTAACACAAAATTAGCTATTCAGCAGCAGCATTAGGAGCATCCCCATCTATCACCACCATCGCAGGAGCTTCAGCCCATTCCCGCAGCGGAATTTCATCGATCGCATCAGGAAGCCAAGTCTCCAGCTCTTGCACCACGGCATCCTTGATATTTCTTGACCAATATTGAATTAAAGACAAAATTAAAAAGATCATCGATCGATTAGATTTAGGTGTTACTTCTGTAAAACAGATATCATTGCGATGTTTCCAAAGCGACCAACATATTGCACTTATGGTTACTAGAGCTGCTGTCCTCTTTTTAGAAGGTAAGGATTTGACAAAATCTAGAACATTTCTAGATCAAAAGTTGGTGTTGATACACATTACATGATTACATTCATCATACATGGCCAATACAACATAAAAATGGAAAAGCGAAATTTGATTATAGACAAAAATCAGATCAGCATCTCATCATCATTCCCCAAAGAACAAAATAAACCGATTAAGCAGACAAGAAATATAAATTAAACAATTAAGAACTCAGTTCTGATTTTCTGATATGCAATGCTGTGCACATGCTACGTACAATCAATTATAAAAAGAGAAATAAAATGAATATATTTATCCGACGAGCAGTACTTGCACTAAAGTGAAAAAATGATGCTCACAAATAGAAGGAACTATATCAATTAATATCCTAGCATTTAATTAATTCATCAGCTACTTCGTTTTTTTTTCTAACTTTACGATTTTTTCATTGAAACCTTGAGCGTCCTAATAAAAAAAATATCTGGTTCTCAATTTTTAACGAGCTAGAGAAATAAATTATGGTGTACACCAAACTAGTTTTAATGAGATTAAAAAATTACCGTTTAATTATAGTCTGAATCAAAAGTTTGTGGTTTTAATTTGACATCAATGGCCAATACAAGATAAAATGGGAAAGCAAAATTTCATTATAGAAAGAAAAAAAAAAAAAAAAAGATCAGCACATCATCACCGTCTTCTTGAGAACAAAATAATCCAATAAAGCAAACAACAAATATAAATTACACAATAACCGAGTTCTGAAAAAAAATTTATATCTAATGGCTGTACACATAATATTATTTGCTTGCGGGGTACAATAATCAATTATAAAAAGAGAAATAATATAAAATATTTTGAGTGAGGCTATGTAATTTGCATGGTGCATATTGGTCCAAAGGATTAATACTTTCGTTTACAGACTCCATACATTTAATATGAACATAATTTTCATATGAAAATATATTTTTTGGACCAATACTTTTGTTTACTGATTCCATACAGTTAATTTGAACATAATTTTCATATAAAAATGTACTTCCAGACTAGACTTCATATTTTTTTTTTTTATTGTTTTTCTAGATAGATAGAAATTTATAATTTTTGAACGGTCTAGAATATTCAAATTAAGTAATTATTTACCTGTCTAAAAAATAGTAAAAAAAGTAAAAATGTAAAATTTGTTCTAGGTACATTTTTATCTGTGAACAAATTGTACAGATAAAAGAGATAGAAGGATCAATCACACAATGAGGAGGAATGGAGGTTTTTTCTCCTGCTGCTGCTGGATCCTCTAATTAATAACTCTGAAAAGATAAAATCAAGAAACCATGGGTTTTTTCTCCTATGCATTACCTACATGAAAAATGCTCTTAATTAAACATTTCGTAATAAGCAATTAATACACACAAATAAAACTCCACCGCACATTTCTATTTATATGAATTTGCATATTTAATTTTAAGAGATCAAAATATGCGGCTTCATGTTTGATGAAATAGTCCATTTTTTTTTTATAAAATCAGATCAAGTATTAATTCTTTCTTCTATTTTCTTTTTAATTTGGCGATTGATAACTTTACGAGTGCAAAAAACAGGTGTCTAGCATTTGGTGTTAATTAATTGATTGATCAAATAAATGAACGATATGTTAAAAATAATCTTCTTTTTTATTTTGCTGATTATAATTTTTCTGTTTTTAAATTGATCTACTGGTCTGAAAAAAAGTGAAGAATTAGATATAGAAGAGTTTTTGCATAATTTAATTATTCTAAAATATCGAGAAAATGTTAATTTCGTAACTTTGCCGTTCGAAAATTATGTTTTTGGTAGTTTTGTATTAATTGGGCGGTAAAATAGTTTTTATTTTGATAATAATTTTTTATCACCTGCAACAAAATAAATAGATTATTATGTGGGATTCATTATGTTTCCGAATTGTACAAAATAAAAAATACTGTCATTGTTTGAAAAAAAAAGTAATTGTATTTTATATTATAATTAAACGTTAATTAAAATATTATAATAAATAGCAATTAAATACATATTAGAATTAATAAACGAGGGAGAGGACAAGAGGCAGGGGCGGACCCACCTTGAGCCGACATTTTTATTAATATCCAAAGTTAATTACAAATTAATTATTATACTCAAGATTCCCGACTTCTACCAAAAATGACCAAACCGGCCATAAAATGGCCGTTTTTATTTTTTTAGAGACTACGAAAAGCAAAATAATGAAATCTGAAAATTTAAATTTTTTATTTAAATTATTTGTTAGATTACTTCTTTTGAGTTATAATTAGCATATTTATACTAAAATACACTAGATTACTTGTTACACTATATTACATTAAATTATGCTAAATTATGTTAAATTATATTGAATTACGCTAAATTACACTAATTTCGCTAATTATAATGAAATACGATAAATTACGCTAAATTAGACCGATTTTGTGCCATCTTTCATAAATCATAAAAAATAGTAAAAATATTTTCCAAAAATAGTAAAAATTAGTATTCTGCAAGTTCATTATATAACTAATTTATTGAGCTACTTAGATTGAATAATAGAAATGAGAATCTTAATCGGAAACTTCAACTCAAGTTTTGAGGCTCTTCCCTTTGTTTTTTGGCAATTCTGAATTTTGAAATCCGGCATTGATAGCATTGATGCATGCGTATTTTTGCAAACTTTCCGAAAAGTTGTCATTTGCTAAAATCGGACACTCGAGCGTTGTTTTATGGCCATTTGAAGTTTCGTCGTCGTTTTTCGTCTTTTCAGTGAAGATATCGTCCCTATTCATATGTAATTTAGCGTAATTTACCGTATTTTAGCGTAATGTAATGTAATTTAGCGTAATTTAACGTAATATAGTGTAATTCAACGTAATTTCAAGTAATTTAGCTTATTTTAGTATAAATATGCTAATTATATATCAAAAGAAGTAATCTAACAAATAATTTAAACAAAAAATTCAAATTTTTAGTGTTAGATTTCATTATCTTGCTCTTCATAGTGTCTCTTAAAAAAATAGTTTTTAATTATAAATCACTGTGTAGATAAAAGAGAAACAAAAAATAGTTTCTAATTATACATCACTATCAAGATACAGTAATTTACCGGAATTTACCATATTTTAGCGTAATTTAACATAATTTAGCGTAATTTAATGTAATATAGTGTAATTCAACATAATTTCAAGTAATTATTGTATTTTAGTATAAATATGCTAATTATAAATCAAAAGATGTAATCTAACAAATAATTTAAACAAAAAAATCAAATCTTCAGTGTTAGATTTCATTATTTTGCTCTTCGTAGTCTCTAAAAAAATATATAAATAAAAAGAGAAAACCGGCATGGCCGGTTTCGATATTTTTGGCAAAAGTTGAGAATCATAGATATAATAATTAATTTGTAATTAACCTTGGATATTAATAAAAATGTCGGCACCTTGAGCCAACTCCCCCCTTCTGAATTTTGAAATTCAGTAGAAATCGGGTCCGGTACTATTTTGTTCCTCTCTGAAAATTGTTTTGCTCCTCTCTGAAACTGGAAAGCCCGCCAGACCAGTTCAAAAACACTGTTAATGAGAAACTTTGTTGTTTTCATAAAAATTTTGTAGAAATTTACGAATCCGGACTAACTTTGTTGTATTTTAATATGTAAAATGATATTATTTTGTTGTTTTTTATTATATAAGACTATTCTATTTTTTTTATTGTGTTAATTATTTTTTATGTAGTACTCAATTAGTTAATGTATTTGAACCCAATTTCTACTCATTTCTGACAGAAATTTTGCATTTTCCCCTGACAATAGGTAGAGGCGAAAGGCGGAGAGAGGGGAATTGAGGAAGGGGGAGAGGTGGCGGAGAGAGGAGACATACAAGAGGGGTGAGACAAGTTTGTCGGCAAAAGAGCAGAAGGTGGAGGTGGGGAAGGTGGAGGTGGAGAAGGAGATAGAGATGGGATGAGAGATGACGAGGCGAAGGAGGAAGATCGGGATTAATACATAATAGATCGGGATTTAAAAAAAAAAAAGATTAGCAGAGAAAGATCCGGTGTTAAATAGAGTTTTAAGGCTTATTCGGATGTTTGGAAGAAAAACCAGAGAATAGAATTTGGAGAAAGAAATCTTTTTCCTTATTGATATATCATACTAAATGATTTAAAGTTTTGACTTTTATAGTGACTAGTGGTTATTGAAAAGACATTAATTAATCGAATTTGGAGATATCAATTGATTAATAGATTTAGTCAATCAGTTTTTTTACAACACTGAAATTTACAAGTTATACTATTTGGACATGCATTTGTTCTATTATTTACTTCGGTCTGCTGTGGGCCGGAGGGTTGGTACTCAAGGCCTATTATTTATTTATTTATTTATATTATAATATCACTTATGGGCTTTATTAGTGAAGGATTTCTTTTTTGTTTAACCTAAGCTTGCGATGTAAAATACTTTTCTGTTCTAATAACACAAAGAAATAAAATATAAAAGAAAACTTATCTACATTAATTGACCACAAAATTTAACCTGAAAGCACAATTCCAACACGGCATAACTTATAGTTAATTTCTGTTGTTCATTTTTTATACAAACAAGATAAGATATAAAGAGAATAAACATTGGTGCAAACCTCATAGCATTAGCAGCATCATAGAAACTAATTAAAAATGCACCCCCCTTTACTCTACTATCTAACACAAAAAAGTATCCCAATTAAGTTCAACAGTCAACCTGTAACATTTTGTGGTCAAACTCGCCGGGCAATGGCCACTGTCTCGTCCCCTCTTCTCCGGTTGAATCGATTTTTGAACCTGACACATCCCCGGGACAATCAACGGTAACTTTGACACCGCCTTGCTTACCTTTGGTTGATCCTTCCTTCGCCAAATGATCCCTCCCAATCACCTCGTTTGTTAGTCATCCATGACTGGGCTTTAGTCGAAAAGGTTCTAGTAATAAAAGACGGCCACCTATCCGAACTCCCAAATCGAACGCTCCTCCCCATTTGGATTTTGCTTCCTTCGCGGTAACCCCGCCTAGAGCTTGCCTCGCCTTGGCCAGGGAATGAGTGGAGACTCCGAGCTTGTTTCAGTTGTCCCGGCGCAATGTTTTCTTTCTTGATATGATCAGCTAATCTGGGATTGAACTTGTTGACACTCCCGACATCTGGCCTTACATCTGGCCTTACTGAATTTGCACGCAGGGCTCGCTTCTGGCTTCCGATCCTCTCCAATTCAATTGCCTCTTGCCTTCTCCTCTTCTCGTCTTCATGCTCATCAACATCAATTACAACTACTGAATCGGGTTGGTTTGATGGGTTGTGCGTCTCATCGGCTCGTGTCAAACTACTCGACTCGACTCCTTCGGTTTGCTCTGACTGTTGGTTCAGATTAGGAGTTAGGATGCACCGGCAAAGCGGACATGTCACGTGAGACAAAAGCCATTCGTCGATACAATCAGGATGGAACATGTGGCTGCACTTGGGGAGGAGACGAATATTCTCGTCATCTTGGAATTCACACAAACAAACGGCACACTCGAGCGACCCCTTTCCAATTTTGTGCTCCTTTACCTCCGAGTAAACCATTATCGGAAAGGTCTCTAGCACAGCTGCATCAAGACCTCTTTGTGCGCCGCAACATTTTGAGATGCACCACAGGAAAAAGAACACACAGATGAAATCTATTATAATGCCAATTAAATTATATAAAGAATCGTTGTCATTTGTTGATGGTGGCGACGATTGCGCTTCTATTGCCGGCGAAATTATCACCAGAAGAAACACCAGCACGAACGAGTTTCTCTCTCGGCTAATGGCCACTGGGTGACCAGACCACCACATTTTATGATGGTAGCTCGAGAAAGAAGGAAGATGAATGAGATTGAGGTTCTTATAAGGAGGCCGGGTTGAGATGAAGGCCTCTAAAAAAGAAGGAAACTTTTTTTTTTGCAACTAAAAAAAGGAACTCAAAGCCGGGAAGGGAATGGTTGAAAATTAGAATGCATTAGAATTGGAATTGGGGTTGCTATTTTTCGGCTCAACTATTGCTTATATCTGTCTCATTAATTAATTAAGAATGTTAATAAAGGAAAAAGGTTAATAACAAAAGTTACTAAAATATAAAGTGTAAAATAAAGGAAGTTAATATCTGTCTTTTTAAGAATAAAAAATGGAATATAAATACTATAATAAAATTTATAGGTTCAATTCTTTAATACATGAAACTGTACCCGTTAAAGAAAAATATAAATAAGAGAATTAAAGAAAAGTATAAATCAGAAAATCAGTGGTAGCATCCATAATTCCATATATATATGAATAGAACGGAGTAGGTCCGATGCCCATCGGATTTACTTTTAGGTTCAACGAGCATGATTACCGTCTGATCTAATTTAAGATTTTGTGTGTACGAAAATTAAAACAGATTTGCACGAAGTTTAAAGCATTCCGCACGAATCTTAAATCAAATCGACGGTGATTAAACCCATCTAACCAGAGTAGGTCCGATGCCCATCGGACCTACCCTCAAGCGATATAGGAATTAAGGAAATTGGTACACTTTATACGTGTCAAAATTTATTTGGGCCTGATGGGCTTCATGGGAACTGAGAAGAAATTATTAGGCCGACTAAACAGTCCAAGTTTTTATTAATAGAAAAATAAAAGAAAAATATCGACAATAGGAAAAATTTACGAGGAATCTAAGAAAATCGTTAACGTCCAAACTAAATTCTCATTTTATCTCCAGCTCCGTAAAAATAAAATTGCTATAGTAGAAACATTATGGACTATAAAGTCCCTGCTCTAGCATTTTTTTTTTTCATTTTCATATATGTTAAAAAAAATTATATTTTAATTTTTTTCATTTGAATTCCGTAATTAAAATTGAAACTAAAATGAGATTGAAATTGTTCAAATTGGAATGCTTGGCTTTCAAATGAGATTCAATTATAAACACTATATATAAATCATATATATATAATACTCATAATGTTGGTTTTAATTTTTTTTAACATATATGAAAATGGAACTCAAAAAAAAAAAAAAAGCTACAGTATGGACGTTATGGACCATAACATCTACCGTAGCAACTTTTTTTTACAGAGCTAAAGCAATGTGGAAAGGGAAAATTTATAGTGTACCCATCAAAATTTTCAAAATAGCCAATTTTCCCATCAAAACATCTTAATATCCAATATACCCATAAAAATTAAACATTCTTTCTTCTATGCCCATTTATTCATTAAATCTATTATTTAGTTATTTTAAAAGTTAAATTGACAAATATACCCCTTCTTTTGAGATTGGATTGAATTGAATAAGAGAAAAAAATATACCGTGGGAAAACTGCTGAAGTGACTCAATGAAAAAACATATTCTACTATTTTCGGCAATAATTCTCATTGCATTAGGCTGCCTCTTTTTTCCTTTTTGTTTACTTATTATCAACCATCTTTTATACGGACACCATGTTTTCACAAACGAAGATACTGTGGTTATTATAAGGATACTCATCAACCCCTAAGGCGTCTTCCAACTACTGTGGTTATTATAAGGATACTCACAAACGAAGAAATTGTGGTCAATTCTGCCAACAAATCTCCCCAAATCACGATTAGATCAAGACATCTTTCTCCTTCCCAGTAATTTCTTCAAAAACTCTTTCCCTCTATCTTCTAATTCCCAGCTCATGTTAATTGCAGAGTGAGTTTGTTTTTTTTTCCCTATGAAACTTTAGTTATTTAGTCTTCTAGGAAGGAAGCTGAAAACCCTTGAGATTAGAAGCACGCTTCTCCCATATCTTGAAGTGCTGGAAGAACAAGGCATATATATATATATAGAGTCACAATTTATCTCGAAATGCTTCAAAATCATGTACAAAACTCACAACACCTTTTTTTCAATTGTAAACTAATTAACACTTCTACTTGATCTGATTTATCTCTCCATGCAATTTGCATGCATACTTTTACTTTCAGATTAATTACTGTAGTTTTTTTATTTTATTTGATGGGAACATTAATTATAGAACATTAGGTCCAAGATATATCACATCTGTTGTACAGTTTTAGTAATTAAATTTCAATTCAGATTAATACATTTCATCAGTCCACTCAGTGCATACTCTCTTTTTGTTTCAAAACTATTACAACTTTTCTTTTCTGTTAACATATCATATATCTATCTAATTTAAACTGACAACCACAACAACCAATGAGCAACATATATAGAGTAACAAATTTTAAATTATACTTACAGTTCTGAAACGAAATTGAAACTTCCAGCAAAGTCAAGGATCTGAGGCAATTATTTTGTTAAAACTAATAAATGTTACACAATTAATATTGTGCTTGGACAGAAATTTAAAACCATTATAAATAGTACCAACTTAGCTTAAGTTTGTTGTACCATATTTTGTTTCCATATGTATAAACTACAACTTGACATGTATTGTATTTTATTTTTGTTGTTTCGCATATGAACTATATATATATTACTTCCATAAGCAAACCATTACTTACATGATACGATACGTCCCATATTTTATAAACCATCGCCGAAGCAAAGCCAGGCCGTCCCCTAGTTTCTTTTAAGATGTATCATTTATCTCATTGAAATATATTAGATATATCTTGTATATGTGTACTGTAAAAAGATAACAAAGAGAGTCTAATTAAGAACAGATTGGGTACGTATATATAAAGAAATAAAAATTTCTCAAAGTTCTCAATAATTAAAATCTTGCTCAATAAATAGCACTAACGAATTTGATAACCGACAAAATTTTAATATGTCTGACGCATTGAGCAATTTAAATCAACCGTTACAACATGAGAAAACATAATTTGAGCAATTTGTATTTCAACCGAAATACAAATTTGTACTATAACCTAACATTAATTATAAATAATCTATCGAATAATAAAAACATATACGTGAAATTAAAACTAATTAATTTGGTCTTAACACAGTTTTCATCTTGAGCCATTATTTAATTATATAAGTAATGACGAGACTTGATGTGTATTTTGTCATACATTATGTAGTCTGAAATCAATGATCCTCAATGCATTAACATTTTTTTTATTTTTAATTTATTGAATTTAAAGTAAAAAAATCACTGTTAAGATCGCCAATATAACCTTTACCGATTTTTTTATTAACACCCTAAAAAAAATTAACAAATATGCTCTCGAATTTCAAAAAATTCGAAATATGCTCTGACCGCTCCACAGTGGACCGGTCCACTTCAAGACCTAGCCGCCCCACAGTGGAGCAGTCCTCTTCCTGACTCAGCTGCCTCACAGTGGGACGGTCCGGTATGATTTTTGTTTTTCTTTTTGAAAATACTGCTATATAATTTGTGTACGTTACAATTTTTTTATTGATACTTATTTTGTTATAAGTTGTTGTGTGATATGTTGTTTTATAAATTTGTTGTAACGTCTAACGATGTGTTATAATTTGTTGTAATGTTTTATAATTTTAGAGGAGGGATCTAGTTACAACAATTTTGAGTTACAACAAAGTTACCACAACTATTTTTTACATTTTCAAATTCTAAATCGTCAATCCAAACCATTCAACATGATCTCCACAATAAAATGTGTTGCCAGATCAAATTTTACATTTTTTTGAATTTTTTTACTATTTATTAAGATGGGTTCAAAATTCAATGGTCTACATTTGACTAGTTTTTGTAAAATACTTAATAAATAGTAAAAAAATTAAAAAAAAATGTAAAATTTGATCTCGAAGCACATTTTATTGTGGAGATCATGTTGAACGGTTTGGATCGACGATTTGGAATTTGAAAATGTAGAAAATGGCTGTGGTAACTAGATCCCTCCTCATAATTTTATTTATTGTTTATAATTTGTTGTAATGTTATAATTTTGTTTTATTTAATGTTTATAATTTGCTGCTGCTGGATACTCTAATTAACTTTAAAAAGATAAAATCAAGAAACCATGGAAATTTTCATTCTAATCATACACGTTGACTCTCTCCAAGTCCTTTTCTCGTATGTATTACCTACATAAATGAATAGTTAACAGAAAAATGCTCTTGAACATTTCGTAATAAGCAATACACAAAATTAAAACTCCACCGTACATTTCTATTTATATGAATTTGCATATTTGTAAGAGATCAAAAGCGAAACAAATACACAATTCTCTTTTTCCTCTGGTGTCTTATCATTGAATTTGCGGCTTTTATTTTCATATTAAAATTCTTTCCTCTATTTTTTTGGCCATTGATAACTTTCCGAATGCAAAAAACAGGTGTCTAGCATTTGGTGTTAATTAATTAATTGATTGATCAAATAAAAGAACGATATGTTTAAACTATCTTCTTTTTGTTTTGCTGATTATAATTTTTCTGTTTTAACTTGATCTGCTGGTCTGAATAAAAGAGTGAAGAAATTAGATATAGAAGAGGTTTTGTATAATTTGTTTATTCTAGAATATCGAGAAAATGTTAATTTCGTAAATTTGCTGGTAAAAAAATGTTTTTTTGCATGGTAGTTTTGTATTAATTGGGCGGTAAAATAGCTTTTATTTTGATAATAATGTTTTATCATCACCTGTCACAAAATAAACAGATTATATATTATGCGGGATTCATTATGTTTGTGAATTCTAAAATAAAATATACCGTCATTGTTTGAAAAAAAAAAAAGTAATTGTATTTGATATTATAATAAATATTAGAATTAATAAACGAGGGGCGAGGGGGAGGACAGCTGGAATGAGTCGGTGAGCGTGCAATGCAGCTCACCCCATTTGGATCGTGCAATGCTTACTCATCCTTGCTGGGCTTTTAGGCCCAATTAATCCAACGCTAGCTCCTCCCCATTTGGATGCTTCCGATCCTCTCCAATTCAATTGCCTCTTGCTTTCTCCTCGATCGTCTCTTCTTCATGCTCATCGTTTTTAATATCAATTACAACTACTGAATCAGGTTGCTTTGATGGGTTGTGCGTCTCATCGACTCGTGTCAAACTACTCGACTCGACTCGTTCGGTTTGCTCTGACGACTGTTGGTTCGGATCACGAGTTAGGATGCACCGGCAAACCGGACATGTCCTGTGAGACAAAAGCCATTCATCGATACAATCAGCATGGAAAATGTGGCTGCACTTGGGGAGGACACGAATATTCTCGTCATCTTCGAATCCACACAAACAAACGGCACACTCGAGCCACCCTTTTCCAATCTTGTGCTCCTTCACCTCCGAGTAAACCATTATCGGAAAGGTCTCTAGCACAGCTGCGTCAAGACCTCGTTGTGCGCCACAACAATTTAAGAGGTACTCACGGAGGGAGGAAGCACCACCACAGGATACTTAAAACCGAACTGATAGAACCTATTATAATGACAGTTAAAGGACTTAAAGAATCGTTGTCGTTTGTTGATGGTGGCGACGATTGCGCTTCTATTGCTGGCAAAAGTATCACCAGAAGAAACACCAGCATCAAACCGAGCGAGTTTCTCTCTCGGCTAATGGCGACTGGGTGACCATTAGACCGCCACATTTTATGATGGTAGCTCGAGAAAGAAGGAAGATGAATGAGATTGAGGTTCTTATAAGGAGGCCGGGTTGAGATGAAGGAAGGGAACCTTTTTTTTTTTTTGCAACTAAAAAAAGTAACTCAAAGCCGGGAATGGTTGAAAATTCCGAAATTTTTATTAATATCCAAATTAATTAGAAATTAATATTTATGCCAAGAATTTCCGACTTTCGCCAAAAATACCCAAACCGGCCATAAAATGGACTGTTTACTTTTTTTTTTTTTTTAAAGAGACACTATGAAGAGTAAAATAATGAAATATAACACTGAAAATTTGAATTTTTTGTTTAAATTATTTGTTAGATTACTTTTATTTATTTATAATTAGCATATTTAAACTAAAATACACTAAATTACTTGAAATTATGTTGAATTACGCTATATTACAATAAATTATGTTGAATTACACTAAATTACTTTAAATTACGCTAAATTACAATAACTTCGCTAATTATGCTGAAATACGGTAAATTACGCTAAACTATGCAAAATTACGCTAAAGTAGACTGATTTTGTGTCATCTTTCATGAATAATAAAAAATAGTAAAAAAATTCGAAAAATAATAAAAATTGGTATTCTACAAGTACATTATGTAACTAATTTACTGAGCTACTTAGATTGAATAATAAAAATAAAAATCTTAATCGGAAACTTCAACTCAAGTTTTGAGGCTCTTCCCTTTGTTTTTTGGCAATTCTAAATTTTGAAAATCCACAAAGCTTTTAGTAATGCATGCGTATTTTCGCAAGCTTTCTGAAAAGTGGTTATTTGCTGAAATCGGACACTCGAGTGCCGTTTTATGACCGTTTGAAGTTTCGTTGTCGTTTTTCGCCGTTTCAGTGAAAATATCGTCCTATTCATATGTTATTTAGCGTAATTTACCGTATTTTAGCGTAATGTAATGTAATTTAGTGTAATTTAACTTAATATAGTGTAATTCAACATAATTTCAAGTAATTTAGCGTATTTTAGTATAAATATGCTAATTATATATCAAAAGAAGTATCTATCAAATAATTTAAACAAAAAGATTTAAATTTTCAGTGTTAGATTTCATTATCTTGCTCTTCATAGTGTCTAAAAAAAAAAAAAGTACACCGGCCATAAAATAGCCAGCTTACGGGGAGAAAAAACCGGCCATAAAATGGCCGGTTTGGACATTTTTGGCAAAACCCCTGAATTCTGAGCATAAATATTAATTTCTACTAAATTTTGGATATTAATAAAAATGTCGGTTGAAAATTAGAATGCATTAGAATTGGAATTGGGGTTGCTATTTTTCGGCTCAACTATTGCTTATATCTGTCTCATTAATTAATTAAGAATGTTAATAAAGGAAAAAGGTTAATAACAAAAGTTACTAAAATATACAGAGTAAAATAAAGTAAATTAATATCTATCTCATTAAGAATAAAAAAATAATATAAAGACTATAATCTCCATTCTTATATTAAGCTAAGAAAAGTTACTAAAAGAGTAAAATAAAGGAAGTTAATATCTATCTCTTTAAAAATAATAAATAGGATATAAAGACTATAATCTCCTTCCTTATATTAAGAACATAGATATTCTGATCTGTCAACAGCTATGATTAAAAGATGAAATTTGAATTGAACATCAGCTCTCTAATTAAATAGTTTTTTTTTTTATTCTATACATATTTTTTATGTTGTTTTATGTGTAGAAATACAAATTTGTTTAGAAACCTACTCAGCACACGTAGATGTCTTGATTTTCTCATTTTTTCGAAAACCTTTCTAAATCTCCTAATTTGATTGTCATGCACTCGATTATTTGATTGGTATTTTTTCTATTTTTAAAATGTCATTTAAGGATACAGATTCACAGTATTCGTTGCATGTATCATGCGCTAATATTTACTAATGCCGTAACTTTCAAAAGAATTTGAAATTAAAAAATATTCTTATCTAATCATCAAAACATTTTAATGAAAACAACTTTTTTTTAAGAAAAAATACAAACATATTTTTTCTCAAAGGAAAAATTTAATAAACCAGCAATATCAGTAATCTAACAAGAAGCAACTATATACAATACTTTTTTATAGGTCTACAAATTAATAACATTATTATATCTTACGCTCCCAATTTTTTTTATAAATTTTTATATATATATGATTGTAACTAAAGTCAATTGACTAAACAACATATTATGCAAAATGAAACATAAAGAAGAAGAACTAATTACTAGTTGAACTATTTCACTCAACCA
The DNA here is from genome assembly GCA_025461045.1 of Carex parvula. Classification (NCBI taxonomy): domain Eukaryota; kingdom Viridiplantae; phylum Streptophyta; class Magnoliopsida; order Poales; family Cyperaceae; genus Carex; species Carex parvula. Next base: position 366,784 of record JAJGRW010001306.1, on the reverse strand, counting down.
ATCTGAACAATGCGAAACACAAAATTTTATCTCCCTATTTTTTTTTCTTAAACGAGTATTCTTAAATCGCACATATTAAAATATTAGAAGAAAGAAACAGAAAGAAAAGGTACATTTTTGTTCTTTTACCTATTTGTATTTGAAAAAATATATAAAGATATCTGACGTTGTAAGACCTTCGCATGTCCTTCGATTTTCGTGTTATTGGCTTCATTTGCTTTTATTTCTAGTAATCATTATGCGGGGGATAAATCTTTTGTTACTTTATGGGGGATAAATCTTTTGTTACTTTATAGAATATAAAAGAACAATTTAGGGCCCGCTCTCTCAGGAATGGGTATGGATGTGGGATCAAAAAAAAATTGAACTAAATTTTACTGTTGCCGTAGAAGAAAAAAAAATTCACTCTTAGTGAATTTTTTTTTTCCCACGGCAACAGTGAGGCGCCGAACAGGCCCTTATGTTTTTTTGTCAAAATCTGAAAGAAAATGAAATAATGTGTAATAAATTAGATCTTCCTTGTAAAAGTAGCTTTTCCATAATGATTCTTTCATGCAAAGGGTTTTGTCGAAAACTTAAAATTTCTCTCCAATTATTTTATTTTGATAAAAATTATCATTAAGAAATAAGAATCAATCTATTTTAATATCATTCATAGATATCGTTGAATAAAAAAGAAACTTGAATCAATTTTGAGAATGATTAATAATAAATAATAATCGTTTTTTCTTCCCAACTGAATTTAGAAAACTATATATGCATGCATCATCTTGCAAGATGCTTGATTGCTTTCACATGCTTTCAAAAATTAGAAAATATCTTATGGCGTGTTTATATCTTGTACTCATTACTTCCATATTAGCAATTAATAAAGAAGCTGTAACTTGGTGATCGAAGTTGAGCCATCCATCCAATTTGAATTTAGCACAAATCGAAGTTGATCAGCCATCAATCCAATTTAAATTTAGCTCAAATTTGATTTTTTTTTTTTAAAGATCACAGTGAATTTGTTGTGAATACCTGATTACTTTAACAGCATTAGAGCAGCTGAAATTGAAAGTTTTGTTAGCTACCGAAATACCCAAGTGTCGGTTAGGTCTACTGACAATGAAATTAACTTGATATATATTAATCTTAACAACCGGCATATATAAAATTATAAACTAAATATGGGATGTTTCTATGTGCAACATATATATATATATATATATATGAGGAGGGATCAAGTTACAACAAAGTTACAACAACGATTTTCTATATTTTGAAATTCCAAATCGTCGATCCAAACCGTTCAACATGATCTCCACAATAAAATGTGCTTCCAGATCAAATTTTACATTTTTTTGAATTTTTTACTATTTATTAAGATGGGTACAAAATTCAATGGTCTGAATTTGACTAGTTTTTGTAAAATACTTAATAAATAGTAAAAAAACTCAAAAAAAATGTAAAATTTGATCTGAAAACATATTTTATTGTGGAGATCATGTTGAACGGTTTGGATCGATGATTTGAAATTTCAAAATGTAGAAAATCGTTGGTGTAACTTTGTTGTAACTCAAAATTGTTGTAACTTGATCCCTCCTCTATATGTGTGTGTGTGTGTTTCTTACGGACAATGAGAGTAAAAGAAGGTAAATTTTTATGTTTATTATATATAGTAATTTCAAAAGTCCAAACACCATTCGTTATATAAAAAAATATGAGCAAGTTATCTGTATACATATTTTGACTCAGTGCATGTATGTTGAAGATGAAATTCAACTGTCTTAAAATGAAGCCAAAGACTAGGGGGATATTGGTCTACAAAGCCAAAGACTTGAAAGAGTTAATGATTACATCCTCGAATGCATTAATACTCTCTAAAACTTCCTGGTACACTCCCAACTCAGTAAGCATCTTGATCACATTTCTCATTAGCCCGTGGTTTATCACCTCACCCATCCTCTCTCTATGTATTTCCTCAAGTAGTGAGTCAACCAGCAAAGTTTGGATCTTTGCTGAGTGGATTATGTGGTCCCGCCAGAGATTGAGCCCGACTTCTTTGATAGGTGTCTTGTGGTGGGTCGGTACGTAGGAGCGATCCATGTACATCAGTATATCTCGAATTTTTTGCATGGACTCAGTATAGTCGGTCCATTTGCGGTTCAGTTCATCTAGAAATGAGCCTTGAGCTGACTCTATTGATTTCCTCATTTCTTCAAGGTGCCTAGTCACTGTCACAACTAATCCATTGTATTGCATCTCGCCAAATCTGTGCAAAACCATGTTATATGCAGCCCTGCAAAATAGATACTCGTAAGAAGAAAGAAAAAATTTCAAGAGAAACTCTTCTTTTCCCATTCGAAATCATGATGTATATATTTGATTTTTTTTCCTTTTCATATGCTTTATGACATCTTTAGGCATAAATTGTGCTAACAAGGAAATAACAAAAATTGCATATGGACTCTTTAAGCTGATCTGAAAAATAGAACATTAATCTCAATTTGCTCGTGTCTTTCTCCTAGACTATCAACAAGGATATAGTTAAAGAACACATTCAAGAAAGCTTCTAGGACTTGTTATTTGCTGCAAGCCAGGTGCTTACAGAAAAAAAAAAACACAAATAAGAGAAGAAAAGGGTTTTCAATTTTCTTTGTAGTATTACACTATCTACTTTATACACCTCAGCTGATGCTAACTTTCCAATTATAAAGTTTATAGCTACACAATAATAGGCATTAGAGATAAGAAACTTGTGATCGAGTACCAGTAATGTACTGCGCTTGACAATCTCTCTACCAAAACTTTTTGCATACATAAGATGCAGCCCTCAAACAAATCAATTGTAAATTTATTCTATCTATTAAAGAGAGCTATTGATATTTTTTTCCTTTTTTATTACTGCAAGTTAGTAAGAACATAAGCATTCGCTAACTTTGCAATGACAGACTTACAATTAAAGTCCAACCAAACTGAGAAGTAAATATATTTGAACAGTACAGGTTACTAAAACTTTAAACAGCTCACTAAAATTATGTGCAACAGAGTTCAAAAATGGGGGCCTCGCGCTGGAAAGGCGGTCCAGAGGGACTGACAACTATGCAGGAGACTATTGTGTTTTGTTAGCAGCAATTTTTGCTAGTTAAATTTAGCTTTTGTTTTTCATAGAAGGCCGTTTGGCATTCATCCTTGTAAACAAACTTTTTTAGTATCAATACATCTGTTGCCGCCAACCATAAAAAAAAAAAAAAAAATTATGAGCAACAGACCCAGAGAAACTATGATGAGAAAAACAAAGCTAACTGGAAACTATTGCCTAATTTCCCATCCAATACTTAATTAGACAATTTTTTTAGGTGCTCCCCAATTTTCCAATTATTACATATTTCTTCCACAAATGACAAACCTAACGACAGGACATCAGGAGTACTAATTAAATGAAAAGCATAGTTCCCATTGTTCCACATCCACGGGAGAACCACGTGCAATTAATTATAAAAACAAGCGTTACCTGTAAAGCTCTTCCATGCTTAGTTCCCTGTCGTTGTGATTGAAAATCTGGTTAATCCCGTGCTCGATGATTTGCCATGTGCGATCAGCGTAATTGGGCTCGACCTCTATCCTGGACGGGAAGACCGCTAACTTCAAGATTTTTCGTTCATTACTCATCGCTCAACTCTCCGGAGACCTAGGGTTTTGGGGAAGTCAGAGGAGAGGGAAAGAAACGAGAGAAAGAAAGAGACTTTAAATGGAAGAAAACTCAACCGTTTAAATACCTTCTGCACAAATCTCAAAGCTCAAATAATACTGGTCCAAAATATGAGATATCTCAGAGGATACGCCGACATTTTTATTAATATCCAAAGTTAATTACAAATTAATAAATGTACTCAGGATTCCTGAGTTTTTCCAAAAATGTCCAAACCGGCTATTTTCTGGTCGGTTTCCTCTTCCTCAGATACCGGTCAGAAAATGACCGGTTTCTGGCATTTTCTTTTTTTAGAGAAACTATGAAGAGCAAGATAATGAAATCTAACACTGAAAATTTAAATTTTTTGTTTAAATTATTCGTTAGATTACTTCTTTTGATTTATAATTAGCATATTTATACTAAAATACACTAAGATCACTTGAAATTATGTTGAATTACACAATATTACATTAAATTACGCTAATTCCGCTAATTATATTGAAATACGCTAAATTACGCTAAATTACACTAAATTATGTTAAATTACGCTAATTATACTGAAATACGCTGAATTACGCTAAATTATGCCGATTTTGTGCCATCTTTCATAAATCATAAAAATAATAAAAAAATCCAAAAATCCAAAAATAGTAAAAATTGGTATTCTATAAGTTCATTATATAACTAATTTACTGAGCTACTTAGATCGAAAAATAGAAATGAAAATCTTAATTGGAAACTTCAACTCAAGTTTTGAGGTTATTCCCTTTGTTTTTTGGCAGTTCTGAATTTTGAAAAACAGCAAAGTAGTCACTGACGCATGCATCTTTTCGCAAGCTTTCCGAAAGGTGGTCATTTGCTAAAATCGGACACTCGAGTACCGTTTTATGGCCGTTTGAAGTTTCATCATCGTTTTTCGCCTTCTCAGTGAAGATATCATATCTCTTAGCGTAATTTAGCATATTTAGCATAAATTAGCGTAATTTAATATAATTTCATGTAATTTAACGTATAATTAGCATTAACAAAAGAAGTAATTTGACAAATATTTACAAAAAAACCTTAACCGGTAAAAAAAAATAACCGGTTTGAACATTTTTAAAAATATTAATAAAAATGCCGGTAGATTTTTATTTTATATTTGACTCTACAAGATTCGATTCCAAAACCGCTGACATTTTTATTAATATCCAAAGTTTAATACAAATTATTAATTATGCCCAGAATCGGACCCATTATCGAAAAATACCCAAGCCGGCCAGAAAATGGCCGGCTTACTCCCTCCCTAAGTCGGCCATTTTCTGGCCGGCTTGGTACTTTTTTTTTTTAAAACCGCAAAAACTCTATAAAAGGTACCCCTCCCTTCAGAAGAAGGCACACAGCCCGAGGCAGCTCGCTAATCACTGTTAAGGTAAATTTTTTTTTATTATTATTTTATTATTATTTTTTATTATATTTTATTTTATAGAATAATTAATTATATTATTAAAAAATTTAATAATAAACCCTAAACCCTAGACCCTATAACCCTAAACCCTAAACCCTAAACCCTATAACCCTAAACCCTATAACCCTATAACCCTATAACCCTAAAACCATAAAACCCTAAAACCCTATAACCCTATAACCCTATAACCCTATCACCCTAAAACCCTAAAACCCTAAACCCTAAACCCTAAACCCTAAACCCATAACCCATAACCCTATAACCCTATAACCCTATAACCCAAAAAGAAGTAGTAACCAGTCAATTGTTTACTATTTAGTTACCTGACAAATGTTTACCATTTAGTAACCTGACAATGTTTACCATTTTTTAAAATGTAGTTTGTTTACCATGGCCTTTATTTTATTACACTATGGTGGGAACATGCTTAATAGTGCACAAGGGGCGTATTACAACAAAGATGCAGCTCATTCATTAATGATTCCAGATGACATCTCACTTTTAGACCTAAAATCCATAGTTTACACACACACCGGTTACAACCCAGAAAGGTGGGACCTAGAATTGGCAACCCGATATTGCCATCCCTCCAGCGAAAAATTTATGGTTGCGAAACTGGTAGATGAGAGTATGTGGAGAGGCATGTTTGGTCATTTGAGGTCCCAGGGTAATTATCTAGTAGAAATATTTGCTAGAAGAGTTCCGGTAGAGCCCGGGGTTGGAAGTTCGGGTTCTGGATCAGCGGCACCACATTATAGCCCACAACCAGAAACCTACAGACGTGACTCCACCTTACTCCTCAACGAACCTGACCCAGAACCCTACAACTACGTCACTCCACCAGCACCTCAATGAAGACACTCAGTTGCATCCCCACCTAGACACAATCGAGGCAGACCAAGACACTCAGTTTCAACCCCACCTAGATCCGTAAATGTGGCTCCTTTACCGTTACCTCCAGTATCACCTTACTCCAGACCTGCACCAGTAGACGATGCAAGCTGCCCGGACTTTGAAGATATTAATGAAATACCGGACGACGAGCTGAGGAGCGGGGATGAATTTGAGGGAGAAATGTGGGGGGATTCAGATCACATGGAAGGTTGCGATGAAGACGGGCCGGTTGAAACAGCTGAAAGGCACATGGGTCGTACTGATGATGGGGGGCCGCTTAGTGGCCGGACTGATACGCACCCGTTCCCAGACCTCAATGATGTGTTTGAGTTTAGAGAAGCAGATATTGGTTATTATGGGCAACGGATTGAGTACAAAGGTGAGCTGACTGCAAACCAATATTTTAAAAGCAAAGAAGACCTAATGAAGAAGATCAGAGAGCACCATATAACTAAGAATCATGAGTTCAGATCTTGGAAAAGTGATAGGGATCGGGTTACTCTGGTGTGCAAGGACAAGAATTGCCGTTACGAGCTTAGGGCAAAGCCGACGGGATGTGGAGACGCATGGGTTATAACTAAGCAAGACAGGCCTCACACATGTAGGACTGAGAGTACGAGGGACGACCACGAATGTCTGACGGCAGCACTCATTACCGATGTCATTGAGAACGCCATTAAAAAGGACCCGTGTATGAGCATCCAGACGGTGGCAGACATTATTTTGTCTGTGTATAACAATGTGACACCTAAATACAACCGACTGTGGAGGGGCCGTGAGCTGGCAATTGCCCGACAATTTGGGAGTTGGGAGATTTCATACAGCTTGCTGAGACCACTGTTGCTTGCAATTTGCCACAACAATCCCGGCTCGACCCACCAATTTCTGACCAGCCCGGTACGGAATAAGGAAACATGACTAATCATGCCAGGTGTTGCCCAGTTCAGAGCCGTAGCCTGGGCGTTTGGTCCATGCATTGCAGCGTTCCAGTACCTGAGACCAGTGATCAGCATCGATGCTTGCTTCTTGTCTGGGCGATATGAGGGGAGGCTTTTGATAGCTTGCGGTTACGATACCGAGAACCAATTGTTGCCTATTGCATTTGCAATTGTGCGGCAGGAGGATACTGAGAATTGGGGTTTTTTCTTGCAGTGGTTGAGGAATGAAGTGCTCGGCCCGTGTAAATTTGTATGTGTCATATCGGACCAGCACAAGGGGATCAAAGCTGCACTGACAGCTGAATACGGGTGGCCTCCCGAGCTTTTTGTGCACAGGTATTGTATGCAGCATGTTGCTGACAACCTGGTCCAGAACTGTGGAAAAGACAAGTGGTACGGATGGAGGTTCAGGGAAGGAGCAAAGAGGAAGAAGCCGAGAAGATTGAAAGAGATGTTCGAAGAGTTTGCTCATGTATGTCTAACTTATAACATTTTGTTTAATTATCTTATAAGAATTTTATGAAAATAAAATAACACCCCTTTGTTTTTATGCAGCTAAATCCGCAGTGCAATGCGTATTTAAAGAGAGTGGGCAAAGTACGTCCTAATGATGTGATGGAGCCGTCTAATTATGAGAAAATTTTCCAAACATGTGACGGAGGATACCGGTTTGGTATCATGACAACAAACGGCTCCGAGTCGCTCAACAATGTCTTCCGAACGAGTCGTAGATTGCTTGTTTGTGCCATAGTGGAGGATACGTTCTACACGTGCAACAGATGGTTTGTTCAGCGGCGTCAGCGAGCAATGGAATTACAAGACAAGGGACAGGTTCTGTCTGACTGGGTTTTGCAGAAGATCAGAAAACGTTGGTAGAAAGCTAGAAAAATACGGTTGGTGCGTTACACGCAGGGCCAATGTCAGTACCAAGTTTCATCCCCAAATGAGTACGTTCCTTGCACCCGTAGCGACATGGACAACATGGAACCCACTCACAGGGAGTTCATGTATATTGTGACGCGCGGTCCTGACAGACAAATGGAATGCACTTGCAGAGGTATCCAATTAACTTCTATTCCGTGCGCTCATGTCTTAGCTGTTTGCCGTGACCGAAACTGGCAAGAGGACGACTTTGTTGCAGACTGGTATAAAACACCCTATCTTGTGAGTACTTGGAACCATGTGTTCATTCCAATTGGCAATATGGGAGACTGGCCTCCTAATCCTGGAGACAGAATCCTTCCGAGTAGTGGTTGGATTAGGAAGGGGAGGTGACAACACACCCGTCGTGTAATGACGATGGATGAAATGGAAGGTAGACGAAGAGGGCATCAGGCTCGCCGTTCCACTTCTGATAGGCAACGAAGAGGTATGTAACATTCATCCAAAATTATTTTTCTTTTCAATTTATACCAACTTACTAAGTAACACATGCAAATGCAGAGGCAAGAAACGCAGCAAATGCGGCAGAAAATGAGCGAGTAATGGCGTCGGGAAGTGGGTCCGGAGGGTCACGGCGTAGCACAGCTACGAGCCATTTAGATGCAACTGCTATGTATGCCGAAGCAATGGGAGAGGCGGTTTCCATAGGAGGAGAGGCGGTTGGGGTGCAAGGGGAGCCATCTGTCCAACCGAGGAGGTCCACTACTAGACGCACAACAAGAGCATCTACAAGCCAAGCAGGGCCATCTGGAGCCCAGGCCGGCCCATCTACAAGCCAAGCAGCGCCATCTGGAGCCCAGGCCGGCCCATCTAGTGAGCAACCAGAGCCATCTGGTAGACCATCTCGTAGGGCATCTTTCGCAAGTGGTTTACTTCGGAGATTAAATTTTAGACGTAGCAATAATAGGTGATTTGTATGCATGTTGTAAAAAGTGTGTGGACTCTATTTGCAATTTGTGTGTACTTTATTATTTTGTACGAAACTTAGAAATGAAATATTTGACTCTAATAGAAATCACCTAAAACAAAAATAATGCGGTTTAAAAAAAAAAAAAAGGTACCAAGCCGGCCAGAAAATGGCCGGCTTAGGAGGGAGTAAGCCGGCCATTTTCTGGCCGGCTTGGGTATTTTTCGATAATGGGTCCGATTCTGGGCATAATTAATAATTTGTATTAAACTTTGGATATTAATAAAAATGTCGGCCGAAACCGTAAAGGATTCGATGAATTCAAGGATTCCAATTGCAATGTAATAAGCTGAGGCAATCAATGGAAATGACAAGTGCATGCTTTCCGGAGGGATTTTTTTTTTAAAAACAGTAATTAAAATAATAAAATTTAAAGAACCAACATGATTACCGACTTTTTTACAAAAACAGCAAAAACCGAATAGCCTATTCGGTTAAGGGTTTTTTTTTGCTTCACCGAATAGCCTATTCGGTTTAGGGGGGTTTTAACTGGGGTTGTAGTATACGATGCCACAGAAAATCCATTTTACAGGCTTAACCGAATAGGCTATTCGATTTGGTGTTTTTTTGGGCTTAACCGAATAGGCATTTCGGTTTAGGTTTATTTTTTTTTTTTTTAGAGACTAAGAAGAGCAAAATAAAGAAATCTAATACTGAAAATTTGAATTTTTTATTTAAATTATTTGACTTCTTTTGATATATAATTATCATATTTATACTAAAATACGCTAAATTACTTAAAACACTATATTAAGTTAAATTACACTAAATTACATTACATTACGATAAAATACATATGAATAGGGACGATATCTTCACTGAAAAGGCGAAAAACGACGGCGAAACTTCAAACGGTCATAAAACGGCGCTCGAGTGTCTGATTTCAGCAAATGACCACTTTTCGGAAAGCTTGTGAAAATACGCATGCGTCCATGCCATGATGCTAGGTTCCAAAATTCAGAATCGCCAAAAAACTAAGGGAAGAGCCTCAAAACTTGAGTTGAAGTTTCCGATTAAGATTTTTATTTCTATTATTCAATCCAGGTAGCTCAGTAAATTAGTTACATAATGAACTTGTAGAATACCAATTTTTACTATTTTTGGAATTTTTTTACTATTTTTTATGATTCGTGAAAGATGGCACAGAATCGGTCTATTTTAGCGTAATTTTGCGTAGTTTAGCGTAATTAGCGGAGTTATTGTAATTTAGCGTAATTTAGTGTAATTCAACATAATTTCAAGTAATTTAGTGTATTTTTTTGTTGCTAATTATAAATCAAAAGAAGTAATCTAACAAATAATTTAAACAAAAAATTCAAATTTTTAGTATTAGATTTCTTTAAAAAAAAAGAAAAAAAAGAACCTAAACCGAAATGCCTATTTGGTTTAGGGATTTTTATCCCTAAACCGAATTGCCATCTTGGTTTAGGGGGTGTTACACGAAAGGTTACATAGTTCGGGGATTTGTTTTTGTGAAAATAGGGTAAACCGAATAGTCTATTCGGTTAAGCAAAAAAAAAAAACCCTTAACCGAATAGGCTATTCGATTTTTGCTGTTTTTGTAAAAAAGTCGGTAATCATGTTGGTTCTTTAACTTTAATTATTTTAATTACTGTTTTTAAAAAAAAATCCTTCCCTGAGACTACAAGTTGATTTGATTGAAGTTGAAGGGTCGCACAATTGAATGGTGATCAGAGTCAAAATAATGATGATTTACGTAGGTTTTGGCTTAGGTTTTACATATTTTCTCACATTTATGTTTAATTATTTAGAGAAAAAGGCTACTGTCACCCTTCTTTATGTTTTATTGCAGGAAACAGGTTTTGGGACTATTTTACACCAAATGGAGCAAGAATCGGGTTAATCGGATCAGCGACGCTCATCGACTAAGTCCCTGTTACGGCCAGTATTGACCAATACGGACCAGGCCTAGCACAGACCAGAAGATAGCGCTGGAAGCATTAAACCCTAACTGCCAAGGTCCTAATACAGACCGTATCACCTGATACGGCCCGTATCCGAAGGCATCTCTTGGGGAATAACTGCCGACAGCTGTTTCCAGATCAATTTCTTAGCCCCTACTCAACCTCTACACGTCCCTACACTCCTATATAAGGCCCCTGGGCAGAAGGAACAATCATCTTTGTAATTAGGGTTAGATTTGATTAAAGTGAGAAGAGAGGAGTGCTTGTAACCATGCCGTTCCGCGGCTAAGTTCCTTTTCTTAGGGCTAGGTAGTAAACCTTGTTACTCTTGATGTTTTGATATATATATTTCTGTTGATTATGATTTCTTATTGTTGCGCTAAAATGCTTTTGTGATTTATTCTCTTCATCTAATTTCAATGATCTAGTTTGAGTCCGTTAGGGTAGTGACAGTACTTTAATGGTAAGAGAAACTATTTGTATGAATTAGCCTCGTTGAGATCTATTAGGTTTATGTGAAGAAAACCTTAGCGGGGAAACCATAAACCAGACCAACAAAACGCGTACCAAATTCCATCACATGCGTAAAGAAATTCGCAGTGATCTATGTAGTAATTTGGGGTATTTGAGAGATCAGACATTTGCGTAAGGTAAATCGCAGTGTCCTATGTAGAATCTCGGTGAAAGATCTGTCATTCTTGCGTAACATAAATCGCAGTGACCTATGTGGTGTCTTTCATTAAAACAACAACGGGAAATCAGACGCAACAGGAATATATTGTCAAGGCGGATTGAGTGGCAATGGTGTGCCGAAACCCTAGGAATTCTCATCTCTATCTTTATTTTAATTACTTTTAATTGCTTCCTAATTTACATTGATCAAAACAACATCTCTCAATTTTCAGATTTCGTCTAGCCTTTCGAAAGATTGTGATTCGATCGCTCAAAGCATTGAACCAATATTCCCTGTGGATCGACCTCGTATATACTACTCGATAAGATTGTGCGCTTGCAGTCCGAACCGATAGCATTTCTGAGTTTATAAATATTAAAAGAAACATTGCTCTCTCTTGAGTGATCAAGCTTTTTGGCGCCGTTGCCGGGGAATAACGGTTCATTGTGCAAGGCCTCGAAAGACGTCCTTGCTTTGACCATTGAATCCAATTAACTAGAAACGCCTAGATTTCTTTTTATTTTCTGCATTTTTATTTTTCTTTTATTTTTCAATTTCGTTTTTATTTTATTTTTCTTTTTATTTTCATTTTTTAGTTTAATTTTCAGATTTTCTTTTCTTTGTAGGAAACTGCACGCTGGCCGAATCATCCGTACAAAGATCCGAGAGGATTGCTAGTAGGAGAGGACAATTCGCTTCCACATCACCGATAAGAACCAATCATAGTTCTTCATCAAGTAATTCTGAAAGCGAAGAAGACTCAGATTCGATCAACATGAATATCCCACCGAACGAACTGATTAACAATGGAAGACAAGACAATGGTGATAATAGAGTTCACGATGCAGCAAGACCCAAACTTCTACGAGACTATTGCGTACCGCGCGCTAATGATCCTAATTCTAGTATAAACCGGCCAACTGTTACAAACCGTAATTTTGAGATCAAACCTGCTCTCATAAATATGGTTTCACAACAGCAATTTGGAGGATTTCCACATGAAGATCCACATCTTCATCTATCAATTTTCCTAGGGATATGCGAGACGATAAAGATCAACGGAGTTACCGATGAAGCAATCAGGCTAAGGCTATTTCAATTTTCATTAAAAGATAAAGCAAGAGCATGGTTGTTTTCCTTACCGGCCAATTCCATTCAAACTTGGGACCAATTGTTTAATATGTTTATTGCAAAATGTTTTCCACCATCCAAAACTTCGAGGTTTAGAAATGCAATTACTAATTTTGAACAAAGGGATGGTGAAACATTGTGTGAGGCATGGGATAGATATAAGGATATGTGAAGGTGTTGTCCACATCATGGTCTAGAAAGATGGCTGATTGTCCAAACTTTTTATAATGGTCTAAACCCTACCGATAGGTTGTCTATTGATGCTTCCGCAGGAGGAGCAATCATGAACAAGGAACCTGACGAGGCTTACAACCTAATTGAAGAGATTGCAATCAACCAACACTACTGGATCCCTGAGCGAAAAAAGCCAACTCCAACACCTGGCATGCACCGAGTAGATGATATCTCCATGCTAAGCGCAAAGATTGATGCTTTGCAAATGGCACTCAACAAGCAAACCAAGCAGCAAACGGTAGCAGCAGTCAATGCCGCAACAGCATGTGGCTATTGTGGAGGAGCGCATGAGATGACCGAATATATGAATGTGACGCAAACTGAGGAAGAAATGGAGCAAGCAAACGCAATCGATAACAGCTTTCGACCTCAGCCCGCTTACAATACATATCATCCGAACAACCGAAACCATCCAAATCTCTCATACGCAAACAATCAAAGACCTGCTGCACCCCAACAGAACTACCAACCACAGCCCAATTATCAACCGAGATACAACAATCCTCAACAGAATTACCAACCAAGGCAATACAACCAACCACAGCAACCTGACATCACATCTTTAATGGAGAGATTCCTAGAGAAGCAAGATAAGGCTAACGCCGAAATCGCACAAAAGATCGAATCCTTAACAAACCGCAACAAAGACTTAGAAGACAATGTCTCTAAGATGGCTAAAGAACTCTCGAGTATTACACGCAGAAAAGGCAAATTTCCGGGCCAACCGGAAGAAAACCCGAGAGAGACTTGCAAGAGCATAACATTAAGGAGCGGTACAGCTTATCAGGGATCTCCCATGCCGGATCAAACTTCCAATGAGATGCATGCAGAACCATCGCATTCTGAAGAATACGAGCCGCAACTACCGGAGCCGCCCGTATTCGAACTGCAGACAGATCTTATTGAGGAGCAGAATGACACCGTAGGTGGAGACGAGCGACAAACCGAACCTGAATACATTTCACCACCACCCTACAGGCCACCTCTGCCATTCCCTCCAAGACAAGTCGCGATTTATGGAGACACTCAATCAATTACAAGTCATTATCCCCTTCAATGAAACAATTACAAGCATACCCTCGTATACTAAATTTCTGAAGGAGATTCTTTCAAAACGCAATAGACTCCAAGAATCCTCAACAGTTCCGCTCAATCCGGAATGTAGTGCGCTCGTGCAAAGCAAATTACCGACAAAGTTGAAAGATCCAGGAAGCTTCTCGATACCATGCACAATTGGCACAACGAAATTTAAGAGAGCTTTATGTGATCTAGGAGCAAGTGTAAGTTTAATACCAAAGGCGGTATTCGAAAGATTGGAATGTGGAAAACTATCACCAACACGGATCTCATTGCAACTCACTGACCGATCAATTCGATATCCTGAAGGAAAGTTGCTAGATATCCCGATCAAAGTTGGTAAATTCTGGATACCAGCAGATTTCGTGGTAGTAGATATGGAAGAAGATGAGCAAATCCCAATCATCCTTGGAAGGCCATTCCTCGCCACATGTGGGGCAATGATTGATGTTAGGAATGGAAAGATTTCACTCAATGTTGGCGAGAACAAGATGATCTTCAACATGAATGAAACCAAAGTCCCACCTGACATAAATCTTGTCTACAATTTGGAAACAACGGACGAGTATGGCAATGATGAATTGCGAATGGACGAATTTGAAGACATCGAGGAGATGATGCACGAAGCAGAAATAGAGAGATTGTTCATTGTACAAGATGACGGTCAGATCCATCCAACCTCCGTGACACAACAAACCGATGATCTGAACAAGAGCCCTAATATCGCAAACAACAGGAATTACTCTCTCTTAGCCCTTGCATTAATCAAAAACCTACGCGAAGAACTCGATGCAATTTCTCAAAGACTGGACGAGGTCGAAGTAGTACTCGGTGTGAGTCTGGCATTCGACCCTGGACCTCAAACGACAACCGACTTCTTCGAGAAAGGCAGTGATGATGAAACCACAGAAGAAGCTGAAGGCGAACCACCCGACAAGCAACCCGCTTGCATTGACGGGAGGATATCTGGAAGAAACTGATGCAACACAAAGTCAAGCTAACGACTTAAAACAAGCGCTTCTTGGGAGTCAACCCAAGGCCATTTTTATATTTGCATACAAATTTTTATTTTAATTAGGACTTAAAGAAAGAAACAACTCATACCCACCTTTTTCCCATGATCAGGTAAGCATGCTGGAGGAAAGACTTGATTAAAGACATCTCGGAAGATGGAAAAATACTTTCTGGTACGGCCTGTATTGGCTGATACAGACCATACTAATGGACACGAGGGTAATAGAGTAGGAAGCCAGGAAACAAGTGGTGAATACGGTCCGTATTGGTTGATACGGCCCGTATTCACAGGGATTGAAACTTAGCGGTTATTGGGTTTGAGCATAGCGGATTGGATACGGACCGTATTGGCTGATACGGTCCGTAATAAAGGTTAATCCGGGAGATGCGAACCCGTTAAGAGAGGCGTTTGAAATCCCGCGCGAATCACGTCTCATAACCGTTAACCATTTTCGTTTTAACCCCTAAACCCCTTCTCTTCCTCTCTTTCCCTATTCTCTTCCCCTTAATCTCTTCTTCTTCTTCTCTTCTCCTTTTGCCCGAAATCAAGTTCCTCTACCTTGCCGCCGACCGCCATCACCGCTGCACCTACGCCTCCACCCATTGAAGCCGCCGCCTCACTCCCTCTCCGCGCCTCCGCTCTAATACAGACCGTACCGGGTCCGTATCCGACGGCCCCTCGGATCCACCTTCTCCAATTTCGGTTTTTCTAAACCCTATTTCAATTTCAAAATTTAAAAATCATTTTTGCATTTGTTTTGACTTAACCTCTGTTGCATTAATTTAGGTAATTAGGTTTTATTACGCAAAAATCACAAAAATCACAAAAAAAATTAGGTTTCTGTCAGTTTTCCCAATTTTTACCAGTATAATACGGTCCGTATTGACCCAATACGGTCCGTAATAGTTTACCAGAACCAGCACTTAGTCTTTCCAGAAATACCTTTTGATACAGTCTGTATTGCCAATACGGTCCGTATTCAATCTTGTACTTGGTCAATTTTCACCAACCAACCAGTCCGTAACCAGACCGTATTGCCCAATACGGTCCGTAACAGAGGTATAAAAATTGAGCAAATGGCCCCAAAAATGAAAAATATTTTAGGGGCAGTTACAAGGAGTGCCAAGAAAGCCCTCGGGGGTACCGGCCCGAGTAATTCACCACAGAGCTCCTCTAGCCGATTCTCCCGGTCCTCCGGTTTGCAACCACAATCCTCCAACCATTCATCTTCTCAATCCGACACTCAACACTCAAACAGAGGCACATCAGTCTCCAATGAGGAGTATGCCTCGGAGGAGTTCAACCCTCGGGATTTCGGTCTTGAGGAAGAAGACTCCGATAAATCAATGGAGGAGGTTCAGCCAACTGAGTACCAACCCGTCTTCCCGCATCCACAATTCAGAAACAGTTACGCGAAGATGCAAACAAGGGAGGTCATATACCACAAATCCATCAACACGGAGACACTCGAGCGACTAGGCCTCCTTGCACAAACCGAGCAGCTCGCAAACCGCATTCACCTCTGGCAATTCCTTCAACTGATCGAAGGAGTCAAAATTTACAAGGTGCTCATGATCAGAGTCAAAATGATGATGATTTACGTAGGGTTTTGGCTTAGGTTTTACATATTTTCTCACACTTATGTTTAATTATTTAGAGAAAAAGGCTACTGTCACCCTTCTTTAAGTTTTATTGCAGAAAACAGGTTTTGGGACTATTCTACATCAAATGGAGCTAGAATCGGGTCAATCGGATCAGCAACGCTTATCGACTAAGACCCTGTTACGGCCCGTATTGGTTAATACGGACCAGGCATAGCACAGGCTCAGAAGATAGCGCAGGAAGTTACAACCATAACTGCCAAGGTCCCATTACGAACCGTATCACCTTGATACGGTCCGTAACCGAAGGCGACTCTTGGGAAATAACTGCCGACAACTGTTTCCAGATCAATTCCTTGGCTTCCAATCAACTCCAGACGTCCCTACACTCCTATAAAAGGCCCCTGGATAGAGGGAATAGATATCTTTGTAATTAGGGTTAGATTTGATTAAAGAGAGAAGAGAGGAGTGATTGTAACCATGCCGTTCCGCGGCTAAGTTCCTTTTCTTAGGGCTAGGCAGTAAACCTTGTTACTCTTGATGTTTTGATATATATATTTCTGTTGATTATGATTTCTTGTTGTTGTATCGAATATGCTTTTGTGATTTACTATCTCTTCACCTAATTTCAATGATCTAGTTTGAGTTTATTAGGGTAGTGACAGTACTTTAATAACTCGAAAGAACTATTTGGATGAGTTAGCCTCGTTGAGATCTATTAGGTTTATGTGAAGAAAACCTTCGCGGGGAAGCCATAAACCGGAACAACAAAACGCATGACCAAATTCCATCATTTGCGTAAGGTAAATCGCAGTGATCTGTGTAGTAATTTGGGAGATAAGAGACCCGATAGTTGCGTAAGATAAATCGCATTGTCCTGAGTAGAGTCTCGATGAAAGATCTGTCATTCTGGCGTAACATAAATCGCAGTGACCTATGTAGTTATCTTTCATAAAACAACAACAGGAAATCAGACGCAACAGGAATATATTGTCAAGACGGATTGAGTGGCAACGGTGTGCCGAAACCCTAGGAATTCTCATCTCTATCTTTATTTTAATTACTTTTAATTGTTTCCTAATTTACATTGATCAACAAACATCTCTCAAATTTCAGATTTCGTCTAGCCTTTCGAAAGGTTGTGATTCGATCGCTCAAGACACTGAACCAATATTCCCTGTGGATCGACCTCGCATATACTACTCGATAAGGATTGTGCGCTTGCAGTCCGAACCGATAGCATTTACGAGTTTATAAATATTAAAAGAAACATTGCTCTCTTTTGAGTGATCAGCTCACGAAGGAGTTCCTTACAACTTTCAGATACAATGAAGACTCCATCACTTTCCAGATGATTGGCGAGCAGTATGCAGTCACCATGGATGATTTCTGTGCCATCTTCAACCTCACCAACAATGGCACTTCTGATTCTCCTGACTGCCGAGAGTTCTGGTACATCATCACTGAAGACAACCAAAACTCAACTCGACCGGCAAGCAGAATCATCCATCCCCAAGTTCGCCTCTTGCAAGTAATCCTTGACAATTCCATTTTCGCAAGAGGCGAGAGTTCATCCAATGTGACATTACCCGAACTCTATCTTCTCAAGTGCATGATCGAGCCAACACCAGTGCGACCTCACCTCGGCCATCTCCTTTGCAATCAAATCCGTGAAGTCGCCCGTGCTAAGAAAGGTAATGGAAAGATTTCCATTGGATTCGTGGCAACGATCTTGGCCAACCATCTCGCTCTGCAGATCGATCATCTCAAAGAGGCAAGCGGGCTCACACAAATTGACATGTTATGCCTCCAAGCCATGAAATTTGTCACCGGCCACTATCCAGGTCCCTATTTCTACAATTTACCAAAGGGAATCCTCCAATTCCCCTTCCGACACCTCAATCTCCGCAGTAGGGCCTCCTGGAAGATGGCACGACCCGCGAGCCCGACTTATGAGCCTCCTCAAGATTACATGGATGTAATCGAAAGCCAAGCCGCAATGAGAAATCAGGCTAACATCGATCGGCAGCAAAGAGAAGAGGAGGAGCCTCCTTTTGATGCATATAGGGAGGCAGGCACATCGGCAGCCAGAGTCGGATCTTCAGGGGCGGCACCATCTGATGCCCCTACAGCTGAGCTTGATCAGTTCATTCAAATGGTAGATTGGATGAACTCGAACCTCAATGAGCTCACCTTGACAACGGGAGAGACCACCCAACAAATGCAACAAAATGGCTCATCACTTCGCCAGGAGGTTGGCGAAATCCGAAACAGCATGGAGGAGGTCCGGAGGAGTGTTGACGAGAGCAGGCGCGAGATCCAGCAGACGCGCTACATGGCACAACAGTATTATCAGTATGCTCTCGGCTCCGGATTCGAGTACCAGCCGCCGCCATATGGACTCTTCGACCCGTCATTCTACGAGGAGATCCAGCGACCACCACCACCTACACCACCTCAGGATTGAGGTGCAGTGAGTTGTATCTTTTCCCGGTCTTTTTACTTTACTATTTCCTTTATTTTTATCTCTCGAGCATTGGGGACAATGCTCAATTTTATTAGGGGGTAGGAAAAGTAAATTGACCATGTATCTTTAAAAATTTTCGCAATTTAAATTCTTAGGTGCTAGTAGTTTTACTCAATTTTTGACTAGGGTTAGAGGCTTTACCGACAATCCTAGAATGATTAGATTGAGCTTTTTAGCTAGCTTGCATTTTTATTTTAATTTTAGGAGTAGGTTAATCAAATAGGAATTGTTTTAAAATTGAATTAGGCTAAGGTTTAGATAATTGGCCATGATACCAAAAATTCAGAATTTTTAAAATTATTTGTAATCTCAAAGTGAACAATTAATTGCTAACCATGAGAGTTGACCAAAATCGCAAACCCTAAAATTTTTATATTGAGTAATTTAATTTTGCAAAGTCTTTTAAGCTTGATAGTGTTTTAGAATACCCATTTATTATAGATAAACCCCTAGCGAAACTATGCAATAATTTCTCGTATGAATGAATACTTGAAATTATGTGTAATCATGGTGCTTGTGACACAAAAATATTTTATTTTTCAGAAAAATAGAAAAACACAAAAAAAAAAAAATCAGAAAGAGAAAAATAAAAAAAAAATAGAAAAATCAGAAAAAGAAAAAAATAGAATAAAAGATGGAGGATAAAAAGAGTACGGGTGCCTACGCAAGACTGGTTACCAATAGGCTCGAGAAAACCTCCCAAATTTAAATTCTTGTACATATTTAATTTTTCAAAAATAATCACAAGTACCAACACACTTAGTTGTCATACTTTGCTCCAATCAATTGGGAAGAAAAATCAAAATTTATATCATTAGAATTCCTATTGATTGGAAGGGATCCATTTATAATCGAAGGGGAAATTAATACTCTCAATTTTAAGGATATTTGTGAAGTAAATTGTCCAGTAATAATTTTTCTAGGGTAAGCACAATGAGGTCAATCATGAGGTGAATAAATTGTTCAAGGGAGAGATCATGAATATTTTTAGAGTTCTAGATTTTTATTGTCATGCCAATTGTACCAAACCTAAGCCCTAATTTAATTTTTAAACAAGACCTTGAGATTGTATGGTTTAACCTAGACCGAATCTTTGACCAGCTGGGATGTCGTTGCTTGAGGACAAGCAACAATTCAAGTTGGGAGGCGTGATCAGAGTCAAAATAATGATGATTTACGTAGGGTTTTGGCTTAGATTTTACATATTTTCTCACATTTATGTTTAATTATTTAGAGAAAAAGGCTACTGTCACTTCTTTATGTTTTATTGCTGGAAACAGGTTTTGGGATTATTTTACACCAAATAGAGCAAGAATCGGGTCAATCGGATCAGCGACGCTCATCGACTAAGTCCCTGTTACTGCCAGTATTGACCAATACGGACCAGGCCTAGCACAGACCAGAAGATAGCGCTGGAAGGATTAAACCCTAACTGCCAAGGTCCTAATACGGACCGTATCACCTGATACGGCCCGTATCCGAAGGCATCTCTTGGGGAATAACTGCCGACAGCTGTTTCCAGATCAATTTCTTAGCCCCTACTCAACCTCACGTCCCTACACTCCTATATAAGGCCCCTGGGCAGAAGGAACAATCATCTTTGTAATTAGGGTTAGATTTGATTAAAGTGAGAAGAGA
Source organism: Carex parvula (assembly GCA_025461045.1). Classification (NCBI taxonomy): domain Eukaryota; kingdom Viridiplantae; phylum Streptophyta; class Magnoliopsida; order Poales; family Cyperaceae; genus Carex; species Carex parvula. The sequence continues at coordinate 346,099 of JAJGRW010001306.1, read as the reverse complement.
GGAGTGTTTGTAACCATGCCGTTCCTCGACTAAGTTCATTTTCTTAGGGCTAGGCAGTAAACCTTGTTACTCTTGATGTTTTGATATATATATATATTTCTGTTGATTATGATTTCTTGTTGTTGTGCTAAAATGCTTTTGTGATTTATTCTCTTCATCTAATTTCAATGATCTAGTTTGAGTCCGTTAGGGTAGTGACAGTACTTTAATGGTAAGAGAAACTATTTGTATGAATTAGCCTCGTTGAGATCTATTAGGTTTATGTGAAGAAAACCTTAGCGGGGAAACCATAAACCAGACCAACAAAATGCGTACCAAATTCCATCACATGCGTAAAGAAATTCGCAGTGATCTATGTAGTAATTTGGAGTATTTGAGAGATCAGACATTTGCGTAAGGTAAATCGCAGTGTTCTATGTAGAATCTCGGTGAAAGATCTGTCATTCTTGCGTAACATAAATCGCAGTGACCTATGTGGTGTCTTTCATTAAAACAACAACAGGAATATATTGTCAAGGCGGATTGAGTGGCAATGGTGTGCCGAAACCCTAGGAATTCTCATCTCTATCTTTATTTTAATTACTTTTAATTGCTTCCTAATTTACATTGATCAAAACAACATCTCTCAATTTTCAGATTTCGTCTAGCCTTTCGAAAGATTGTGATTCGATCGCTCAAAGCATTGAACCAATATTTCCTGTGGATCGACCTCGTATATACTACTCGATAGGATTGTGCGCTTGCAGTCCGAACCGATAGCATTTCCGAGTTTATAAATATTAAAAGAAACATTGCTCTCTCTTGAGTGATCAAATGGACAAGCTTCAATCCACCTACAATGCATCTATATCTGCTATTTCAACATTCAGCTTAGCGGTGTCAACGGCTACGGTAAGGGTCGGGTGGAAGCGTTTTCATATCTTTATCCGTTACAAATTGTTCTTATCTGTATCCTATTCTTATTCGCTATAAATTATCTTACCCGTATTCTACTCTTATCCGTTATGGTTGTCGGATAACGAAACGGTAGCGAGTAAATAACGGGTAATACTAATATAATAATTATTTTTATTATTTATTAAATAATACCTTAAAACATATATATTTATTTCACACATGTAAAGTACTTTATTGAAAAAAAATTATGATCATGCTAAGTGCAAGTAAACAATTAAAGTACTCTTTCAATGCTTATTAATATATATAATATATATAATTTTCTTTTATAATTACCAGATCAGGTAACGGGTATGAAATAGCCTTTACCTGTACCCATTTAGATAACGAAAAAAAACTTTACCAGTACCCGTACCCGATAAGTTTACGACAAAAAAATCTTACCCGTATCTGTCTTATCGGACACGGTACGGGTCGGGTGAACGGATAAAAGGGTGTCATTGACACCCCTAATTCAGCTGGATTTTTTTTATTTTTTTAATTATTATTAATATAATTAAAATTTTAAAATGGGATAATTTCTATACAAAAACTAAGTATTTAATAAATTTCTTCTCTAAAACATAAAAGAATAATTCATACATAAAACACAAAAAAATGTATTTTAGAATGTACATTGCAAGTTAGACGCTTGAAATACATATTACTCTTAAATGAGAGAGTAACGTGACTAATAAGCCATAAGATCAAGATAAATGGTAACAGAGAAAATAAATAAATTAAATTGATAAAAATATATATTACACAGTACACTCCAAAAATTCTGAGACCTAATTTTTTTTTTTTGAAACCTTGACAGCGGCTGTCAAGCTATGTTGCATAGAAACGGGTACGGATATCGTATCGGATACTATACGGATACAGCGATACGGTAATTTTCAAAAATCAAAGATACGATACGTTTATTATATTATTAATTCAACAATTGTATTATATAAATTAAATATCAAAATTTTTGGATATACGTTAAATACAAAAGTTAGTAGATTCTAACATCAAATTTCAACTAGTGTAGTGGTTAAGGGGTCCGTCGCTGATATCAAAGAATATGGGTTCGATTCTCACGTGGAGCGCTAGAAATTATGTTTTGACGCAGTGCACAACGAGTATGGTGGACCATGAGCGTCGCTGGTGCATGGTGGATCGCGTGCAGTGCACCGTATCCAGACGTGTCAGAGCGGTATCCAGCCGTATCCAGACGAGTCAATCCGTATTGGAGACCATATCAAGAAATTAAGGATACGTCATGAACACCAATATGACGTATCTGATACATATCGGGCACGTATCAGGTGGGTATCGGTATTGGATACGTGTCCGATACGGATACGGAACCCATATAGGAGTTATATTTGATAGCCATAACTAAAATTAATAGCATTCATATTCCCAAGAACTAATTCTTTTAGCATTCATATTCGTGGCAACAATTAATAGTCATTAACTGCAAACAATTCATATTTCCAAGAAAAGAAAAAAAATCAAAGGCCACTAATATTTGTTGCTTCTTTCATAGTCAGACGATCGAAACACCATTTAATGAATAATGACCATTTAAACTTTGGTTTCGTGGTGACAGCGGGCCTTAAACAATCCGGCCATTTAATAACCATTTAAACTGCAAAAAAAAAAAAAAAAATTGGAACCAGCAATTTAATGGCGACATTTTTAAAATTACCCAGCTGAGCTGGATATAATTAATATTTTGTAATTAACTTTGAATATTAATAAAAATCACGGTTGACTGTGTATTCTTCGAAAAATGACTTGTGAAATTTGAATAAAAAAAATATATGGTACAATAATTTAGAATGAAATGGGCTTTTAAGATTCACATGCAAATTTGAATCGGATAAATTAATTATACGATTATGATATCCATTTGTTGCCCATGAAATCCCGCTAAAAGTCTACCGATATGAAGCGTAATAATGTAAATGAAATCCTGTTCGGAACCAAAATTTCAACCAAACTAAATACCATAAAACAAATCAAATTATTTTGCGGTGACTTGAGAGGACGTTAACTAAATCCTCGATACTTATCACCTCGGTTTACTATACTGAAAATAAAATAAAATAATTAATCAATTAATCATAATAAACTTTCTGTAGTTCTGCTTTGAGACCATAAAGAATGAATGACTGTTGAGAAATAGAGGATTGCCTCAGAGAATCATCATCGGCAATTTAAGGAATTAAATCAAGCTAGCATTTGCCTCAGAGAATCATCATCGGCAATTTAAGGAATTAAATCAAGCTAGCATCTACAATAGCTGTCAAGGCAAAAATAGTACCTAGCAAGATTATATTCTGAGATTGTAATTTAGGCAACAAGGCAACAGCTAGAAATTGTAATTTAGGCAACTAGGCAACGGCTACAGACCCTCTCCTCAATTATAAAGAGGTCTAGTAGCATTTGAAAGATCAGAACAATTTCTTAATACAATTATTCATCATTTCAAAATTCTAGATGGTATCAGAGCAACTTCTGTACCAGTAATCGGTACAGAGCAACAACCCACAACAACACAAACACACAAACTGGTAATTTCATTACCAGAGCAACAATGGCAGACAAAATTCAGATTGATGCCAATACTTCTCTGAAATTAACCCCAATGTTACTCAATGGCAAAAACTATCAGTCATGGTCCAAATCAGCAATAATCTCACTCAAGGGCAAAGGCAAGTATGGGTTCATCACAGGCGACAAGAAAAAACCAGATGCAAACTCGGAAGAATGGGAAATCCATGACAATCTGATAATGTCATGGCTCCTAAACTCCATGCAACCAGAAATCAGCGAGCTTTTCATACATGGTACCGAAACCTCAGCCAAGATGTGGACCTCAATCAACAAGATGTTCGGGAAGCAAAACAATTTTGCTCACATCTTCCAAATCAAACACGATATTGCTCAAATCAAACAAAACCAGAAATCCATCACACAGTACTTTGGGGCAATGAAATCAAAATGGGATGAATTAGACATCCACCAACCCGATGCCACAGATCCAGAAAAAATCAAAGAACGAAAAAACCAAGATCGAACATTTCAGTTCTTAGCAAACCTGGACCAGAGTTATGAACAAGTTCGGCAACAAATCCTTTTCGGGGCCAACCTTCCCTCTCTCGAATCCATTGTCGCCTTACTAGAACAGGAGGAATCAAGGCGAGATGCCATGAAGTCCGACACACAACCAGCCGACAAATCTGAGAATCAAGCCTTCCTCTCCTTCAACAAATCTCAAAACCCTAACCCACCGAAGAGCAAGGAGAATGAGAGATGTGATTGCTGCAAGAAAACCGGGCACACAAAAGAAAGGTGTTGGTTTCTCCATCCTCATCTCCGGCCGAAAAAGTGGAGAGGAGGAGGCGGCGACAGAGATGGAGAAAAACGAAAGGGGGAGAGCGAAAGCAAGGGCTACGCGGCTCAGGCGCAGGGACCTCTCCCTTCTTCTGGCGCAACAGACACACACGGTCCAGGTGAACCGAGCTCCTCATCTGGTGGGGATTCTATGCGGCAGCTGATGGAGCAACTCTCTATGATGCTTGCCAGACAGAACACTAATTCATGTGGTATTACTTTAAATTCTGTTAAATATTTACCTAACAGTCAATTAATAATAGACACGGGTGCTACTGATCATATGATGTGCAACAAAAATTTGTTTAAGACCCTAGAAATGTGCACAAATGACCAATATATTTTAGTTGCTAATGGAACCAAAGTACCCGTTACTGGTATAGGCACCATTAATCTCTTCTCCAAGGAAATTAAAAATGTTTTATATATAGATTCATTTAAAACAAATTTAATTTCAGTAAGCAAAATTACACAAGAATTTAATTGTGATGTATTTTTTTCAAAAAACAATGTTAAATTTCAGGACCAAATAACAGGGATGATGATTGGTGAGGGATTCTATGACAAGGGACTTTATATTTTGAATTATCAGAAAATTAATTTATGCGCAACCAAGCTATCTAGTGAAAACGAGTTGTGGCACAAGAGACTTGGACATCCTTCTGATAGAATTTTAAATTCTTTTTTAAATTTTCCTTTAAATAATTGTATTAGTTGCGATATATGCAAATTAGCTAAACAAACTAGGCTTCCATTTTCTTTATCAATTAGCAAAAGTAAAGCACCATTTGAATTAATACATTCTGATGTATGGGGACCCGCTCCTACTACTTCATATAATGAATTTAGATATTTTGTCTTATTTATTGATGATTTTTCTCGTGCCACTTGGTTATATTTACTTAAATCAAAAAGTGAAGTTTTCCAATGTTTTCAAGAATTTGTTACTTTAGTGGAAAACCAATTTGGTACAAAAATTAAAATATTTAGGTCAGATAATGGCACAGAATTTGTTAATAATAATTTCTCTCAATTTTTCAAAAATAAGGGAATTTTACATCAAACGACTTGTATTAATACACCAGAACAAAATTGAGTCTCAGAAAGGAAAAATAGACATTTATTAGAAATGACAAGAGCACTTTTATTTCAAATGAATGTCCCAAGACAATATTGGTCAGATGCAATACTCACGGCCACATATTTAATTAATAGACTCCCTAGTGTTAAGTTAGAAAATAAAAGTCCGTTAGAAATACTTTACCAAAGAAAACTTAATATTGATCATCTAAGAACTTTCGGTTGTGTGTGCTTTGTTCATAAAAAAAGAAAAGATAAATTTGATTCCACATCAACAAAAGCTATCTTCTTAGGATATTCAACACACAAAAATGGATATAAGTGTTATAATCCAATTAATAAAAAAATGTTCATCTCAAGGGATGTTGTTTTTAACGAAAATGAAACTTATTTTTTAAAGGAAGAGATTAGTGAGCCTACTACCAATAGTCAAAGTAGAGTATTGTTACCAACCAACCATACTCAAGATATGATAACCTTGACCGAAAATGAAAATAGAGATGAAAATAATACAAGTGAGCAAGAAAATGACATTGAAGAAAATAATAATCCTACTAATGACAATCATGAGAATGATGAAGAAAGTAGGGTAAGAAGGTCTTCAAGGACAATTCAACCATCTTCCAGACTTCGAGACTTTGTGACTTATAAGGTAACATATCCTATTCAAGATTTTATTTCTTATGACCAAATTTCGACAAAATACAAAGCCTTCTTGACTTCTCTCTCTCAACAAGAAGAACCAAAACATTTCCAAGAAGCCTTAAGCCAACCAGTATGGTGTGAAGCCATGAAAGAAGAACTTAGGGCATTAGAAAAAAATAATACTTGGGTTATTATGCCTTTACCAAAAGACAAAAAACCAGTTGGATGTAAATGGGTATACAAAACAAAATATAATAGTGACGGTACCATAGAAAGACATAAAGCTAGATTGGTGGCCAAAGGATATACACAAACCTATGGCATTGATTATCATGAAACCTTTGCTCCAGTCGCAAAAATGAACACTGTTAGGATTTTATTCTCAGTAGCAATAAATAATGGTTGGAACCTTTACCAAATGGACTGTGAAAAATGCTTTTCTTCAAGGAACACTTGAAGAAGAAGTTTATATGAACCTACCACCTGGTCATGAGAGAGAGAAAGATTCTAATCTTGTTTGTAGGTTAAAAAAATCCATATATGGCTTGAAGCAATCTCCAAGGGCATGGTATGGAAAAACTCAGTTTTTTTCTTAAATCATGTGGTTTTACAATTAGCAGTGCTGATAACTCTCTTTTCACCAAACATAGTAATGACAATATTGTTATTGTATTAGTTTATGTAGATGACATAATTGTTACAGGAAATAATCAAACAGATATTAACATGATTAAGGGTCAGTTGAAGAAAAATTTTGATATAAAAGATTTAGGAATATTAAAATATTTTCTAGGCATTGAGGTAGCTCATTCAATCAAAGGTCTATTTATCTCTCAAAGAAAATATGCACTAGACCTTCTTAAAGAAACAGGTAAGATAGGATCAAAACCTGCTTCAACACCTATGGAATACAAATGCAAATTAAATACCGAGGACGGAGAACCATTAGAAGATATAAATCAATTTCAAAGACTTGTAGGAAATTAATATATTTAACAGTAACTAGACCTGATATTTCATTTGCTGTTAGTCAAATTAGTAAGTTCATGCATTCACCAAGAACACCGCATTTAGAAGCAATAAACAGAATTTTAAGATACATAAAAGGATCACCTGGAAAGGGAATATGGATGAAAAACAATAATTCTAATGAAGTGTGTGGCTATTCCGATGCAGATTGGGCAGGAAGCTTCGATAGAAAATCAACTACTGGCTTCTGCACATTTGTAGGTGGAAATCTAGTCACATGGAAGAGCAAGAAGCAAAATGTTGTAGCAAGATCAAGTGCTGAGGCAGAATATCGAGCTATGGCATCAACAGCTAGTGAATTAACTTGGGTTAGACAAGTGTTAGCCGATTTGAATATCACAAATCATGAACCTATAAAAATGTTTTGTGATAATCAAGCAGCTAGACATATTGCATCTAATCCAGTTTTTCATGAAAGAACCAAGCACATTGAAGTCGACTGTCATTTTGTGCGAGAAAAAATTCAAGCAAAAGAAATCGAAACACCATATGTGAAGAGTCAAGACCAACTTGCTGATGTCTTCACAAAGGGACTAGAACCAGGACCATTTTTTAAAATTACAAGCAAGTTAGGATTGATCGACATTTACAATCCTAACTTGAGGGGGAGTGTTGAGAAATAGAGGATTGCCTCAGAGAATCATCATCGGCAATTTAAGGAATTAAATCAAGCTAGCATTTGCCTCAGAGAATCATCATCGGCAATTTAAGGAATTAAATCAAGCTAGCATCTACAATAGCTGTCAAGGCAAAAATAGTACCTAGCAAGATTATATTCTGAGATTGTAATTTAGGCAACAAGGCAACAGCTAGAAATTGTAATTTAGGCAACTAGGCAACGGCTACAGACCCTCTCCTCAATTATAAAGAGGTCTAGTAGCATTTGAAAGATCAGAACAATTTCTTAATACAATTATTCATCATTTCAAAATTCTAGAATGACTAATGGATGTCCCCTGTTCGGCCTAAATGGAGAAGATGTATTCCCAAGTTCAATTCAGCTTCTCGTTTTCCAAGACATTCAAAGATCGAGTCCGGCTCTTCTGTTTCAGGTTCTCTGGAACTAAATCTGTGTCAGTTCTCTGAAGAAAGGCTATGAGCGTTGAGCGATCAATACACTTGATTTCTGTATGGACCCACTAGTCAGTACCACATAGCAGCATTTGGTCCATGGATTTATAACAGAGGGTTTGGAAGTTGAAACGACATAAAGCAAGGAAGACCAAAAGATTTGCAATCGCGTTCTAAATTTCTTTGAAATATTCAAAAGAAGAACCCAGCACTCACAGTCTCTTCAGTTTCACTACACTATCAAGCGCATCCATGGAAGTAGTGCTTTCATGGCGGATTGAAGATATACTGAACCAAAACCTTTACACTGATCAGGTGAATTTTCTAAACAATAATTTAGTACAGCGAGTCAGAGAAAAAGGTGCTTTCTATAGGATTGCATGGAAGGGCTGCTACCTTGTTGTAGAATGTATGCAATTTTTTGCACGAGGGATAGGATTACAATTTAGGATATTAAATTCTTTCGGACTTTTGATACGAATTACTTTAACTTACTTGATTTTAGTTTCACCTGTGAGGAAATAAAGCTACTTTCGTTAATAAATTTAAACGGTGGGTACAGTAAAAAGAAAAACTGTAAAAATGTAAGAAAACCTCATCTGATTTTATTCTAGTACCAAAGCACTATCTATATTCTATAATGATCGGTAGTTCTAATAGACCTACCGCACCCGGCATGCATTTTTTCCTGTTCATAGTGAGATATGGGACAGCTGATCTGGAGGATTTTGTCAAAAGAAATTGATTCAATTTTTCTCCTCTCTAAGAAATCAGTTTATTTCCATATTAGAGTTTCAAAAGGAACAAATCATAATTAATTGCACTGATGCATGGTAGACATACTATTACAAACTTGTGTGTCAATGTCATACATGCAAGGGAAATTTTTTACAGGAAATAAGTTAATGTAAGAAGTGCACACTACACACAGATAATAGAGACAGTCTAACAAGGTAAAAAATGTAATGAAGGGGCATCCCGTCGATTCCTACATAAAGTCACCAAATATTTTATCCCTAGAAATTGAAATAGCAGAAAATTTTGTTTTTTTTTCATTTGTGTATTTTTCAAGTTATAGATAAAACTGACTTTTTACCTTTTACTTTTATATGTTTTCTTAGGTTAAAAGAATCCCCGATGAATTTCAGTCTGTGGGAGATTACCTACAGTCATTCACACTTCCTCTCATTGAAGAAGTTCGGGCTAAGTTATCTTCTTGCTTTGATGCAATCTCACAATCACCTCATTTCTTGTGTCATAACCGAAGTGGGCCCACTTGTATGATGGATATTCTGGCTGACGGGTTTGCTTGTGAGCATAAATTGTACCAACCAAAGAATGGTGATACTTTTGTATTATCAAGTTTGAGACCCGAGACTGCCAACGCATTGCTGAGACATGGAGTTGCCTATTGTTTAGCCATAGTAACAAAGGTTGAAGAGATTTTGGTGGATGAAGTTTTGGTGAAGCGGTTTACTATCAGTGTGCCACCAATGATTACATCAGCTGGTGAGATAAACAGATGTACTCATGCAACCTTCTTGACGAGTATTATAACGGATATTCGAATTTGGAGCTGCACTAACACCTAAAGGTAGCAATGGAAATTTAACACTTATCGAGAAAGTTCTCTCAAGGAATAACATGGTAAGCTAGCTATTCTCATGCTGGCCATCTCTTTAAACTTTATTCATACAAATTTCCTAGTTTGGCTTGGTCTATACTGATACAGTAGTGGTAATTTCAGTTTGGAGATTTTTGTGGCTATTATGCAACTCAGATTAGCAGATTTCTGTTTCAAAATTTGAATTTGAATTTCAATTAATTGTGCACTATGTTTTTTTTTTTTTGAATACAGGAAGAAATCATATCTGATATTCACCATGAAGAGTGTGACCCTGAGTTGACTAGTCTTTTGAAGCATACAGTGTCAGCAAACCTGAATCAATCACAAATGGAGGCTGTGAAATCTGCCATCAATGCCATAAAATGCGAGGAGTTAGGCTCTCTGAAGCTTGTGTGGGGGCCACCAGGCACTGGAAAGACGACTACTATAGTTGCAATACTTTGGTGTTTGATGAAAATGCAAATCCATACTCTGACATGTGCCCCAACCGATGTTGCAGTCACGCAAGTTTGCTCCCAGCTGCTTCAGTTTCTCAAGAATTCTGATGGGCAAAATGGTTATTCGAATAGAATGCCTTCCACTTTAGCAGGTGTGGTGGTGTTTGGTAGTAGAGAGCAAATGGGTATCTGTGGTGATATAGAGGATGTTTTGCTAGAGAACCGTATTTTGCAGCTTGAGAATTGCCTTTCACCAACAACTGGTTGGAAGCATGGTGTGGATTCAATGATTGATTTTCTTGAAGAATGTGTCTCAAAGTGTCGTTTGTCTATCGAAGAAAGCCAAGGAGAAGGCAGCAGAGTGATATTGTCCATTGGGAATTATCTACATAGTAAATTCAATGAAATGGAGAACCAGCTCAGGAGATGCTTTTATTGTTTGTTTGTTCATCTTCCCAGACAGTATCTCTCTCCTGATAATTGCATGAGCATGGTTTCGCTCTTAGATTTGCTCAGACAAATGGGTAGGCAGTTATCTACAAATGAGCGGGGTTTTGAAGATTCTGTGACAACTCGAACTCTCACACAGACGTTGATTGAAACAGAGGTGGGATGTCTTCAACAGTTAAAACATCTCGACTCTACGCTTGAAATTTCTTTACACTCTCTGACAAAGGGGATTCCAATCAGGGATTTCTGCCTTCAAAATGCATCTGTTGTATTCTGTACTGCATCAAGTTCATTTATGTTGCACGATGAAAAGACAAGTTGTTTTGATGTGGTAGTGGTGGATGAAGCTGCCCAACTTAAAGAATGCGAATTGTTGATTCCATTGATGCTTAAGCAGGTGAAGCATGCACTTTTGGTAGGCGATGAATTTCAGCTGCCACCTCGAGTTGAAAGCCTGGTAAGTTCTTCTAATCTGTTCTTCTGGTGATTATATTGTAATAATTTTGTAAAGATTGCCATAATTATGTTGGTATTGGTTATTGACACATACACAGACTATGTCATTTGGTTACTGAGTATGGATTCTTTTGTACATTCAAGAATGACACGTTTCTTCCGTAGGTTCTTTAACTTGTAGATATTTTGTGAATTAGTAATTTGTATTATTACACCAAATAATCATTCAGTAAGGTTCATTTGCTATATGGAAAATGATATAAGCATAGTTAATTAATATTGCAGTGGTTATCTCCTTGTCCCTAGCAACTAACATATTATAGCTTTTCAAGCCTCCTGAAATTCGGTAAAGTTGGCATCAGTCCAGTGTCCTATTAATTTACACGAGGGCCAGTGGTACAATTTGCATAATGGTTTATGTTCTTCTGAATATCTCAGTATCCATTGATCATTCTTAATTTTGATGGTGTACCTTCTTCAATAGGTTAACAAAAGAGCTGGGTTTGGGAGGAGCCTTTTCGAGAGGTTGGTGTCACTAGGCATTGAAAAGCATCTGCTGAACATTCAATATCGCATGCACCCATCCATGAACCTCTTCCCCAATAATCGGTTTTACAATGGAAAGATTTTGGATGCTCCAAATGTCAGGGGAGATGAATATAACAAGAACTATTCTGATTTCATGTTTGGGAGTTATGCTTTTATTAATGTCTCTGATGGACGGGAAGAAGCGGGTGACGAAGGAACAAGTATAATGAATTTGGTTGAAGTTGCTGTTGTGCTGCACATGATCAAAGGCTTGTATAAATGTAGGTTTAACCTTGTTACCTAATGAAGTATAAGAATTTATATTATGAACTCCTGTTAGTTAATAATGATACATTTTTATGAATTGGAAGGTAACTCCATTATTTCAAATAAATTGTCATATTTAACAGTCATTAGTTGCTAACTTGCCGAGCATTATGTTTAATCTTTCTTTATATGTTCTTTCTGATTTCACTGTCTTCAATATTATTTGTTTATATACTATAATTTCAAACATAAAATAAATTCTATATGCTGGTACTATTGTAGGTTGGAAAATTAGCGGAGGAAAGCTTAAAGTTGGTATTGTTTCTCCATATGCTGCACAAGTTGGCTTCATTAAGAAAAAGATTGAAAATAAATATGGTTGTGATGCTGGATTTGAAGTAACAGTCGAGTCGATTGATGGATTTCAATGCCAACTGAATGATGTGATAATACTTTCTACTGTCAGATGCAACAGTCAAGGAGATGTTGGTTCTCTTCATGACAATCAAATAACTAATGCTGAACTTACAAGAGCACAGTATGGTTTCTCATTCTTTTTAATTTGCAAAGCTTTTTTGTTCTTATTTTCATGAAGGTATTATGCTGAATCTTCATTTTTTGTTTTTCTTTTTTCTTCTTTGGAATCTGAAATGCTCCAGACATTGCCTCTGGATAGTTGGAAGTGTTGGTACGCTGGTGAAAAGTGGGACCATATGGTCAGATATTGTCCTTGATGCTGAACATCGTGGATGTTTATTTCATGCAAAGGACAATGAAGATTTTGCAAAAGTGATTTTTGAAGTCAAAACTGAGCTGGACCAATTCGATGATTTGCTCAATCCAAGTTCTGCTCCATGGAAAGTAAGTAATGACACTAAAAGTAAAGTATAATTTTAATCACCGGATATATAAATTTTCTTTCCTGAGATGCAAGCAAAATAATGTTGGTAGCTGCAATTTAATTTGCCACAATCTTTCAAGGACATAGTGAGATTGATATACTGATTGTGGTTATCTGAGTCTATAATGACTATTGAATTGATCAATAGTTGAACCATATTTCATAATGTGCAATTAAGCTTCAGAAATTACTGAAGCTACATTGAGAATAACTAGTCAGTATTCAATCTGAAATGCTCTTAAACCGCCCATCTCCCTCTCCCTCTCACTCCCATCATCCCAATAAAAAAGGTACAGATAAAAAGGAAAAAGAACCTCTGCTTTTAAATGAAGCTGGTCTCATCGGCAGCTATATTCTGGTTAAATAAACTGTCAGAAAGCTCCCCACAACGTGCTTCCTGTGCCTCCTGATATTGTTCAGTGACTCATATCATTTTTATGCCAAATGATTTTCCGGGCAAGTTAGGATTATTCTGTGTGTAGCACAGAGCTGTACTGTTCTAGGCAAAATAATAGAGACTAAGCCCTGTATAAGCCATTACAGCATCAAAACACTGTTCATCTTTGCTTATAATGTGTTGCTGTCTTTTTTATCAAGCAGGTGGTATTCAGCAATGATTTTTCAAGGTCTTTTGCACAGTTAAGATCAAGACATACCAGAATGTTGGTGATGCAGTTGCTGTTGAGGATTGCAGGTGGTTGGAGGTCAAAGAGGAGAAATGTTGACACCGGCGATTCTTCTCATCTTGCTAAAATTTATAAAGTAGCAGAGCTATACTTGGTGTGGAGTGTCGATTTGGACATGGGGAAGAAGAAAACATGCTCTCAGATAATAAAGTTGTGGAACCTTCTTCCACTTGCTCTGGTCAAAAGACTCATCAATCGTATGGATCATATGTTTTCAATGTACACCGAAGCTTACTTGGAACGGTGTAAAGCGGTTTGCACTGAGGGGTATGTATTATCTCCTTGAAATTTTGTATAGCTATTTGATGATAATTTTTTATTTAGTTAAATGAGTGAATTGGTAACTGCAATCTAGGCTGGTGTAAATCGAACAACCAATCGATTGAACTCCGGAGCAATTATTGTTTGAACGAGGAGATAATGTGCATATATCTTCCTTTGACTACTCGATTGTATGCCCAAATTGTTGATTGCACTCACAGCCACATTTAAATAATAGTTGGTATGCTGCTTGAATCTCTCATGTTTCTATTAATGAGAATATTCTGTATTGTACATTTTCTTAATTGATCAGGATGGATGAAGTTCCAATGAAATGGATGGATGGGGAAGACATAGTGCAATACAGAAAGGACTTCGATGCTGATGAGTTAATTCCAGAAGACCAAGATCCAGGCAACACTTCATCAAATCTTTTGGAGAATTCTAAGGTGAATGAGAGCCTTGTTCTAATGAAATTTTATGCTTTATCTTCGGGTGCAATTAAACATTTGCTCGTCACGCATGATGGATCGGTGGTTGACATTCCTTTCGAGCTGAATGACCAGGAAAGCACGATAGTTCGGTTTCCATACAGTTTGTTTATATTGGGAAGGTCAGGAACTGGAAAGACTACAGTCCTCACTACTAAGTTGGTTCGAATGGAGCAACTATTTTTTGTTGCATCAAACGGACTTGGTTACCAAGATGTCGGAATTTCCAAGCCTGAGGAGGAGATGAGAAACTGGGAAGAAGCTGACTACATAAAGCAAGTCTTTATTACAGTTAGCCCCAAATTATGCTTTGCGGTTCGCTGTCAAGTTAACCGGCTTTTGAGGTACGATACTATACGTTTTTTGGTTTTAAATTTTTTCCATGTTCTAGCTTTTTTACGTCAATCGAAATCCTGGATGGCCTTCATATATTTTAAAATTTGAAAAAGGAGATCAACTAGTTTAGAGTGTGCAACAAATAGTCTTTTTGCCACTGCTTCATTGGATGACAAAAGGACAGTGCATGCAAGGTTCTACAATAGGCTAACTAAAACCGCTACTACTGCTAATCAATTGGATTTCTGTACAGGCTATTTACGAGACCAATATCCTCCTGCAAATTTAATATTTTAACTTGTAAAAGCTGATTAATAGCACTCCGGACTGTTTGTAAAACAAATTTAGTATTTAAGAAAAATACAAATTTTACTTTCTTGAAGTCCTTTGTTGAAATTTCTCAAAATAGATAAATTTCTCAGAAAAAATGAGTAGAATTAAAGGGTGGTGTCAAATATTATGAATACTTTATAATAAATGATTCAATTCCAAATGAAAATAACATTTTATTTTTGTAAGCTCAAAATTGAATGGATTATTGGCCAAATTTTTTTTTATGTAATATATGGTCCAAATATGTTTCTTGTATGACAAATAATCAGATTAGAGATAGGAATGCCACAATGCAGTCGAAATTTTTTGTTTCAAATATCTACTTTCTGAAATTCTGCATATGTCAAGATGTTCTGTCAAGATGTTCCACTTGTTTCTCTGTTCAATCTAACTGTGCTGGTTCAGTTTTGTGCGACCGATTTTCTTCTCACTGTTGGATAACTAAACCTGCAATAGTATATTTTTTATTCCATGTGTTTATGAGAGCTTGCAGCTTGCTGGCAGTCATTCATATTCTCCGGGCAATTATGTATTGCACTTCCATGCCTCAAAAGTTGCTGTACTCTCTGTGCAACTATTCTTTGTTCGAAACATAATAGCAACAAAGATTGATGCTATTTATTAATTAACAACAACATAAAGGTTAATCAATGCTATTTATTAATTTTGTGAGCTTATTATTTGTTGTTTCCTCTGTAGATTTGCAAACTCTGGTGAACTTCCTGTTTCTGGCCCTGTTGATTATCTTAGCATGCATGACAACATCAATGGATTAGATGATTTCGCAGACATCCCTGACAGCTTCAATGAATTAATGGCAGACAAATACCCTTTGATCATTACGTTTCGCAAGTTCCTTATGATGCTAGATGGAACACTCAACTCCTCCTTTTTTGATAAATTCTATGTTGGGTGGGGAGCTTCATTCCAACAGGGAGTTTTGAAATCCAGTGCTGTGCATGCAATGATCCAATCTAAAGAAGTTCATTTTGACAAATTCCTTGGTTCATACTGGCCCCGTTTTAATACTAAACTGACCAAAAATCTTAATGCTTCAAAGGTGCCAGCAGCTCTGACAAGGGTATTCTCACGAGGGATGAGTATATATCACTCTCTGACAAGAGATATTCTTCCCTAAGGAGTGAAATTAGGGAAAGAGTATATGACATCTTCCTTGAGTATGAGAAGAAGAAGTGCGCTGCGAGAGAATTTGATCTGGCAGATTTTGTCAACAGCCTTCATAGCCATCTTAGAACTGATGGTTATATAGGTTGTAAAATGGATTTTATATACATTGATGAGGTGCAAGATCTTTCAATCAGGCAGATCTCACTTCTTAAGAATGTTTGCAACAATTTCAAGGAAGGATTTGTTTTTGCTGGGGACACAGCACAAACAATAGCAAGAGGGATCGATTTCCGTTTTGAAGACATCCGTTCTCTTTTTTATCGGGAGTTCTTATCTGAACAGAAGGGCAAGGAGAAACAAATCCGCATGTCTAACACATTTCACCTAAGTCAAAATTTCCGTACCCATATTGGTGTCTTGAAATTAGCTCAGAGTGTGATAGATCTTTTGTACTACTATTTTCCATTTGCAGTGGATAAGCTTGACCCAGAGACTAGCTTGATCCGTGGTGATCCCCCTATTCTTCTAGAATCTGGAGACTTAGAAAATGCAATTATCAATATCTTTGGTGGAAGTCAGAGCACCAGTGAAGGACCTAATGGATTCGGGGCAGAGCAAGTGATATTAGTACGTGATGATTCCGTCAAGAGGGAAATTCTGGATATTCTTGGTACACGAGCTCTAGTATTGACAATATTTGAAAGCAAGGGACTTGAATTCCAGGTAATGCAATAAGGAATTTTATCAATTTCCTTCTGTAAATTAGTTTTTGTTGTAAAGTAGATGTTCAATGGCTATTCATTTCCTTTGAAAAAGATAGATCTTTGCAGACCTATACCTACACACTTCTGCTTTGAATTACTTTTATCTTATGTATCTCATTGAAAAATTCAGTTTCCAACCTGAAATGTCAATTATGCTAGTTGGTCCTTAAGCCAAATAATATTTTCTTAACCTCACACTCCAAATATTTGTATTCTTCTGTTAAATATTTCTGGGCTATTTCAAATTAGGATGCACTAAATGTTTCGCTATCTAGAGTACATCTCTTTGACTCGCCTACGTGAAATCATTATATTGGCAGGATGTTTTATTGTTCAACTTCTTTGGTTCATCTCCCATTGAAAACAAGTGGAGAGTTCTATATGGGTATATGGAAAATGAAGGCATACTCGATCCCTGCATGACGAGATCATATACCGAGTTTGATTCAACTAGGCAGCATCTTCTATGTTCCGAATTAAAGCAACTTTATGTTGCAATAACTCGAACAAGGCAAAGGTTATGGATATGTGAGAATTCAAATGAATACTGTAAGCCCATCTTTGATTATTGGAAAAGACTTGGCCTTGTGCTATCCATGCAGTTGGATTCAAATTTTGTCGAGGCCATGCAGGCTGCCAGCACCAGAGATGATTGGCAAGACCGTGGTATTGAGGTTTGTTTTAGGATTGGTTATTTGATTTATGGCAATTAAAATAAAATAATGTACAAATGGTGTGAAGTAATATCTCCTATAACTGATTTATATCTTTGGTATTACATAGTAAAAACTTTATATACTGGTCTGTTTTCATGTTTGTTTGGGTTTCAAAGTTTCTCCTTATCTTAATACAAGGTTGTTTAAATTTTTCATGGTGGCATATGAAAAATTGAAAATGTAAATTGAAGCTTTGCTGAGTCGCCAAGTGGGTCTGGCCATTCATTTTATTTGTAGCAATCAACTAAGCTCTTAGTTTTAATTGTTTAGTCTGCGCTTCCTCAATATATTGACCATCTAACTATTCTAGTTTCACCCTTGTTTGACACGTGGTTCTTTTGTTGGTAGCTATTCAACAAAGGACTGTTTGAGATGGCAAGAATGTGCTTTGAGAAGGCGGGGGATGTAAAAAATGAAAAATGGGCCAGAGCAGCTGTGCTTGTTGAGTCAGCTGAGCGTGTCACTTACTCTAACTTGCAAAAGGCGCAAAATGCATTGCATGAAGCAGCAGAAATCTACAAGACACTTGAGATGCCTGAAAAGACTGCTAGCTGCTATATCAAACTTGGGAAATATTCACAAGCAGGTAACTAGTCCTTGTGATTTTTGCTAGGAACTTTTTCTTCTTGCTTAATTCAAACTTGGGAATTAACCACATAAGAAGAGAAAGACCACGAGCTAAAGCCAACGGGACCAAAAGTCGGTGGTAAAAGTGATAAAAAATTGGGATTGTAAATCACAGTTCCGTTACTTTCTGACCTTTCAGATCAACTATTGTTGTGTGGCATATGAAAATCTAGCTAATGAGTTTCCAATTTTTATTTCCTGCCTTCAATTGGCCCTCTTTTCCCACATAGCAAATGGGTTTAACTGTAGGTATGGTGCATTGTATGATCTCTTAATTGGTCCATCATCTCATCAAGAGACTAATATGTTTATGTCAACTTAGGTAATATTTACATGAACGAATGTGCCACTCCAAGGCTTGAAGATGCTGGTGACTGCTTCATGATGGCAAAGCAATGGCAACATGCAGCAGACGTGTACTTCAAAGCAAATTGCTTCTCCAAGTGCACTGAGGCTTGCTTCAGAGGAGATCTCTTTAACCTGGGCTTGGATTTCCTGGAGAGATGGAGCCAATTAAAAGAAGTGAGCCTGGATAAAGTTAAATTTGGAGAGCTGGAAAAGATTAAAAATGATTACATAGAGAGTTGTGCTAATCGTTTTTGTGGGCGTAAAGATTTTGACCAAATGATGCATTTTGTAAGGGCTTTCGGATCAATGAAAAAGATTCGAGATTTTTTAAAATCGAAAAAGCATTTTTACAAGCTGTTATTGGTGGAGATGGAAGCTGGTAACTTAAAGGAGGCTCTTGAACTTGCTCAAAAGAAACAAGATGTCTTATTGGAGGATGCACTGGTCTACGATAAAATGGGTTCTTTTGAAAGTGCAACCCGGCTCATCATGTTACATGTAATTACAGAATCTCTTTGGTCCAGTGGAAGCAAAGGGTGGCCCCCGAAATCTTTTCCAGACAGCGAGGATCTGTTTACATTGGTGAAATTTCTGGCCAAAAAGGTTTCAGATTGTTTCTATACTTCAATCTGCTCCGAATTGTACCTTCTGAATGAAAAGCCTAAAACCTTTTCGGAATTGCGGAATCTGTTAAATGAAGCTGTAAAGAGCCAGAACATTCGGCTCAAGTTTTTGTCCTTGCGTGCCCTTATTCATCATCTAACTCGAAAACACTCCGAGAATCTTTTTGAACTAGAGCCTGTTTTGAATTTAAAAAAGAGGTTCCATGAAGCAGTGCATAATGATAAGATATCACTCGACACATTGTTTGTTATCTGGGGTCGATGGAGAAAAATGGTTACAAAATATAGCACAGCATTGAATGAGGAACTGTGCAGTGATTATTTGGGGGTGAGGATAAAGCCAGGCATGGGAGAAAATAACAAGGATGTAAATCATGTGTTAAATTCAAACGCATCTTGGATTAAAACTTGTTCGAATGTCTCTATGCAGAATGTTAATACAGACCAGTGTTTAATGAAAAGGCACGAGTACATTTCATGTGCGAAAAGCTACTCGAATTTGGAACTGTTTGGTACTGGTAAAAGAGTGGTGGAGAAACTAGAGTCCCTTGTTTTGTCACCTCGCAAGCAGCCTCTGTGTATTGTCACCAAAGCAATGATTTCTCTGTCTATGTATGGTATCACAGAGTTTATAAATCAATTAAAACTTGGCAGAAATTCTGATAAAATGGAGAAATTTGTTTACTCGGCTGAAGGGTTGTTCTGGGATTTCTGGGATGTGTTTTTCCCGCTTGACTTGAAAAGCAGAGCTACTCAGCTTGTAACAATTGATAATTTCCCTGCTGTGACTGCATTGGTTGATGAGGCACTTGACCAAATTCTCAGCCATAGCAAATGTCAGCTTACATACGAGCAGCTAGGTAGGATATCCATGTTACTTTTCCTTGCTACAAAATTTCCTGTCAACTGGCTCAGCAGAATTAGTGAACGTGTTGATAAGCCAGAGTGGATGGATCTTTTTGCAAGTCTAAAAAAGAATTTTGACAGTGGTTTTGAAAGGATATCCTTTGTCACGGAACTCCATAGCGCCCTTCAGGCGACATACAATATAGACTGGAAGGATGAACCTGATTACATGTCTCCGCATTGTTTCCTGTTTCTTCTTGAACTCCTCATGTTCTCTGCCTCATCTTGCCTTGGGACAGTAGGTTACATGATTACTACCAGATCCACACTCTCTCAGATAGTCCAGTTGCGAGGCTGCGAGAGCTTTTGGGATTCACCTATGGAGATGGTTCTTGATGACGACACCCTGAACTGGGTACAGAGTATGTTTGAGTTCATTTTACATATTGTTGGGCAGTTTCTGCGTAACAAGTCGGAGATACGGGAATGGTTATCCCAGTGCTACTTGCCAACTGAGTTAATCCATCCAACTATTCTGAGATTAGCTACCATATTTAACCTGGCCTATGTGAATAAGACACTGTTAGGTAATGGTGAAGTATCTTGTGATTTATCTCAGGAACTTTCTAATGAGCTTCAGGAATCCATGAACAGTTGTGATGAAAGTATAAGATTACTTGTATTTGCGGATGCATTTGCATCAGTTCGAGATCCTTTGGTGGTCATCAGTGCAAAGAATTATGGTTCTCAAATTCCACCCTCAAACTGCATCTTCTTTTGCCGTGATGAATTGAGTAACAGCGACCATGTCATGTCGGTCCTCTTTCCAAAAGTTACCAGTATTGCTGCTAGTACGTCAAACGAGAGCTTTGCTCATGTTCCTTTGACTTGTGCGGCAAATGAAGGAATTCTAGATTTACATGAGAGCGAGCATGACAAGTGAGGTTCTTATAAGGAAACTTCAAGCTTTTCAAGCGCAAGAAAAGGTAACATACTCATGCCGCCCCTGCCGAGTACAATATAGATGCATTAGTATTTGAAAGAAATGCCAAAATGGCCCATTCCATTACTGAAATAGATAAGTACAGCAGCGTATTGTCTATGCTAAGTACTCTTAACTCTTAAACCCCAACTACTATAGAGTATACCTCAGCTACACAGCCTTCAACCAAAACTGTGTACCAGCTCATGTACCTCTGTCGATACCAGTATATCAGTTTAACTCAATGTGAAGGTATATGACCAATTTATATTGCATTTTGTATTTGGTCTAAAAAATTTCTTTTAATACCTTTTTTAAGAAAAAAATAAAAAAGATATAAATTCGGAAAAAAGGAATTTATAGATCCATAGAAAGTGAATGCTATGCATAATCCAAAAGTTGCTATACTTACTAAAATGATTACATTTTGAAAGAATTCATAGAAAATTACGCATTGATTTGAACTTTCAATGAAAGGGTCTTTTGATAAAGTTAACCATTTCGATAATAAATCAAGATCTATTCCTCTTGGATCAAAGCAAATTCCTATTGAACCAATGATGTCATGACTAGAGTGCCAACAATACCCTTTTACAACTTATTACACTGAAAACAAACAGAGATGTTCAATGGTTGCACTATATTGATGTAATAGTTGAGTAATATATCCTATCTTTCTAATTTGTTCTTATCCTTGTATTTGTTTTCCTGTATAGCTATTAGGTTTGCTAAATTCTCTATTTTTGCAGGGGGGGCCTTGACTGGGCAGCAAGATCTGGTGACTACGTATACCATTAGATCAAGCAAAATTTAATGCACAAATGGGGAGCCTGCGTTCACTTTGAACATCAATGTAGATAACTGAAGTTTAACATGAAGTATTAACTAAATTTATCATTTCTTAGTTAATTAAGTAATGTCACTTGAACCATATGCAATTTGTGGGCTTAGAAAGGAACCTTTTGATGCTTGAACTGTTACCTCTTATAACATCTTGAGAGGAAGGAGAACTTGTTAAGAGTAGGTAATGCTTGACCAATATGTTCATGTAGTTTTTGTGACGAAAATATTTCTCTTTTGCGATGAAAGTGATCTACATGCAATCAGGGACCGATACACATGTTGCATATGGGGGTCAATCGACCCAATTTTTTTTTTCTAAATTTTTATGCATGATTTTCTATGTAATTAGAGTAAAATGTCATGGGTACTAAAAAATTGAATCCTATATGTATCATGAAAATTTTATAATTAACCCTCATTCATGTTTGACACCTATAAATTGAAAGTTTGGCTCTACCCATGCAATGTACCCATCCTTTCATTCTTTTTTAGTCTTTTTGTTTTGTTAATATTTTAAGGTAGCTCTAACTTTTATGTATATTTCAAATAGTCGATATGAACCGTTTGACACGATATCCATATTAAAGTGTGCTTAGAGGCCAAAACTTATATTTTTTTGAAATTGTTTACTGTTTTTTTAGATAGGTACAAAATCACCGTTTTTGGATGGTTAAGCAATGATATTGTACCTATTTAAAAAAAATAGTAAAAAAGTTTCAAAAAATATAAAATTTGGTCTCCAAGCACATTTTAATACGGAGATCGTGTTGAGTGGTTTGGATAGACTATTTGAACTTTGAAAACATAAATGTAAGATATGATTGGAGTACAAAACTAATGATGCATTTTAACTCTACTCATTTATTTAATATCTTAATAATATTATTTAATGTAGAAAACTTGAATTTGAGATGTGTTCTTTATTTTTTACATAGCGTATGTGTCAAATTTTGATCGATTTAAAAGACATTTAGTGTTTCCTTTAATAATTTTAAATTTTCTAATAGTGAGTTTTAATATTTTTTATGATGAATAACCAATTAAATTTTATATTGTTCAAGATTTTAATACACACTCCACTTAAATAATTGAGAACACATCTACATTTTCAATGTTTTCATTTGAACACTATTTAACTATACCATAAAAATTGAATTTACGATAGAATCATTCAAATTCTAAACGATAGAGTTTGATGGAGTTATTCTTAGATGTCGTCTCCTTTCTGGGGCTTTACAATAATAACAATAATGGAAACAAAAAAATAACTGTTTCCTTGTATTCTGAGTATGTAGGTCCTTGATTTCATAGTCAAATTAAAGGCCGGTATCAATTTGGTAAACCACATGTTTATGTTTGCAAAACAATTTCATCCATCTTTTCTTTTATCTGTTGCTTATTTTTGAAGAATTTACAAAATATTTGTTGTTAAAAAAAATTGTGAATTCCTCTACGATATTTTCTGCTGATTTTATTAAAAAATTGTCAATTTCCTTAAACGGATATTCCCGTAACATAGACACTGCAGCTAATATGTAACGAGTCAGTGTGAGAGCAATAACGAATTAATAAATGACTCGCCATGTATGACATCTAAGAATAGGTCACGGAATAACATGTAGATGAGAATACATATCCTCTGAGGTAACAAGATATTTGAGTTTAGATCTGGACCGTCGATCAGAAACAGGCCAATCCGACCATACGGTGCTCCTTTAATATTCGTGCCAAAGCAGATCGAACGCCCCGGATCTAAACTCAAAATTGATGTCAGGTGACGTGTGGTCCCCACCACATCTCACAACAACAGCCATTACATTTTGTTTTTTTTTTGTGCTTTGGGATCTTTTGTTGCACCTTCTGTGTGGAAAGTGATGGAACGCTGAATTAGATATTGTGGTGCAGGTGCTCGCTGAATGATGATTGATGATCACTGTATTTTTATTACCTCATTTTGCTTGTCGCCCCCAGGATTTTTATAATTAGCGAAAACGTCTACACAAATAATAATTCTAATTATTTATATGTATATATATCCTTCTTTGCTAATTTTAAGTGGTGTAAATTAGTTCTAAATAGTGCACACAATGGGCTTGTGGTATTGTCTAAATAATAATTACTCTTACAAGGTTCAACCGTACCAGTACTGGTACAAGGTTTCCAGCACATAGTTCCCTTTTTTTTTTCCGATTTGAATGAGTATAATGTTGAATATATTTTATTATCTTAAGATATGTATATATTGTGATTTAGCCAATCAATACTTTTAGATAATTTTTAAAAAAATTCATAAAATTAAAAAATTATAGGATACTGATTGCTGAGCATGCCGTCTTAAAAAAAACTATCTCGACATATATTTATTTCATTACCAAATATTTAGCATATGATGATGTAAAAGGTAAACTACAATTATTGTTAAAGAAGAAAAAGAAAGATAACTATAATTTTATCGAGAAATCTCGGTTGAGCTTAAATATTTCAAAAATTATTTGTACTTAACAACGACAAAGTCCATTAAACTCAAAGCAACAAAAATTATTGTCATATAATATTTGTTTTTTACTTTTTCATATATTTCAGAAAGTTCCTAAAAGTTAGAGCAAATGATGTTATCTATTTTCTGATATTGAAAAGTATTTTGTTACATATTAATAAATGTTACAGAAAAAGTAAATTTCATTTGGTGATTTCGAGACATTCACGCCTTGGATAAGTGATGACAAATATTTTGGCTTTGGTGAATCTTTAGCGGAAAGAATTTGCCCTTTCGTTATTTGTACTATTAGTTTGAGAGACGTCAAGAGTTTGTAATTATCCTGCACTGCAAAAATTAATTTTTTGTCCAGTGATAAAAGTAATACTCTATATATGAAAGATCATAGATTCAAATTTTGAATGGAAGAATCTCTTGTAAATATTAAAAGTTAAGTGGTTTGATCTCTAATTTTTACTCAAAATTAGCCCGCACTGCATGTTTAATAGTGAAGAATCTATGACAATACATCAGTGTTCCGAATGGATGATGTGTTAATTTATATAAACATGATTCGGTATAATCTTCCAAATTCCAATTAAGGAACCGTGTCAACCCAAAAAAAAAAAATTAGTTCACTTCTTGAATAGCGGCAAGTCCGAGGGGTAGATTAAAAATGTATATAATTTAAATCCAAGCTCAACTGAAGCAATGCAATGCAAAACCTTACAAACCAACAGAAGGCCCAACTTTGTATCGGAGCCCATATAAAAGAGATCTTAGATTTGAAGACAAAGCATCAAGGAGTTTAAACATGAACGGAGAGTAGGGGTGAAAATGGTATGGATAATATCCGATTCGTATTTGAAAAATTAGATGTGAATATTCAATATCCGTGTGCATATGGATACTGATATGGTTTTACGTTTCAATTATCCGTATCCGAATAGTAGATATATATCATATATTTTAATATATATTATGAAAAAAATATTGTTATTCACCATTAAAATTAGATAAATATTATGAACTTTTGTATTTTTAATATTATTTTAATAAATATCCGATCCTATTCGTATCCGTATCTATATCTGACTGATATCCAATATGTATCCGAAAAATAAAAATAAAATATGGATATTGTTTTACCACTATCCGCTCCGTATTCGCTCCGTTTTCATCTCTAAGAGTCAAAATGTTTAATATTGAGTAAAAGCTGGAGGTAAAACAAACAAACTATTTAATATTCATAAACAATTTTTTTATTTAAATATGTCACCTCCTAAGGTATTACTTTTGTCACTATATTAAATATTAATTCTCCGAGTCAAAATGTTTAATAGGATGAACGAAATTTTAAAACGAGAAATAATATTATAATTATATTGAATTTGAATTTTAAATATTTTTTATATATTTTTATTAAATAAATACAGAGATGTATAAGTATATTTTTTTTAAAAGTTTTTAG
>JAJGRW010001306.1:301698-315322 GCA_025461045.1 Carex parvula | reverse complement strand
TCATATATGTTGTATCTCACACAATTTCAATTTCTAATTTTCAAACATTCACTCCAAATATTTTAGACATTTGAGTAACAATTTATTTTTATATCAATCAATGATAATTATAAATTATCAGTTTGATAATAAATCATAACAAATAACTTATTCACCATTGCTAATCAGTCACAAAAATAATATTTATTCTTTAAATATTACTTACTCACCGAAAAATACATTCAGACAGTTCGTATTTTATTTTCAGTTATTAATTTCATATATGTATTTTGCAGAATGTTACATTCTTCCCCACTTAAAATATTTCGTCCACGAAATTCAAATTAACATGCATCTTTTAAACAATACAATCATTAGTTGAAAATCATCACGCTTCCGCTGCGCTACTCTGATATCATTACTTAATCAATAAATTCTCATTTAATATCTTGTAGCTATATATAATTGAAATCAATCAAAAATCAAGTTTGATATCTTAATATCAAGGTTATTCCTTTCTTCTTTGGTGATCAGTCAAAGAAGAAAGGATATACCTTTCATTCTATAAAATCAGTAATCAAAACTGATGGCCAGTCAGTTTTGTCAAAATCTCAGTACTTCTGTGAATATAAGCAGTTTACTTATAACAATTTATCACAATATAAAAGCTGAATATTTTTCATTCTATCATATTACCTGTACAGTTGAAAAATGTCGATACACAGTAAATAATATAATCGTAATTAACCATTGTCAACTTAATATCAGTTATTGTAAACATAACGGTGTAATACAAATTATATGTAAAGTTCTATATCAGTACCAATACTTATTCATTATCACATAACAGTGTAGTGCACATATAACGTAATACATTAGTACATTTTTACTATTATCCAAAGTATCAAATACGATATAAGTTACTATATTACTTTATTAACAATTTTCTTTGGTTCATGTCAGAAGACAAGAATGCATCAGCATTTACTGATACCAGTATCAAGATATCAATAATCAGTACAGAAAAGACACTCGGAAAAGAAGATCACTGCTGAACTATTTCAGAACTACTATTCTACATTTACAAAGAAAGGTTGTAATCTCACACAGATTAGTTAAGAATATGTCTTATCAGGACAATTATTATCATCATTGTTCAAATTTCTCTGAACAATTGTTCTTAATTAATAAAATTTTTTTTTTTTTTTAAATATATTTTCAGTATTCTCGTAATTCATACTCAATATCAGAATACATATTTTGACACTCATTTCAAACTTATCTGCTATTATAATAAATAGTATAGTACTTGTCAGAATTACTCATCACAAATCTTTCTAAAATTTCAATTATGCTTATGTACAACAATGAATCCATGCAACATTCAGGGTTTCGGTTAAAACCTTGAAATTTCAAGTATCACTGAACAATTTACTTACCTTCATATTAAATCTCCGATGTGTGTTTATTAATCATTTCATTATATATGTCTCTAAAATATTTGTATTTAATTTTACATATATATATATAATAAAGCACATTTATAATCACACTCAATTCTTGTTATTATTTCCTTAATCATTCTCATTTAAGCTCCATTTCGATTTCAATCCAATAGTTCTCTTGAGTCCAATAAACAAGGTTCAAGTTCAAATTCACTCAATAGGTAAAGTCCAAAATCCCAAACCCAACCGGTCTAAATATTCAAGTTCAAACTTAAAATTTCAATTCACATTTCATCATTTAAATCTCATCTGATATAGACATATAAATTTGCGCCAAGGCCCGTCTGACATGTTTTATTTACCAACCCCGAACTCTACCTTCTACTTTATATTCCTTTTACAAACCGACCCTTGTAACATAAAACAGTGTACCAGTATTCAAAAGAGATTGGTATCAGCATCCACAATACTTAGCATTTACCATCAACCCAGAAAACACAAGAGAGATATCAAACCGTAAGGAAGAAAATAACCACGCACTGGTACAGACCGGGTTGAACCCGGTATCGACAGGTATGGTTTAGTCTTGAACTATAAACAAAAATCCAAGTACTAAGTCTCCAGACAACCTTGGTACAAAAGTAAGCAAATCACCATCACAAATTTTAGTTTTCAAATCCAATTAAAGCACATAAGGGTAACAGAGGCCTCGGACAATTCTATCAACATACTTTATAAACCAAGTTTTTTTCAACTAACTCATCACAAGATTTAGCTTTGTATAGTTTTAACATGTTTAACAAATTTCCAGCTTTCAAGCAAGCCTTTCTAATTGAAGTCAAGCTCAATAGTCCCCAATATAATTGCCATCACATGATTTTATTATATAAATATCATTAATTTATGCAATAATATGAATAATCTCGATTGTCATTTATATCTAACTATTCGTAGAACCTTTACAGTTTTCTCTAAGTACATTTTCATTTCACATATTAGTATCATTTTTTTTTTTTTATATAAACAGAAATATTAATTGGTATGCAACTGGTACCAATAAAGAATGCTACAGCCCCTATTACCAATAAATTCCTTAAAAATCCAATTCAATAAAAGAACTCATGATGCATATGCATTAAAATTTTCAAAGTTACGAAGTACCTTTCTATTTTCAATTATAATAGAATAGTGAAATCTTCAGGTTATCAAACACATTAATCCATTTGCAAATATCAATATAGTTACATCATTTGATACGTTCAAGTAATTTTTTTTTTTTTCATTTGATTGTAACAAATAATATAATATTTATACCGTAGCAATACTCAAAACAATTAATATTCATTATAGAAAATTGTCAGTATATATCCCTTTCTCCACTGTATGGAGATCAACAGGAATGATCAGTATTTATTTCGAGGAACTATCCACATTCTTTTATTACAAAATGCCCATTTTACTTAACTTTGATTAAGATTTCCTATCTTAATCTTTTTAATTAAAATTTTCAATTCAGTTGTCCTGATAAGATAATCACATAGTATCCTATAGAAACAAATACCTTATAAGACCTTTAAGTTCCACAATACGATCTAAGCAACTTTGAAATTGTACCATAAAGCAAGAATAGTACCAATACAACTGATCTCAGTGTCAAGAAAGAATACCACAATCAGGAACAATATATACAATCTCAGGAAGAATCAGAAAAGAAACCTGAGATAGAGTCCAGGAATCAGAAGTCAGTGTCACAGTGATTACTGTGAGAATTCAATTTAACCCTTAAATAATCATTTGCAATATATATAATGTTCAGTTTAACAATTCTAGTGTACTTGTATATTCAATATACCTTGACATCAATTATTTTATATATATAGACTAATCTATTGATTCCTTACAATTGACAATTAATAAGATGAACCATTATGATACGATCTAGTCTATAATATATTTTCATATAAACGTACCTATTTCATTTATTGTTTATAATCAATCGTCAGCACTATACTTTCACATTCATTTCATTAATTCATTAGCAATAGTATCATACTTGTAACAGTTTACGTTTATCGTACGTACCAATCATTGCATTGCTCACTCTCAGTAAATCCTTACAGTCTTCAATTCACTTTCCGTATCAGTTCACTTTCTATATCATTTCACTTTTCATATCAGTTCATTTTCATATCAAAGAGAACGATAATAGACCAGAAAGGGGTTCGTAATAATACTAATATCTCACTGACGTTCACTCGACAGCTAATGGATTATTGGCACTGCATAACCATGCTCTGATACCAACTCTGTCACACCCCCTTTCCGGAGGTGCGACAGTTTCTACCGCGTACCTTTTACCATTCAATATACGTAACATAATACATGGATCTTTTTATGCATTGCCAATAGCATCCATTATTTGTACCACATCCCAATATATTTACAAGAATTATTTGACCATTTATAGTGGATGATGCTAGAGATATATTCTCTGCACCCTGTCAAATCTAATAAACCCAAATCCTATACCTCTAGGTGGCCCTGCTGTCAATTATAATTCCAAAAGCGTTTCTCTGTCTTCATCTAACAAACCTGTGAATCCCACAAGGGGAAACGCGTGAGAAACAATAAATTATTTCTCAGTGTTAATTGCCACTGAGGTTATTTGATTCGGAGGAAATCCATATTCAGAATGAAATCTCCGCATAAGAAACTAACAGTTCATTTTCTAATAACGAATGCAAATGCTCAATAACAGTATTCAATTAAACAACAACAATTATGTAAATAAATCAGAACTCTAAGAATCTTATCAGAATAAATGGTTTGGGTCAAAATCTTTTAAACCATAAAGTCTGGTAACATCCGGTTTCTTGACTGTACAATTTCTAGTCTGGTAACACTGACAGATACAATAACATGTATATGTCGTGTTATGGCTTATACTGTTCCACCTTATTCTGGTAATTTGTTAACAGAAACAATACATAATCAATATCTCAATACTGTCATTATCGGAAAGAAAATCAATGATAAGATAGTTCTAACTATCCTGACACTTGGTTAACAGAAACAATACGAAATCAATATCACAATACTGTCATTATCAGAAAGAAAATCATTGATAAGACAGTTACCACAGTTCATTAGTCTTACAGTCACAATTCATATTTATTCAGTATCCCCTATCCAACCGGTACTGGATTCAGTTGGGGCCATTCACCATATGCGCATAAGGGTCCTGGAGTAAAGTCTAGTGGCTAGCTAGACTTTACGATATATTAATCCTTTTTCTCCATTATATGGAGGTTCAAGGATTACAGTATTCAATATTCAATCAATTCAATCACTGTGGTTTCAATCAATCAGTTTCAATCAGAATCAATCAATCGATAAACAATATCAACATGACAGTCAACAGTCTTACCTGTAATTCAGTTTCAATTGTATTGGGCTATGCATATGATGCAACAGTTCAATCAATGCAGTCAATCAAATATTCAAAATGCACAGCGAGTTACGATTTAATTCCTAGTCATGAATCTCAGACTAATCCAATAACCGCGCACCTGATATCGTAGGGCAACAGGTGAGGTTGCTAACAGTCGGTTCTTCCTGATCATTCTGTCTCATCAATTTCTTTCGCAATTCTGCCTACTTTAAAACAATATATACTATAATCAATATTTGTAACATTTTCATATAGTAGAGCAGTGTATGGGTTTCAATATTAAAATCCTAAGTATATGTTCATTCATTCATTTTTATTTAGTATCTTTAAATATTTATCAAACTATATGTTTTAGATTAATGAAAGTTCTAATTTTATTAATGCCATAATTTATTAATTATTCCCTTATTTCCTTAACCCCTTTTTATATATATCAATCTCAGTTCAACATATAATTGTTCATCAGCCCAACAGTCTGTTTCTATCCAATAAATTTTCAGTCCAATCATTTTAAGTTCAAGTTCCTGACTTGTTCATTTTCGGCTTAAAACCAAAACCTAGTCGACAAAAATATATAAAAAAATATATTTCAAATTTATTAACTTAAATTAAAGGCTTAACCCAAAAGAATTTCAAGCCCTATAGCATTTCAGTCTAGTCCGAAAGCACAACAAATTTTACTAAACTTTATTTACTTTCTACTGGGATGAAAGCCCAATTCAATTCTTTTTTTTGACTTTTACTTATCAATCCGAAGGCAGGTTAATCAAATCAATTTTCATTCTTCAAATTTCTAGGGTTTTGAGTCCTTTTTAACCAAACCGAAAATCCAATATTTTCCAATAGCTTTAATACAATTTGGAGGTCTTAATCAAAGCCCACAAGAACAAACATGGAACTAAATATCCAACAATGGCTAACGGGTTCAAACCCGGTAAAGAAAACAAATGAAAAAGAAGAAGATATTCCAATCAATCCACTTGTTTGACTCGGTTCACAATACTGTAGGGTTCGCTTTATCATTTGTCACAAGTTATCGACTCTTAATCAAATCAGAGAGTAAACAGAAAGAGGGAAGAGAATAAACCATAGCCGCACAACACGACTGAGGAAGCAAGAGCACAAATCAATCCACAAGATTGCTCAAGGAGCAAGAGAGATAATCCTTCTCAATTTCTATGTTTCCTTTCTCTTTTTCTTTTGCGCAAACAACAGAGGAGGAAGAGAAGAAAGTCCCAGAAAGGACTGTGCCGTGGGAGAGAAGGAAAAAGAGATAAGAATGGAAAATAAAGTGTGGGTCCCACGGCTCATTTAAAAATCCACTTTGCAATTTAACCTTTAAATTTCTATGCTTTACAGATTAGTCCAAAAGTAATTAAAAGAACATTATATATTTATTACAAGCATCAATTATATATTCATATATGTTGTATCTCACACAATTTCAATTTCTAATTTTCAAACATTCACTCCAAATATTTTAGACATTTGAGTAACAATTTATTTTTATATCAATCAATTATAATTATAAATTATCAGTTTGATAATAAATCATAACCAAATAACTTCTTCACCATCGCTAATCAGTTCACAAAAATAATATTTATTCTTTGAATATTACTTACTCGCCGAAAATACATTCAGACAGTTCGTATTTTATTTTCAGTTATTAATTTCATATATCTATTTTGCAGAATGTTACAAGCTTGGTCCAAAAAGTTTGTAGAATTTATTTTCTTCTTAAAACAAGGTCCAGCCAAACACAGCGAGCCATCTCGTCAGCTCGAAAGCTAGCTCGGTCCAGCTCGTGACAATTTCAAGCTGAGATTTCAGCTCGGACCTCTAAAGTCAGCTCGCTCGTGACTCGGATGAGCCAGCTCGTGACGAGTCAACTCGTTGTCACCTCTACATATGCTTGTGTATGAGTATGTGAGTTTTTGAAATTTTGAATGGTAAATATGATATTATGATTTTTTGAAGAAAAAATAAGTAACACAATAATTTTTTTTGAAGGATATATATATGAGTAGGGTTAAAATGCACTATTGGTTTTGTGCTCCAATCATGCTTCACGTTTTTTTCTCCGTTTTCAAAGTTCGAACAATCGATCCGAACCGCTCAATATGATCTTCATATTAAAATGTGTTTGGAGACAAAATTTTATATTTTTTGAAAAAAAAATTATTATTTTTTTAGATAGGTACAAAATCACTGTTTTGGATGGTCCAAAATCTTCTTAAAACAGTGATTTTGTACCTATCTAAAAAATAGTAAAAAAATTTTAAAAAAATATAAAATTTGGTCTCCAAGCACATTTTAATACAAAGATCACGGTGAACGGTTCGGATTGACTGTTCGGACTTTAAAAATGAAAATAGCAACGATATGGAGCATGATTGGAGCACAAAACCAATGGTGCATTTTAACCCTACTATATATATTTGAAATTCCATTTAAAACCATAATAGAATCTCTCTGTATCAAGTTCATCGAATATGGCCAGAAACAACATGGCAACCCACTCTTCATAAATCATAAATGAAATATAAAGGATGAACTTGATGAGTTATACTAATTAATTAGTTCCTCTGTGGTTACGTATATTATCAGCAAGATGGAAATTTAGAGGTACATCGTAAAATAAATTATACGCCGTTTAATATAATTATGCATAAGTTCAACTAGTAAAACTATATTCAGAGAGAGTAGAACTAGGAGAAAGTGGAGGTATTACAGCTGGTTAGGAGAATAGTCTTAGGATTGTTGATTATTCAAAAGTCGAGAGTTCAATTTCTCATTACGACTTCGTAGTTTCTAGAAGGTTTTCAAAAAAAAAAAAAAGAGTAGAACTAGAATGTTTTTAAGTTCACCAATTTTTTTTGTGAACTCAACTCTAAAGCCTATCAGATTGGCTTCAAACAACAAATCCGAACCGTTGAAATCTATCTACTTTATGAGTGATGCGTCTACATGTTAAAATTTTAAATTTTCGAATTAATTTTGTATAGAAGAAAGTGGTCAAAAAAATGTTCAAAAAATGAATGCATTAAAATTAATTTATATAGCTTCTAACTTTGACCATTTGACTCTATACGAAATTAATTCAAAATTTTAAAATTTTTCATGTAAACGCATCACTCGTAAGGTAAATGTGTTTAACAGTTCGGACTCGTCATTTAAAGCTAATCTTATAAATTTTAGAGTTGAGTTCACAACAAATTTTGGTGAACTTAAGAACACCCTAGTTCTACTCATATATATCGAAGTAATCTATTTTCTATTTAAATTGAAAAGGACAATTTTTCTCATGCGCTTCTTACCGAAGGAAGAAAGAATATTTCCCTCTCACTAAAAAATAATTTAGTGGCTCCTTTTATAAGGATATTGACAAGTAACTTATTTGACAACAATTACAAGTGACATAGTGCTTATTAAATTACTTACACTTATAGGTAACTTTTTATGATTAATTTTGTAATTTAAGTTGTGAAATATAGTGTTAACAGAAAATCAGAATGATATTCATTTGATTTTTGAGAACAATAATTTCTAATTTAGTGATCAAATAATTTCAAGATATATCAAATGTAAGCACACTGTATATATAAATGTGAAAGAACAATAATTTTCGATTTTAATGAATTTTATTGTCTTTACTTAGTAGTCAGTATAAACTTTTTTTTGGCGGTGTTATAATTAATAGTGACAATGACCTTAGGTTGGCTATATTTAAAGTAATTTTTTTATCATAAATAAACGGAAGAGTAAATAAATTAATTGAAACACGAGTAGGGTTCAAATATTTCATGTCTTTCATGCCTCATTCGTGCCTCACATTCTTACCTCTGTTTTAGAAGTCCAAATAGTCGATCCGAACCACTCAACATGATCTCCATATTAAAATTTGCTTGGGGACCAAATTTTATATTTTTTGAAAAGGAAATTACTATTTTTTAGAATAGATACAAAATCACTATTTTTTATGGTCATAATATTTTAAAAAACAGTGATTTTGTATCTATCTAAAAATGTAAAAAAAAATTCAAAAAATATAAAATTTGGTCTCCTAACACATTTTAATATGAAGATCGTGTCAAATGGTTCAGATCAATTGTTTGGACTTTGAAAATAAAGATAAAAATTTGAGGCAAGGCATTTGAACCCTGCTCTCGCATGCTTATAAAATTTGAAATTGGACCTCCATCAATATAAAATTTGCATCTTTCATAAACGTAGTTAAGTTTTCATTTGAAGTTTCTTTTTATCATATTAATAATACTTATTTTTGTAATAATATGCTAGTTGAGCGTTAACGAGAATGAGAGGAGAGACCCATTAATTTGTTAATTTTTTTTATAATAAGACCCTTATAATTATTAATAACCGCAGGGATTGTTGTTTAGCCATAAACTTTACAAATATTGAGTTTGTGTGATATTGTAAAGTGGATGTTTGTATAACATGATTTATTTTTCTTTTTACTTTTTCCTTATTCCTTATATTTGAAGGAAAATCCGTAAGAGAGCAATTCTTTTGTTACTTGTTAGTTGAAATGTTTCAATCTATGGCTCCAAGATTGTATCCCCTCGAGAAATTAATTTGAATTTGACGGCTGAAAATGAAGAAACGCAAATCTCCCATCTGCCAAGTGGTCTCCCTACATTTTTATTAATATCCAAAGTTAATTAGAAATTATATTTATGCCCAAAATTCCCGACTTTCGCCAAAAATGTCCAAACCGGCCATAAAATGGCTGGCTTACATTTTATGGCCGGTTTACTCCTTTTTTTTTTGAGATTTAGAGAGACACTATGAAGAGCAAAATAATGAAATATAACACTGAAAATTTGAATTTTTTGTTTAAATTATTTGTTATATTACTTTTTTTATTTATGATCGGCATATTTATACTAAAATACACTAAATTACTTAAAATTATGTTGAATTACACTATATTACAATAAATTATGTTGAATTACACTAAATTACGTTAAATTACGCTAAATTACAATAACTTCGCTAATTATGATGAAATACGGTAAATTACGCTAAACTACGCAAAATTACGCAAAAGTAGACTGATTTTGTGCCATCTTTCATGAATAATAAAAAATAGTAAAAAAATTCTGAAAATAGTAAAAATTGGTATTCTATAAGTTCATTATGTAACTAATTTACTGAGCTACTTAGATTGAATAATAGAAATGAAAATCTTAATCGGGAACTTCAACTCAAGTTTTGAGGCTCTTCCCTTTGTTTTTTGGCAATTCTGAATTACGAAAAACCACAAAGCGACAGGGATGCATGCGTCTTTCACAAGCTTTTCGAAAAATGGTCATTTGCTGAAATCGAACACTCGAGCACCGTTTGAAGTTTCGTCGTCGTTTTTTGCCTTTTCAGTGAAGATATCGTCCCTATTCATATGTAATTTAGCGTAATTTACCGTATTTTAGCGTAATGTAATGTAATTTAGTGTAATTTAACTTAATATAGTGTAATTCAACATTATTTCAAGTAATTTAGCGTATTTTAGTATAAATATGCTAATTATATATCAAAAGAAGTAATCTATCAAATAATTTAAACAAAAAAATTCAAATTTTCAGTGTTAGATTTCATTATCTTGCTCTTCATTATGGGGAGAGTAAACCGGCTATTTTATGGCCGGTTTGGACATTTTTGACGAAACCCCAGAATTCTAGGACATAAATATTAATTTCTATTAAACTTTGGATATTAATAAAAATGTCGGAGTGGTCTCCCTTTCTCTTTTCTGAAAAGGGAAATTAATAACATGCATGTATTCAATTCTTCTCCAAAGGTCTTCCAGAAGTATCACTATGCTGGATGTCAGACTGAAGTTACAGATTAGTCGCGGTTGCTTTCTCTCTCTTTGGCGACAGAAGAGAGAGTGGTCTTCCGTCTGTGTATACTTTTTTTTTTTTTTTTTGGACTGATATTTGTGTTAGATACGTGTTTTTATGGTTGTTACTGATAACGATAATGCAAAGATGTTGTCTCTTTTCTTCTCTTCTTCTACTTCTCTCAAAAAAAATATAATCTTCGAGTGTTGGCTGTCTTGGTCCTGGTCCATCTAACATGTTTAAGGAGAATTTTTTATCTATAAAAAATATTAAAAAAGAAGAGTGAGAAACTGAAAGAGTACAATAAATTTTCATGAGTAGAAAGATCGGTAGGAATTTTACCTATTTAAAAATTTGGATAGGTAGAATTTCTACCGATTCAATTTTTTTATTTTCTTTATTAAAAATATAAAAGTTTTTAGAAAAAAATAGATGGAGTATCTTAAAAATTAAATGTATTACAAGGATTCTATCTATTTTACTAAAACCTTTTTATATTTCTAAAATATTAATAGACAAAATTAATAAACGAAAAATAAAAATTAGTTTGGATCGGTAGAATTTCTACCGATCCAAAGCTAATTAAACTTTTAAATCGGTAAAACTCTTATCGACCCTTCTACTTATGAAAAATTGTTGGTACTTTTTTTTTTTTTAATGTTTTCTATAGACAAAAAATTCTCCTGTTTAGGTGTGATCAGTTGGATTTAGTTGGAATTCACCACACCATGCCTTCAAAAAAAAAAAAAATTAAAAATCGTTATACACTATTTAAAATTTGATCAAGTAAACTATACACGGATTACGGTTTATTTGTATAATATAGAAACAATTGAATAAATAATCAATTATTTTATACGAATTGCGTCGGGTCGATCTGTAACTTATTAGATCAGATATGATTTGTCTAATTTATTATGCAGACTGCAACTATATAAACGATACATTGTAAATCAGATTTTGTGTAGATTTGTATGTACGCTTGTTGTGTTCTCCAATATATAATTATCGACTTCTTGTAAAAAATGAATTGTAAGCCCATTTGATTAAACGTAATTTGAACTTATTGAACCTTTTTAAATTTGTAATATTGTATATTTAGTTTTTCATTGAATCGGAGCCACATTGTGGAATTTTTTTATAAACCATAATTCAAAAAAAAAATTTACGAAACCAACATGATTACTTTCTTTTTTATAAAAGGGAACCGACCGAAATCTATTCGGTCCGGATAACTCGAAATAGCCTTTCGGTTCTTATGATTTTTGTAAAAAGAAAGTAATCATATGGTTTCGTACAAAACTTTTTTTTAATTATGGTTTATAAAAAAAAATTCCACATTGAGGTCAGCTGGTGGAAATGCGACCTCTTAACTAAAAACTTTTTTAAAAAATATACTTATATATCTCTGTATTTATTTAATAAAAATATTTAAAAAATATTTAAAATTCAAATTCAATATAATTATAATATTATGTCTCGTTTTAAAATTTCGTACATCCTATTAAACATTTTGACTCGGAGAATTAATATTTAATATAGTGACAAAAGTAATACCTTATATGTGTAGGAGGTCACATATTTAAATAAAAAAATTGTTTATAAATATTAAATAGTTTGTTGGTTTTACCTCCAACCTTTACTCAATATTAAACATTTTGACTCTTAGGAGTGAAAACGGAGCGAATACGGAGCGGATAGTGGTAAAACGATATCCATATTCTTTTTTAATTTTTCGGATACATATTGGATATCAGCCGGATATAGATACGAATACGAATAGGATCGAATATTTATTAAAATAATATTAAAAAATACAAAAGTTTATAATATTTATCTAATTTTAATGGTGAATAACAATATTTTTTCATAATATATATCTACTATTCGGATACGGATAACTGAAACGTAAAATCATATCAGTATCCATATCCACATCTAATTTTTCAAATACAAATCGGATGTTATCCATATCGTTTTCACCCCTACTCTCCGTTCATGTTTAAACTCCTTCATGCTTTGTCTTCAAATCTGAGATCTCTTTTATATGGGCTCCGATACAAGTTGGACCTTATGTTGGTTTGTAAGGTTTTGCATTGCATTGCTTCAATTGAGCTTGGATTTAAATTATATACATTTTTAATCTAGCCCCTCGGACTTGCCGCTATTCAAGAAGTGAACTAATTTTTTTTTTTTTTTTTTTGGGTTGACACGGTTCCTTAATTGGAATTTGGAAGATTATACCGAATCATGTTTATATAAATTAACATCATCCATTCGGAACACTGATGTATTGTCTAGATTCTTCACTATTAAACATGCAGTGCGGGTTAATTTTGAGGTAAAAAATTAGAGATCAAACCACTTAACTTTTAATATTTACAAGAGATTCTTCCCATTCAAATTTTAAATCTATAGATCTTTCATATATAGAGTATTACTTTTTATCACTAGACAAAAAAATTATTTTTGCAGTGTAGGATAATTACAAACTCTTTATCTGACATCTCTCAAACTAATAGTACAAATAACGAAAGGGCAAATTCTTTCCACTAACAATTCACCAAAGCCAAAATATTTTGTCATCACTTATTCAAGGCTTGAATGTCTCGAAAATCACCAAATGAAATTTACTTTTTCTGTAACATTTATTAATATGTAACAAAGACTTTTCAATATCAGAAAATAGATAACTCATTTGCTCTAACTTTCAGGAACTTTCTAAAATATATGAAAAAGTAAAAATAAAATATATATGACAATAATTTTTGTTGCTTTGAGTTTAAAATGGACTTTGTCGTTGTTAAGTACAAATAATTTTTGAAATATTTAAGCTCAACCGGATTTCTCGATATAAATTAAAGTATCTTTCTTTTTTCTTCTTT
>JAJGRW010001306.1:148720-297198 GCA_025461045.1 Carex parvula | reverse complement strand
TAAAAAACAATAATCCACAATAAAGGTCCATAAAACCAAAAAGTCCAAAAAGGAACAAAAGACCCGTTAATAAACCCAAAACTCTACAAATATGATGGGCTCATACCAAGACCAATACCCAAAATACACAAAATGGCTTTGTCAACTTGTGCCATAAACAATTGATACTGGTATGCTTATCCCTCCAGTGATAAAGGGATAAGCAAGTTTTACTTCTTGTACTTTGAACAAGAGTGGGCTTTGGTGTTGTGCCCTCTAAAACAACCATCACCGGTTTTGCCTCTCCTTCCGGTCTTGAAGAAAGGATACGCAGGGTTTCTTCGTTGTCCCTTAAACAATGAGGTGCCTAATGATGATGTCTCAAATAAAATCAAAAGAATAAAGAAAGCGATTGTTTAGACTATTTCAATTCTGAGGGCACAAAGTCTCTTTTAAAATAAAGTTTTCAAAAACAATGGTATTCGCATTTCCCGCGATATCTCGCCTAAGGATTGATACCATATAGGTTATTCAAGAAGGCACGAGAAGAGTGCGTAAGGTACCACCCCAAACAAATACACATACGCGCTAAACATCCCACCACAATAAAAAAGAGTGGAGAAATGTAAGGCCCACAACGAAAGCTTCAAGCACAAAATGGGCTTTGTCAAGATTGTGTCCTTAAACAATTGTCGTTGATACGCTCATCTAGCTAGTCATTTAAATGATGAGCAGGCTTTATATATATTTGTGCCGAACAAAATAAGGCTTTGATGTTGTGCCTAGGCCACATGAGCACTAAAACAATTATCTTGGCCCAAAATAAGAAGACCAAGAACCCAAAAGCAATGACTACAGCAAGGTTCTCACCAAACCAATCCCCGCTAAACAAACATTGAGCCAGGGCAACACCCATAAATAACAAACCCATGATCAATGCCCCACCAAGACCTAATACACATACCAGACCTCGATAGGTCACCCAGTTTCAATACCTAGACCTCGATAGGTCACTCCACTCACATACCAGACCTCGATAGGTCATCCATACCGAGATCTCA
This sequence comes from Carex parvula, assembly GCA_025461045.1. Lineage (NCBI taxonomy): Eukaryota > Viridiplantae > Streptophyta > Magnoliopsida > Poales > Cyperaceae > Carex > Carex parvula. Next base: position 296,158 of record JAJGRW010001306.1, on the reverse strand, counting down.
ATAGATCGCTTCATCACATACCAGATCTCAATAGGTCGCTCTATTTTCATATCCAGATCTCAAAAGATCACCTCATTCATACCCATATCTCAATAAGTCGCTTCACACCAATACCCAGACCTCGATAGGTCATACATACCTAGATCTCAATAGATCACCTCATTCACATACCAGACCTCAATAGGTCGCTTCACACCAATACCCGGACCTCGATAGGTCACCTCATACCAATACCCGGACCTCAATAGGTCGCCTCATTTATACCGAGATCTCAATAGATCGCTTCATCACATACCAGAACTCAATAGGTTGCTCTATTCCCATATCCAGATCTTAATATATCACCTCATTCATACCTAGACCTCAATAGGTCGCGACATACCAATACCCAGACCTCGATAGGTCGCCTCATCCAAATACCCAGACCTCAATAGGTCATTCATACCCAGATCTCAATAGATCGCCTCATACATACCCAGACCTCAATAGGTCATTAATACCTAAATCTCAATAGATCACCTCATACATACCCAGATCTCAATAGGTCGCCTCATTCCGATACCGAGACCTCAATAGGTCATTCATACCCAGATCTCAATAGATCGCCTCACACATACCCAGACCTCAATAGGTCGCCTCATTCCGATACCGAGACCTCAATAGGTCATTCATACCCATATCTCAATAGATCGCCTCATACATATCCAGACCTCAATAGATCACCTCGTTCTGATACCTAAACCTCAATAGGTCGTTCATACCCAGATCTCAATAGATCACTTCATACATACCCAGACCTCAATAGGTCGCCTCATTTCGATACCTAGACCTCAATAGGTCACCTTATTCACATACCAGGCCTTGAAAGGTGAACTTCATCCATACCCAGATCTCAATAGATCGCTTCATCCCCACACGAGACCTTAATAGGTCACCTTCGTTCATACCCAGATCTTAATAGATCGCTTCATCCTCATACCAGACCTTGATAGGTCACTCATATCCAGATCTTAATAGATCGCCTCATACATGCCCTGATCTTGATAGGTCACCTTCACCCATACCCAGATCTTAATAGATCTCTTCATCCTCATACCAGATCTTAATAGGTCACCCATATCCAGATCTTAATATGTCACCCATACCAGATCTTAATAGGTCACCCATACCTATAGGCGGTAGGAGCTGGCACCGCGTCGTATGCTCTGAGTCCTATTGTGCACCATACCATACCTGTAGGCTGGCATTGCGTCGTATGCTCTGAGTCCTATCATGCACCCAACATCTCGACAACCTGAATGGGCACCGCGCTTCTGATCAGAGTCAAATAATGATGATTTACGTAGGGTTTTGGCTTAGGTTTTGCATATTTTCTCACACTTATGTTTAATTTATTAGAGAAAAATGCTACTGTCACCCTTCTTTATGTTTTATTGCAGAAAATAGGTTTTGGGACTATTTTACACCAAATCGAGCTAGAATCGGGTCAATCAGATCAACGACGCTCATCGACTAAGTCTCTGTTACGGTCCGTATTGCCTGATACGGACCAGGCCTAGCTGATAGGTGTATTTTATATACACCGTCGGTCTAGTTTTTATCATAAAATAACACCAAATATCTTGTATTTTGGATATAAAGCGAATATAATACACCAAGAATCAAGTTACTGCGTTCGTTCGATGTTTCAATGCAGGAAACATTGCAAAATGAAGAAAAACTGCCCAATGCGGACGCATTCTCCACCAGTGCGGACGCACTGGGTACTTAGCCAATTTTCCAGCAGCGCAGACCTCACAGACGAAAAGTCCGAGCGTAATGCGTCCGCATTCAACATCCAGTGCGGACGCATTCGCTACTTAGCCGATTTTTGCGACTTTCAGAATCTTCCGAAATACAGAAGTTCAAGGCCAGTGCGGACGCACTAACATCCAGTGCGGACGCACTCAGTACTTAGACTATTTTTGAAATCTTCAGATTCTTTGGAAAACAGAAAACAACATGCCAGTGCGGACGCACTCAGGAAATTTTGCAGAAAATCCAGAAAAGGGAACTTGGAACCAAAGAAAATTTGGAGTCGGTGCGACCCAGACCACCCGCACTCAACTCCAGTGTGGACGCACTGGACTCGCAGACAGCCAGAAATTCGCATTTTCAAGAGGTTTTCTATTCTTGGCTTCCAAGGAACACGTTTTGGAAGGCCAAAAATAGCCATGGCAGTCTGAAGAGTGCACCCACTAACTCCACTTCTATCCTCTAAATTGGGCAAGGCCTTTGGCTATAAAAGGAGAAGAATTTTATCTCTCATCATCCATTCTTTTACCCATATTCCATATATTGAGAGAGAGAGATCCTGCAGAAATTCTAGAAGGTTTTCCAAGGAAGGAGAAGAAGAAGATTCAAGCAAGGAGTCGGCAAGATCGAGGTTTTAGATCAAAGAAGGGTGTAATCATTTCTTTATCTCATTTCTTATTGTTTTTGCCAATCTTTGTTATGGATCTCTCCAAGAGAGAGTAGTTCTCTTTCTAGGGGTTTAGGTCAATGCATGAACTTGTTTAATTCTATCTTATTCGGATATTTGTTTTTATTATGATTGTGTTATCGGATTTGATTGTTAATTTCTGTGATTTATTCTTTATGAATTTCATTAGTACTCGTTCCTTTGAGTTCACCTGGTTAGGGTTTATTGAATTGAAGTAGTTTTGAAATCGCGTTGATCGTGTTTTTCCGCTTTAAGTTTATTAAATTCCGGCATTGGTCATGAGGAGACTACTAATTGAAACCATAAAGACACACCTTAGGATTGGATTAGAAGCGACCGTACTTTGATATCCAATCCGGAACTATAGAAATTAAAGTTAGGATTTTGGTGAAGGACCGAAAGGAGAAGGCAAATCCTAAATTAGGACACCTTAGAACAAATATCGATATATGCTTTGTAGCATGAGATTAAATATCCCTCTAGGTTAGTGACAGCCCTAGAATTCGAGGCACATTAATTCATAGAGCGCAAAGTAGTCGTATTAATATTTGTTCCAAAGGCTAACATAGGTTAGAAACCTCATCAAATCAAACATGAATTTAAACAAAACCGAATAAATAGAATTAGCAAGGAATTGTAGACCGAATACCCCTAGATCTCCTTAAACTTGAAATCAAACCAATCTTTCTTTCCTTTATTTTATTTACATTTATTGTTTGAAACTCCTCTCTTTCGGGTATTGAACCCAACCTTAGGATTTTAGAACAAAAACCCCCCCATTTACTTTTATTCTTTTGTTTTAGAAGTAATTTTCTTTATTAAAAATTAGTGTTTCCCTTTCTCCCTGCGGATCGACACCTTAATACTACAATCGATAGGTTGTGCGCTTGCAACTAACCTATTCTTTGAGTACGAAAGTTTATAAATTTTAAAGGCAAAAAGAGTACCAAATTCCTATATCTAAAATACTCAACAAGCTTTTTGGCGCCGTTGCCGGGGAGAATAGGATAGATACTAATTTTTATTTTAGGAAAGTACTTTTAAATTCTTAGTTTCCTTATTTACTTTTTCAGAAAATTAAAAATCCAAAAAAATATTTACTTTCCTTATTTACTTTTCTGCACTTTACTATTCTCTATTTTATTTCTCTCTTTCACATCTCATCTCTACTCTTCTCTCTTAGATTTGAAAACTGGCACCGGTCACAAGGAGCCAAACCGCGAAGATCAAAGCCGGCGCACTCTCTCTTCCTCAACCAATGGCAGGTCTAGATCCACCATACGGCATGCCACGCAACTTTGTTGAGGAAGAACTTCCTGAAGGTCTAATCAACCAAGCTTTTCGTGATCTCGATAACAATCCACCACCTCCTCCTCCACACAACAACCCACCGCCTCCACATCCACACGACAACAATGTTCCACCAATTCTCAACAACAATCCTTTGTTTGGTGTCAATCCAAACAACGGAAATGGCCATAACCGCCAACAAGGCCACCGCTTCGGTTTTATACCTCAAGGCCAAGATCCACGCGAAATCAAGCCATCTCTCATCCACTTGCTTGGCCAAAGTCAGTTTGGGGGAGCCCTGAACGAAGATCCACATGCCCATTTGGCGGTATTCGAAGAATCTTGCGGCACCTTCGCACGAGAAGGAGAAGAGCTCGACAACCTCAAGCTCAAATGCTTCCATCTATCCCTCCGTGATAACGCAAGGACATGGCTGAGGACCGTGAATCGTGACAACATAAGAAGATGGGACGACATGGAGAAGTTATTCTTAGGAAAATACTTCCCTCCATCCAAAACCCAGCACTTTCGAACGAAGATCAGACCTTCAAGCAAGCCGAGGGAGAATCTTTGACCGAGGCATGGGATAGATGGGCCGAGCTTCAACGCTTATGCCCTAACCATGGCCTTGACATGTGGTTGCTTTTTCAATTCTTCTTCGCAGGTTGCACAATTGCCACCAAGACTCATTTGAATTCAGCCGCGGGAGGTAATATGTCCAAGATGGATCCCCATCAAGCCATGCTAATGATCGAGGATATGGCGATCAACCAAAGGGAATGGACGGCCGAACGAGGTGGACGAACACAAACCACACCGGGAGTCCTAAAAACCGATGAAGTTACCGCCTTGAAAGCCCAAATAGATGCCTTGCAACATCAAATGGCGCAAATGCAAAACGCAAAATCCGTGACAAAGAAGGCTTCATGCGGCATTTGTGGAGAGGCGACTCATATCACCGCCGATTGCCAAGTCCTCATAGAAGGAGAAGAAGTCGAACAAGCCAATGCAATGTTCTACAATCAAGGTGATAAGAGGAACGACCCGATCTACAACAAGGTTAGGCCAAATGATAATTCAAATACATACAACCCTAACTCAAGGTGGAACCATCCAACTTTCAAGTGGAAGACCGACAATGACAACTCCAACCAATACCAAGGTAATTCCAATCAATATCAAAACCGGTCGAACCAAAACTCGTATCAAGGACCTTCTCAAAACAGTAAATTAGAAAAAATGATAGAAGGACTTGTACTCTCTCAAAACGAGTTCATGAACCAATAAAGGAACACCAACACCGAAATTTCAGATTCCTTGAGGAACTTCAACAATAGGTTCGAGTTCTTGGAGACTAAGACAAAGATGCTAGAAAACCAAATTGCACAACAAGCATCTTCATCATTTCGTCAACAAGGCACTCTACCGGGCAAAACCGATATCAATCCAAGGGAGCAAGCAAAAGCCATAACCTTGAGAAGCGGCACGGAATACGAAGGACCAAAGATGCCCAGCGGAGATGAGTCTCAACAACCACCGAATGAGGCACAACCACCTCAAACTCCTCTCAGCGCGGACGCAACCGTTCCTAATGCGGACGCACCGGCATCGGAAAAATCTCAAGAACCGGGTAAATCAAACCCGGCCAAGGTAAAACCAAATGAAACACCTAAGTATATCCCACCACATAGGTTCATACCATTCCCTCAAAGGTTAGTTAAGAGCAAGCTTGACCAACAATATGCCAAATTCGTAGAACACCTCAAGAAATTGAATATTACCATCCCTTTTACCGAAGCAATTACTCACATGCCCACTTATGCGAAATTTTTGAAAGAAATTTTATCCAATAAAAGAACAATTGAGGAAGTGGGCACGGTATCCCTTAATGAGGAGTGTAGCGCTCTTTTCTTAAACAAGCTACCTCCAAAATTAAAGGATCCCGGAAGCTTTGTGATTCCATGCATGATAGGTAATACCGAATTCAAGAGGTGCCTATGTGATTTAGGCGCAAGTGTGAGCCTCATGCCTAAAACCGTTTATCAAAGGCTCAATCTTGTTGATTTGAAAGACACAAGGATGTCATTACAACTAGCCGATAAGACGGTAAGGTATCCCGAAGGAATTGCGGAAGATGTTATTGTAATGATTGGTAAGTACTTTGTCCCGGTGGACTTTGTAGTAGTGGAGATGGAGGAGGATACTCATACCCCTCTCCTTTTGGGGCGTGACTTCCTTACCACAGCGGGTGCAAACATAGATGTCAAAGAAGGAAAGATATCCTTTGACATAGGGGGCGAAAAGGTAAATTTTCATATGTTTAATGCCATCAAATTTCCTTCAAATGATAATGATTCTATATGTAGAGTGGAAGTTTTAGATTCCATTATAGCTGCCCATATGAAGAAGGAGATGGTCAATGAACAACTGGACCAAATTCTGGAAGAAACCGACTCCGAAAACGACACAAATGGTGAAAATAACCCTCAGTGCGTCCGCACTTCCGCTCAGTGCGTCCGCACTCAGCATGAGGGCACGGAGGAGTCAGCCATCCGAGCGCAATGCGTCCGCACTGAATTCCCAGTGCGGGTGCCCCACTCGCATTCACCTGTTGAGCCACATTCTGGAGCCGACGACGAGAATGTCCGAGCACAGTGCGTCCGCACCAGCGACCAGTGCGTCCGCACTCATGCCGAAATAGCTCAAATTGAAGGAATTTCGACCGATTCTGCACCACCAAAGGTCGAACTAAAGCCTCTGCCACCTACCCTTCGCTATGAATACCTGGGAGAGGGCGAGACATATCCGGTGATTGTCAATTCCGAGCTCAACAAAGAACAAACCGAGAAGCTTTTACACGAGCTAAGGCTTCATCGGAAAGCAATTGGCTACACAATCGATGACCTAACCGGAATCAGTCCATCCCTTTGCATGCATAGAATCCTAATGGAGGACGACCACAAACCCACCATTGAAGCTCAACGAAGGCTTAATCCGAATCTAAAAGAAGTGGTGAAGAAGGAAATCCTCAAACTACTTGATGCCGGCATCATCTATCCAATCTCCGATTCCAAATGGGTGAGCCCGGTCCATGTAGTACCAAAGAAGAGAGGCACAACCGTGGTGAAGGGCGAAGGCGACAAAATGATATCCACAAGGGTGATCACGGGATGGAGGATGTGCATCGATTACCGCAAACTTAACAATGCAACTAGGAAGGATCACTTCCCTCTACCATTCGTGGATCAAATGCTAGAAAGGCTAGCTAATCACTCCCATTTTTGCTATCTAGACGGGTATAGTGGATTCTTTCAAATCCCTATTCACCCCGATGACCAAGAGAAAACGACCTTTACTTGCCCTTACGGTACATTCGCGTACCGTAGGATGCCGTTTGGTTTATGCAATGCCCCAGCTACATTCCAAAGAGCCATGATGGCTATTTTTTCCGATTTATTAGAAAAATCCGTGGAAGTTTTCATGGATGACTTTTCAGTTTTTGGTACCTCTTTTGATGATTGCTTATCTAATTTGATCAAAGTTTTAGAACGTTGTGAGCAGGTCAATTTGGTGCTAAACTGGGAGAAATGCCATTTCATGGTGCAAACGGGGGTAGTTCTAGGCCACGTGGTGTCCTCCAAAGGCCTAGAAGTCGACCAAGCAAAGGTGGAGGTGATCGAAAAATTGCCATATCCAACATGTGTGAAGGATGTGAGGAGTTTCTTGGGCCATGCGGGATTCTATCGGCGTTTCATCAAGAATTTTTCAAAAATCTGCAAACCACTTACTAACTTAACAATGAAAGATGCAGAATTTATATTTGATGAACCTTGTATTGTTGCTTTTGATAGGATCAAGAAGGCGCTAATCTCAGCTCCAATTCTCCGACCTCCTAATTGGGATGTGCCCTTTGAAATAATGTGTGATGCAAGCGACTTCGCCGTTGGAGCCGTTCTAGGGCAAAGGATCGACAACAAGCCACATGTGATATATTATGCAAGCAAAGTCCTAGACGAAGCGCAAATGAACTACACAACCACCGAAAAGGAATTCTTGGCCGTGATATTCTCTATCAACAAATTCCGATCCTACTTGGTTGGATCCAAGGTGATTGTGTACACCGATCACGCGGCAATTCGATACCTCCTCAACAAGAAAGATGCCAAACCACGCCTAATCCGATGGATCCTCCTACTCCAAGAGTTCGATCTCGAAATCAAGGACAAGAAAGGCACCGAAAATTTAGTGGCAGACCATCTATCACGCATTACCAACGAAACGAAGGAAGATGACATGCCCATAGATGACTCGTTCGTAGACGAACAACTATACGCAGTCAACCACCAAGAGGCGCCATGGTATGCGGATTTCGTCAACTACCTTGCATGCGGTATCATCCGCCCAGATTTAACATTCCAACAACGAAAGAAATTCCTTTGGGATGTCAAACAATATTTTTGGGATGAGCCGTTACTATTCAAACTGGGGGTAGATGGGATTCATAGGCGATGTATACCTCACGAAGAAACCGAACAGATTCTCGATTGTTGCCACTCATCTCCCTATGGAGGACACGCTTCAAGCCACAAAACCGCCGCCAAGGTTCTTCAAGCCGGGTTCTTTTGGCCCACGCTTTTTGAAGATGCAAAAGACTATGTGCTTAGATGCGACAAATGCCAAAGAACCGGGAACATATCAAGGAGACATGAGATGCCTCTCCAAGGAATTCTAGAGGTAGAATTGTTCGATGTTTGGGGGGTCGACTTCATGGGACCTTTTCCGAGTTCTTGCAACAACAAGTACATCCTTGTAGCGGTCGATTATGTGTCAAAATGGGTAGAAGCCGTGGCAAGCCCAACCGCCGACTCCGCCGTGGTAAGAAAGCTTTTTCAAAGAATTATTTTTCCTAGGTTTGGAGTACCTCGAGTGGTGATTAGCGATGGTGGCTCTCATTTCATCAACCGCCAATTAGACGGACTCCTATTCAAGTATGGAGTCAAGCATAAGGTAGCCACACCGTACCATTCTCAAACAAGTGGGCAAGTGGAGGTATCCAATCGGGAGATAAAGAGCATCCTACAAAAGGTGGTGAACACATCACGAAAAGATTGGTCACTCAAACTAGATGAAGCTCTTTGGGCATATCGGACCGCTTTCAAAACACCTATAGGTATGACTCCTTTCAAGCTAGTCTATGGAAAGCCATGCCATTTGCCGGTTGAACTCGAGCACAAAGCGTATTGGGCAATAAGGGCCCTAAATTTCGACATGAGGGCTGCCGGTGAAAAAAGGGTTCTTGACCTACATGAGTTAGAAGAATTGCGCCTTAATTCCTATGAAAATGCTAAGCTATACAAAGAGAAGACAAAGAAGTGGCATGACAAGCATATCATAAAGCGCAACTTTCAAGAAGGAGACACGGTTTTGTTGTACAACTCACGCCTCCGGCTCTTTCCCGGGAAGTTAAGATCAAGATGGAAGGGTCCATTCGAAATAACGAAGGTATTCAACCATGGCGCAATTGAGATATGGAGCAAAGAAACCGGGACATTCAAGGTGAACGGACATCGCCTCAAACATTTCAACCATGCAAATCCTATAGGCGACAAGGAGATTATAGGCCTAGAAGATCCACACACTAAATAGTGAGCCCTAATCATGTCGAGCTCACGACGTAAAATTGAGCGCTTCTTGGGAGGCAACCCAAGTTTTTACTTTTTCTTTCTTTACACTTTTATTCTTGGGAGGCAACCCATGTTCTAAAATCCTAAGGTTGGGTTCAATACCCGAAAGAGAGGAGTTTCAAACAATAAATGTAAATAAAATAAAGGAAAGAAAGATGGGTTTGATTTCAAGTTTAAGGAGATCTAGGGGTATTCGGTCTACAATTCCTTGCTAATTCTATTTATTCGGTTTGTTTAAATTCATGTTTGATTTGATGAGGTTTCTAACCTATGTTAGCCTTTGGAACAAATATTAATACGACTACTTTGCGCTCTATGAATTAATGTGCCTCGAATTCTAGGACTGTCACTAACCTAGAGGGATATTTAATCTCATGCTACAAAGCATATATCGATATTTGTTCTAAGGTGTCCTAATTTAGGATTTGCCTTCTCCTTTCGGTCCTTCACCAAAATCCTAACTTTAATTTCTATAGTTCCGGATTGGATATCAAAGTACGGTCGCTTCTAACCCAATCCTAAGGTGTGTCTTTATGGTTTCAATTAGTAGTCTCCTCATGACCAATGCCGGAATTTAATAAACTTAAAGCGGAAAAACACGATCAACGCGATTTCAAAACTACTTCAATTCAATAAACCCTAACCAGGTGAACTCAAAGGAACGAGTACTAATGAAATTCATAAAGAATAAATCACAGAAATTAACAATCAAATCCGATAACACAATCATAATAAAAACAAATATCCGAATAAGATAGAATTAAACAAGTTCATGCATTGACCTAAACCCCTAGAAAGAGAAAACAATAAGAAATGAGATAAAGAAATGATTACACCCTTCTTTGATCTAAAACCTCGATCTTGCCGACTCCTTGCTTGAATCTTCTTCTTCTCCTTCCTTGGAAAACCTTCTAGAATTTCTGCAGGATCTCTCTCTCTCAATATATGGAATATGGGTAAAAGAATATGGGATCCTCGGTCAACAAAGGGTGAAGAATGTCCTCCACCCGGCCCTCCGATATCTCCAGCGGGTACTTTCTCACACTCTATTTGCCCGAGGGGAGAGCGCATCGGTTTTCAACCTCGGAGATATGGTGTATGTATGTTGCATGCTCCGGCGCAACAATGGCGAGATGGATTACATGCCGCACATCGGGTACAACTTGGCCAAACACATGCAAAATGTGTCACACAGCATGCGATCGGGCGGAAAGATTCGAATCGGCGGTATCATCACAAAGATTGCCCGGCACTTGCAAATACCGACCGGTGATGATGTGGTGCCCGGTTACACACGTGTTGACCTCGATGGTCTCTTTCGGGCGAGGCTCATCCGTTGGGATGATATTGAGGATGCTTGGATCAATTTGGGCCCAAAGGACAACATCCGACATCGGTTGCCTCTACAAACTCAAATCGATCCTTTGGACACCGATACTTGGAAAATTGTAGACGAGCCACTCGAGCCACCGCTACCACCGCCGCCGCAACCACAACAACCACCTCAGCAAGCCGCACCCGATGCCGCACAAGCACAAGGCATGCCAACAAACCAACAAATCTGGGATTTCATGCAAACCATGAACACCTCCATCAATAACCTGAGCATCAATGTTGGTGGTCGCTTGGATAGCATGAATGGCCGCATGGATGGCTTCGACCGCCGGTTTGATGAGGTAGAGGCCGAGGCAGCTCGAGCGACATACTATTCCCGCCGAGGATGCATGCACGCAAACCCGCATTTTGAGGATGATCCACCGACACCACCGTACCAAAGACGGGCCGCTCAAAGGAGAGAGCACGAGATGGCGCAGGAGCGCGAAGCGGCGAGGCTAGCGCAAGAAGCGGCAGCACAAGCACAAGAGGCCGGCAACAATGAAGAAGAGGAGGACGAGGCCGAAGACATGGTTTTCGGCGAGGATTGATCCCGCGCAACACCACCACCATTATACGCCAGTAAAGTAGTTCATGTTTCTTCTCTCTTTTTAGTTTATTTGTAGCACTGAGGACACTGCTTTATTTAAGCTTGGGGGATGGGAAGAAATTGTATCTGCATGCATGTTTATTTTTCAGTTTTTCGAAAACTTTTTAGGATTTATAACCTTGCTTTTTACTTGACCATGAATAGGATTTGTGATTTTGAACTTAATTGCTTGCGATTACGAATTTGTCAAGACGTTTTACGAGGTTATGAAAAATAGAGTCTTGCATAATTGGACTTTATTGTCTAAAAATGCATAAAGTATAAAATCATGTTTAAAATTTGTGTTAAAAGTTGGCAAAAATAAAATTTTTTTTTTGATAAACTTGAGTGATTGACAAAAATTAAAAGTATTCTTGCACGATTTTTCAAATTTTTGGTAAAACACTTAAAATAAATTTGAAATGACGACATAGTTCGGCGAAAAACTTTGTGGAAATAAAGGTATTTGGAAATGAGAAATTAGAAATTCAAATTTATTTGAAAAGCCATTTAGATTTGGAAATTTTAAAAATTGGGAAAAATTGAGATTTCCGTGAGTATGATATGTGCATACATGTTGAGAAATTAGGAAAAATTGAAAATTTTTAGAAAATAAAAATGAGATTCCAATGACCTATGATACGGCTTCATGACGTACTTATGGTTATGAGTCCTTAGCACTCTTGCTCCGCTAGTCTCCCGATAAAATTGACATTCGTGTTAGTGGAAGGGTTAGACTAAGAGCATGCAAAGCACCCTTGAATTAGAACGGTTGGGTACGGTTAACTACATGTAACTAACCGGTGCTTAAATAAGGATGGGGAAAATAGTGCTAAATCATGAAAAAAATGTTCAAAGTGAGAAAATCAAAAGCAACACAAAAGGAATATGCATGTATCAACACACGAAGTCCGTAATTATTTCTTACCCAAGTTTGATTTAAGCTTGGGGGTATTTGAAAATTCTATATTTAAAATGGCATATCTTTTAAATTTGGGTATACGAAGTTCACAAATTCAAATCCTTTAAGGAAATAAAAGTTAGAGTAATCGAATTGTGGGTTGAATCATAATTATTCGAGGGTTGAACTAGGGATTTGGAAAATATGCATGGAGATTTTTAAAGGTTGGCAAGATCATACAAGTTTTTCAATTTTGAGAGATATATACTTGATATAGGGTTGAATTGTAGATCGCATTATATTTCAAAGTTTAAATGTTGCTTAGGGACAAGCAAAGTTCAAGCTTGGGGGTATTTGATAGGTGTATTTTATATACACCGTCGGTCTAGTTTTTATCATAAAATAACACCAAATATCTTGTATTTTGGATATAAAGCGAATATAATACACCAAGAATCAAGTTACTGCGTTCGCTCGATGTTTCAATGCAGGAAACAGTGCAAAATGAAGAAAAACTGCCCAATGCGGACGCATTCTCCACCAGTGCGGACGCACTGGGTACTTAGCCAATTTTCCAGCAGCGCAGACCTCACAGACGAAAAGTCCGAGCGTAATGCGTCCGCATTCAACATCCAGTGCGGACGCATTCGCTACTTAGCCGATTTTTGCGACTTTCAGAATCTTCCGAAATACAGAAGTTTAAGGCCAGTGCGGACGCACTAACATCCAGTGCGGACGCACTCAGTACTTAGACTATTTTTGAAATCTTCAGATTCTTTGGAAAACAGAAAACAACATGCCAATGCGGACGCACTCAGGAAATTTTGCAGAAAATCCAGAAAAGGGAACTTGGAACCAAAGAAAATTTGGAGTCGGTGCGACCCAGACCACCCGCACTCAACTCCAGTGCGGACGCACTGGACTCGCAGACAGCCAGAAATTTGCATTTTCAAGAGGTTTTCTATTCTTGGCTTCCAAGGAACACGTTTTAGAAGGCCAAAAATAGCCATGGCAGTCTGAAGAGTGCACCCACTAACTCCACTTCTATCCTCTAATTGGGCAAGGCCTTTGGCTATAAAAGGAGAAGAATTTCATCTCTCTCATCATCCATTCTTTTACCCATATTCCATATATTGAGAGAGAGAGATCCTGCAGAAATTCTAGAAGGTTTTCCAAGGAAGGAAGAAGAAGATTCAAGCAAGGAGTCGGCAAGATCGAGATTTTAGATCAAAGAATGGTGTAATCATTTCTTTATCTCATTTCTTATTGTTTTTGCCAATCTTTGTTATGGATCTCTCCAAGAGAGAGTAGTTCTCTTTCTAGGGGTTTAGGTCAATGCATGAACTTGTTTAATTCTATCTTATTCGGATATTTGTTTTTATTATGATTGTGTTATCAGATTTGATTGTTAATTTCTGTGATTTATTCTTTATGAATTTCATTAGTACTCGTTCCTTTGAGTTCACCTGGTTAGGGTTTATTGAATTGAAGTAGTTTTGAAATCGCGTTGATCGTGTTTTTCCGCTTTAAGTTTATTAAATTCCGGCATTGGTCATGAGGAGACTACTAATTGAAACTATAAAGACACACCTTAGGATTGGGTTAGAAGCGACCGTACTTTGATATCCAATCCGGAACTATAGAAATTAAAGTTAGGATTTTGGTGAAGGACCGAAAGGAGAAGGCAAATCCTAAATTAGGACACCTTAGAACAAATATCGATATATGCTTTGTAGCATGAGATTAAATATCCCTCTAGGTTAGTGACAACCCTAGAATTCGAGGCACATTAATTCATAGAGCGCAAAGTAGTCGTATTAATATTTGTTCCAAAGGCTAACATAGGTTAGAAACCTCATCAAATCAAACATGAATTTAAACAAACCGAATAAATAGAATTAGCAAGGAATTGTAGACCGAATACCCCTAGATCTCCTTAAACTTGAAATCAAACCCATCTTTCTTTCCTTTATTTTATTTACATTTATTGTTTGAAACTCCTCTCTTTCGGGTATTGAACCCAACCTTAGGATTTTAGAACAAAACCCCCCCCATTTACTTTTATTCTTTTGTTTAGAAGTAATTTTCTTTATTAAAAATTAGTGTTTCCCTTTCTCCCTGCGGATCGACACCTTAATACTACAATCGATAGGTTGTGCGCTTGCAACTAACCTATTCTTTGAGTACGAAGGTTTATAAATTTTAAAGGCAAAAAGAGTACCAAATTCCTATATCTAAAATACTCAACACTAGCACAGACCAGAAGATAGTGCTGGAAGCATTAAACCCTAACCGTCAAGGTCCCAATACGGACCGTATCACCTGATACGGCCCGTATCCGAAGGCGACTCTTGGGGAATAACTGTCGACAGCTGTTTCCAGATCAGTTTCTTAGCCTCTACTCAACCTCCACACTTCCCTCCACTCCTATATAAGGCCCCTGGGCAGAAGAAATAGTCATCTTTGTAATTAGGGTTAGATTTGATTAAAGAGAGAAGAGAGGAGTGCTTGTAACAATGCCGTTCCGCGACTAAGTTCCTTTTCTTAGGGCTAGGCAGTAAACCTTGTTACTCTTGATATTTTGATATATATATTTATGTTGATTATGATTTCTTGTTGTTGAAACAAAATGCTTTTGTAATTTATTATCTCTTCATCTAACTTCAATGATCTAGTTTGAGTCCGTTAGGGTAGTGACAGTACTGTTGTGTATTTTGGGTATAGGAATAATTGGTCTATTTCGTACACTTCTGCTTTAAATTTATAAAACCCTAAATACGCAAAGTTAGATTGAATTGCAAGCGCACAATCTATCCTTGTAGTAATTATGGGTATCGATCCAAAAATAACGGGAGATATTACTTTTTACTAAATCAATTAACTCTAAAATAGTGCAAATAAAGTAAAAGGGGGGTTTGTTGTAAAATTGGTTATTAGGTTCAATACCCGATTGAGAGTTGAAATTGAAACAAGACAATTTTAAACAAACAAATAAAAGGAGTTTGTGATTCAAATTCCCTGCGGCCCGCACGAGCACCCGCAAAACTCTCGGACAAATCAGTGCGGCCCGCACAAAAGGCTGTTTTGCTCATTTTTGCTCGATTTCTGCAAATTAGATAAAGGAAAGGCAGTAACTTGGTTCTACGGTGCATTCTATTCTAAACTAGACTAAAATACGAGAGTTTTGATATAGTTTAGGAGGTAAAACCTCGACCGAAGGTATATATAATTGAGGATTATCAAAATCCCCCAAGCTTAAACCTTGCTTGCCCTCAAGCAAAAATCCAAACTTAGGTGTTTGTCCGGTTTCTAAACTAACCAAATTCCAAGTATAACTCTAAATGCGAAAAATTTGTATGAACTTGCTATCATTAAGATCCCGAGAATCTTTTTGGACAATAATTTCAAAATTTCCTTGATCAACTCTAATTCGCATCACCAATCGACAAATCAAATCTCACATTCAAAGATGCTTTTGTATTTGTAAAAACTATTCATTGAATTATCAATATTTCACTTTTCGACCAAAAATATGCCCTCGTTTTGTGGTGATTTTCCTTTCTGCCCCCCCAGCTTGGAACGAACTTGGGCTAGAAAGTTATAAATTTTTGTGTGTTGGTATCATGCATACATTGACTATTTCATTTCTTTTCGTTGCTACTTGTGACACTATGATCTTTATCCTCAATACAAAACCGGCTAGTTATAAGTAGTTAACCATACCCAACCATTTTGATTCAAAAGTACTTTTGCATGTTCTTGATTTAACCCTTCCATGACACGAACTCACATTTGTGATGTAAACTCGGCCATTTTATCGGGCAAACTAGCAGAACAAAGAGTCAAGGATTCATAACCTTAAGTACGTCATATCGCCGTAGCATAGGCAAGCAGAATCCGAAGTAAATTTTCAACATTTAAACCTTTTTCAATATTTAGTGTTGCAATAATACCATGAATACACACATCCAAACATATTTGTTCATACATATGGATATTATAATCTTTCCATCATTAAAATCCCAACTTCCCAATTAGAAAGGCATACCTAGGTTTCAAAATATTGTTTCGATAAAGCTCAAGTTTTCATTTTTCCAAAATCCGAAAACATCTCATCTTATGAAATTCTTTTAGCAATTATGAAGTTAGTTCGAATTGTTCAAAGTCATCCAAACCATTTCCAAAAATTTTCAAACTAGTCCCTAAATCAAGCAATCACACAAACTTATCACCTAAAATGCAAATTACGAAAAATTTAAACATGACCTAAATGCAGATACAAATTTTCTTCCAATCCCCCCAAGCTTAAACAAAGCATTGTCCCTAATGCAATCATTCACACAAAAAGGGGAAAAAGAAGAAAAAGGAACTCACAAGATGGTGGACGAGTCGAAGGCGAGAGAAGAGGCGGGAGCGCCTCATTGCGGTGTGGAGGATGGCCCGGATGGTGAGAAGGTACCGGCCGGGTATTGACGAGGTGTGAACGCTCGAAGGCTTGTTGAGCATACCACCTTGCCATGTGGGCATCCTCCTCGGCTTGGTAGATAGGTTCCTCGTATGCGTTTACTCTGAACTGAAGGGTGTTGAGTCGATTGTTGACCAATTGGAGGGAGGTGGACCAGTCTTCGTTCATTCCTACCAAATAATTCATGATGGCTTGATTAGAAGGACCGGCCGGCGCGGCTTGGTTGAGCTCACCTTGTTCGGCTACGGCAGGTGGTGGTGGAGCGCCGGCGTGGAAGAGAACGGGCTCGTCGGTGAGACTCCATGTGACACGCCGCTGAGGGTCAAGGACTGTGGTGAGAGGTAAGCGGTAGCCATAGTTGCCGGGGCCGTCGCTTATCCAAAAGTCTTGGCTAGGAGAACGCACAATGAGCAGCATGTGCGAGAGACCTGGGATATCGAGGGTGTATGGGGGGCTCACCGGGTCGTCAGGGACATTGACTCGGAGGGCTCGAGCAATCTTGGTGATCACACCACCACAAGAGATCTTACCATTTGGGCGGTGCTCGGTGGCTACAGCGTGAAGGTGCTTGGCGAGATAGTAGCCAAGATTTGGTTGAAATGACATCTCATCCATGTTCCTGCGAAACATACAATAAAGATAGAAGTTTTCAGTTTTTTGAAAACAGGAACTTGTCTCACCTCGCCCAAAAAGTGTGAGCGGGATGCTTGATGAGGCGGACCCATTGAGGGTTGAGACCGGTGTTGGGGTCGATGATGTAATCCTTGAAGCGAGCTTCATTCATGTCTCCCTGGAAGGTGCAAGTGTCATTCATGCGAGAGACATTGGTGGTGGGGAGGTTGAGAAGCTCCATGAGGTCGGTTGAGGTGAGACTGAATTTTTGCCCACCGAGTTGGAAGCTGATTATGTTGGTGGCGCGGTCGAACTCGACGGTGCCAAGGAACTCGAGAGTAAGTCCTTTGAATGTTGGGCATGGTGTGCTAAGGAAGTCCCACAAGCCGATGCGCTCGGTGAGCTTGTGAACAGTGTCATAGAGGCCGAGCTCGTGGAGAGTCGGGGTGTCGATCCATCGGGAGGAGACAACAGTGCGGTGGTAGGCTAGATGGTCGAGACGTTCTTGGTGCTCGTCGCTGAGAGTTTCGGACTCGAAGCCATTGAAATAGGCTTGCAAAAGGTGAGGTTTTTCTTCGGCGGAGGCGCTTGTTTGGCCGGGCCCACTAGTCTCCTTGCGCCTTTTAGGGTTTCTCCGTGGAGGCATCTGTTGAGGTTAGAGAAAAAGAGAGAATGGTGTGGTCTACACGGTACCAAGGTGCAGTCACACGAACAAGAAAATAGAATTCGAAACGAAAATTGCAAGATTTGGGTGCAACAGAGGTTTGTGCTGCCTGTTCAAAATTTTGTGCTGCCTAGGTTAAATTTTGTGCGACCCGCATAAACAGGTGAGAGAAAAGTTGGTCGCGAAAATGTCAGATCTGAAACTAGAAGCCCCCAGAAATTGAAAGAAAACGACAAAAATTGGTGCGGTCTGAGAAGCTCGCACAGTGACCCGCACAAAGGATGTAAAACTCAAAATCCTCTGTTTTTGCTAAAAGTTTCAAGTTGGTACCAAATTGGAGTAGATCGTGCAAAAACTAACTAAAAATCAACGAAATAAAGATAAGAACTAGAAAAACAAGAAAAGATGAGATCTAACCTTGATTTTGAGAGGTAGATCCATGTGAAGATGTGAAGAATCGGTGTAGAGGTGGAGAGACACCGGTTCAAGGAGAAGGAGGAGAAGAGGTGGCGGCTTCTTGAGAGTAGGAGAGCAGTGGCAGAGAGTAGGGGAGGGGAGGGCGGCGTGGTGGCGTGCTCAAAAGTCCTTCAAAAGAGAGAGAGAGATGGAGGCTTAAGAAATGGAAAAGTAGGGTTTGGAGAAGAAAATAGAAAGAGTGGGAGAGAAAGGAAAGAGAGGGACGGATTAAAGGAGAGGGTTTCCAAAAATCGCGCCTAATTAATGAGGTGTCTGTTCGCTCCGTGCGGCCCGCACAAAGTTTCATGCGGCCCGCACAAATCAAATGTTCTAAAATTTTTTTTTTTTCGTGTGACACAGGTATCAATTCCCCCAGCTTTGAATTTGTGCGACCCGCACAAAAGTCAGTGAACCCTGCACAGTAGGCCGCATAACTCTCGGGTAAATCGATGCGGCCCGCACAGGGGCGCTGTGAAGCGAAAATGTTCTCCAAAAAACCTGAAAAATTCTCTAAAAATTAAAAATGCATGAAACGAGTTTTGAAAGGTAAAAATAAATTTGAAAAAGTGAAAATTAAAGATAAAAGTGAGAAAAACTTGGGTTGCCTCCCAAGAAGCGCTTAGTTTTAAGTCGAAAGCTCGACTCCTTCCAATCTCAATTCGTAGAAGGTGGATCGGTGAGGTGCATGACCTCCTTGTCGATAATAGCCTCATGTTGGTAGAAATGCTTGAGCCGCTGCCCATTTACCTTAAATGAACCGGTTTTCTCGCTCCAAATCTCGATAGCTCCATGATTAAAGACTTGTTGAACTTGATAGGGGCCATTCCACCTAGATTTCAATTTTCCGGGAAAAAGACGAAGTCGGGAATTAAACAAGAGAACAGTGTCACCTACCTGAAAGTGCCGTCGCACGATGTGCTTGTCATGCCAACGCTTGGTTTTCTCCTTGTATAGTTTCGCATTTTCATAAGCATTAAGGCGCAACTCTTCCAATTCGTGAAGATCAAGGACTCGTTTCTCGCCGGCGGCTTTCATGTCCAAGTTGAGCGCCTTGATGGCCCAATAGGCTTTGTGTTCTAATTCAACCGGTAAATGGCACGGTTTTCCATAAACAAATTTAAAAGGGGTCATACCTATGGGAGTTTTGTAGGCTGTGCGATATGCCCAAAGCGCTTCGTCAAGCTTGAGAGACCAATCCTTGCGAGTCGAATTCACCACCTTTTGCAAAATACTTTTGATTTCCCGATTCGAAACCTCGACTTGGCCACTTGTTTGAGGGTGATAAGGTGTGGCCACCTTGTGCTTGACTCCATATTTGAACAAGAGGTTATCGAATTGGCGGTTGATGAAATGAGAGCCGCCATCGCTGATCACCACTCGTGGCACACCAAACCTAGGAAAGATAGTTTTTTGAAAGAGTTTTCTTACCACAGCGGAGTCGGCGGTTGGGCTTGCTATGGCTTCGACCCATTTGGAGACATAGTCGACGGCCACAATATGTACTTGTTGTTGCAAGAGGTAGGGAAGGGTCCCATAAAGTCGATTTCCCAAACATCGAACAACTCAACCTCGAGTATCCCATTAAGAGGCATCTCATGTTTTTGGGAAATATTGCCGGTTCGTTGGCACTTGTCGCATCGAAGAACAAACTCTTTTGCATCCTTGAAGAGGGTGGGCCAATAAAAGCCGGCTTGTAGGACCTTTGCTGCGGTTTATTCATGGATGCATGCCCACCATAAGCTAAAGAATGGCAACATGCAAGAATTGGTTCAAACTCTTCTTTCGGCACACATTGCCGATGAATCCCATCGACCCCCAATTTGAACAACAAAGGGTCATCCCAATAGTAATGTTTCACATCCGACATGAACTTTTTCTTTTGTTGGTAGGTTAGGTCCGGCGGTGTGGCACCACATGCAAGAAAGTTGACAAAATCGGCATACCATGGCACTTCGGAAGTGGAGACGGCATAAAGTCTTTCATCCCCAAATGAATCATCAATAGGTAGGTCATCCTCGGTTGGCATGGGTTTGAGTCGGGACAAGTGCCTTTCTTGTCTCGGATTTCTAAATCGAACTCTTGAAGAAGTAGGATCCATCGGATAAGGCGTGGCTTGGCATCCTTCTTGGTGATAAGATAGCGGATTGCGGCATGATCTGTATAGACAATCACCTTTGACCCCACCAAATAGGGCCGAAATTTGTTGATGGCAAATATCACAGCTAAAAGTTCCTTTTCAGTGGTAGTGTAGTTCAATTGCGCCTCGTCCAAAACCTTGCTTGCATAGTATGGCGTGAGGTTTGTTGTCGATTCTTTAACCCAACACGGCTCCGACCGCATAGTCACTAGCATCACACATGATCTCGAACGGCAAATCCCAATTTGGTGGTTGAAGAATGGGTGCCGAGATTAGCGCATTTTTGATCCTACAAAAAGCATCAACACAATTTTCGTCAAAAATAAATTCCGCATCTTTCATAGTCAAGTTCGTTAAAGGTTTACAAATTTTTGAAAAATCTTTAATAAAACGGCGGTAAAATCCCGCATGTCCCAAGAAGCTTCGCACATCCTTCACAGTTGTTGGATTTGTCAATTTCTCAATTACTTCCACCTTAGCCTTGTCAACCTCTAGGCCTCGTGATGAAACCACATGTCCCAGCACTACCCCTTGCTGCACCATGAAGTGGCACTTCTCCCAATTTAGCACCAAATTGACTTTCTCGCATCTTTCTAAAACTTTGGTCAAGTTAGACAAACATTCATCAAAATTAGTGCCATAAACAGAAAAATCGTCCATAAAGACTTCCATGGAATTTTCAAGCAAATCAGAAAAAATAGCCATCATGGCTCTTTAGAAAGTAGCGGGAGCGTTACACAAACCGAACGGCATCCTTCGATACGTGAAAGTACTGAAGGGACAAGTAAATGTGGTCTTTTCTTGGTCATCAGGGTGGATTGGTATTTGGAAGAAACCACTATAACCATCTAAATAACAAAAATGAGAATGATTAGCAAGCCTTTCAAGCATTTGATCGATGAATGGTAGAGGAAAATGATCTTTTCGAGTTGCATTGTTGAGCTTGTGATAATCTATGCACATTCTCCATCCGGTGACCACCCTTGTTGGTATCAACTCACCATTCTTACCTTTAGTCACTGTTGTTCCACTCTTTTTCGGGACCACATGAACCGGACTTACCCATTTAGAATCGGAAATCGGGTAGATGATGCCGGCATCAAGGAGTTTGAGAATTTCTTTCTTGACCATCTCTTTGAGATTAGGGTTGAGCCTTTTTTGGGCTTCGATCGAGGGTTTGTGGTCATCCTCCATCAAGATGCGGTGCATGCAGAGGTTGGGATTGATCCCGGTTAGATCATCAATGGTGTACCCTATCGCCTTCTTGTGTAACCTAAGTTCATGGAGAAGTCGGGTTGTTTCATCCTCGTTTAGTGTAGAATTAACAATCACTGGAAATGTCTCATCGGGTCCAAGGTATTCGTATCGAAGAGTGGGGGGTAAAGGTTTCAATTCAAGTTTTGGTGGTTTGGGAGAAGAAGCGATTGAATTGGTTGGTTTAGAGGTTTATGCGGATTGGTGCGGCCCGCACAATGGCAAAGTTTGCTCTCGGACATTTTGATGAGGCCCGCACAGAATTTTGTGCGGCCCGCACTGATCGGTTGGTTGCGCTTGGACGAATTCATGCGGCCCGCACAAATCTCCGCTGTCATCATTATTAGCTGTCTCAGCTTCCTTTTTCTCTAGGATTTCGTCCAGATTTTCCTCTAGCTATCCACCATCTGTTTCCTTAACAATTTGAGCAGCAATTATGGTATCTAAGACATCAATCCTGCAAATCGTATCATTGTCATTAGAAGGAAATTGCATAGATTTGAAAACATTAAATTCCACTTTCTCATCACCAATTGAGAAGGAAATTCTTCCACCTGTAACATCAATATTTGTACCTGCCGTACTTAGAAAATCACGTCCAAATAAGAGGGGGGTGTGAGGATCTTCTTCCATTTCTACAACAACAAAATCAACAGGCACATAAAACTTTCCAATTTGGACAATGACATCCTCGGCAATTTCGGAAGGGTATCTTACAGATCGGTCCGTTAATTGGAGGGACATTCGAGTTTGCTTCAATTCCCCTAGACCTAGTCTATCATAGACCGACTTGGGCATCAAACAGACACTAGCACCAAGATCAAGCAAACATCAATTAAATGTGGTATCACCAATTTTGCACGGAATGGTAAAACTGCCGGATCTTTGAGTTTAGGGGGCAATTTGATTTGTTGGTTCAAAACAAGTGCGCTACATTCCACATTTAATGCCATAGTTTCCACCTCTTCCAATTTCCTTTTATTGGACAACAATTCTTTCAAAAATTTTGCATAGGATGGCATTTGAGTAATGGCTTCCGTAAAAGGAATGGTTATATTCATTTTCTTCAAATGATCCATGAATTTGGTAAATTGTTAGTCCATTTTGGTCTTAACCAATCGTTGAGGAAAGGGAACAAACCTGAGAGGAGGAACATAATCAGAAGGTTTGACCTTTTTCGGATCAGAATTACCCGAATTTTGGCGATCTTTGAAAACTGGTGGGTCTAGCGGAAAATCTGTGCAAATCGGGGGAGTTGGTCTTGAGGCCGCAGAAGAGGGCGCAGAAGGTGTTGTTGAGGCCGGAGAAGGCCTTGCTTTTGCCGTTTGAGATACGGCAATCGGCTGTTTTGGCGATTCCTCTACTGGCATTTTTGATCCGTCGTATTGTGTGCCACTTCGGAGAATTACCGCATTCGCGTGTTCCCTCGGATTGTGCTCAGTTTTTCCGAGAAGCATGCCTGGAATGCGTGCGGCAGAAGCGGCTTGTTGAGCCACTTGGGCTTCAAGCAACCTAGTTTGAGTTTGCACCAGGTCCATCCTGTTGTTCATGGTTCTAAGAGAATCTGAAATATCATCAAACTTTTTATTGCAGTTAAGATTAGTTTCCTTTTGAGAAATCATGAACTCTTCCATCATTTTCTCTAACCTAGACAATGGTGGTGGACCTTGACCTTGGCGGTTTTGGTATTGGTTACCATTACCTTGGTTTGGATTGTGATTTTGGTAATGGTTGCTATTTCCTTGGTTTGGTGCCGCATTTGGGTTCGGATTTTCGTTGTCATTTCTCCACCTAAAATTAGGATGGTTGTACCTCGTGGCATGGTTGTAAGTGTTAGAGTTGTTTTGGTTATATGAGCCATTTCTTTTGTCACCTTCATTGTAAAACAACCCATGAACTTGTTCAACTGGTTCACTACCTTCTGTGGAGTATTGACATCCAATCGTGGCATGGTCCATACCTCCACAAATACCACATGGTGCGTTTTGAACTACAGATTTTACCTGCTGCATCTTCTTCATTTGAGTTTGGAGAGATTCTACCTTTGCTTGCAAAGCAGTAACCTCATCTACCTTCAGCATACCAGCAGGTGTGTTGCTTCTCTTCACGTCTCTTCCAGTAGTCCACTCGCGTTGGCTTATAGCCATGTCCTCTATCATCTCCATGGCTTCCACAGAATCCTTGTTGGCTAGGTTTCCACCGGCAGCTGCATTCAGTTGAGATTTAGTCGCGTATGTGCAACCTGCATAGAAAAACTGAAACAATAGCCACACATCAATACCATGGTTAGGACACAAACGCAAGAGTTCTTGCCATCTATCCCAAGCTTCGCTTAATGATTCATCATCACCTTGTTTGAAAGTGGTGATTTTTGCTCTAAAATGTTGGGTTTTAGAAGGCGGAAAGTACTTACCTAAAAACAATTTTTGGACTTCGGGCCAAGTTTGTGTTACCCTAGGGTTTAACAATCTTAACCAAGTCCTAGCCTCATCCCTAAGAGAAAGGTGAAAACAGTTCAATTTCAAGGCATCAAGGTGGGGTCCCCTTGGTGCAAATGTACCACAATGTTCTTCAAACATTGCCAAGTGTTGGTGAGGGTCCTCGTTTAATGCACTACCAAACTGGTTTTGGCCTAACAAGTGAATTAGAGTAGGTTTGAGATCGGGGTTGGTTCCCCCATGTGCCACATAGCCAAAGCGTTAGTGAGGGTCTTGATGGTTCATGAACTCCCTCATAGGACGGTGGTCGTTCGGATTAGGCGGTGGAGGGTTGCCTCTCCCATATCCGCCATAGAATGGGTTTTCGGGAGGAGGATCATTGTCAATATGGGCGTGAGATCCGTTCTCTTCATCACCATCTAAGGGCATTCCATAGACCGGATGTTCGGCCATGTTTGACGAACTCGCCTTGTCCTTCTGACTCTGGCTCCTAGTGGTAGGCGCCAGCGTTCAAAGCTGTGAAAAGAGAGAAGAAAAACGTGAGTCTCAAAGGAACAAAAAATAAAATAAGATAAAAGAAAATTCTAGAATTAATTTTTAAAGTAAAAATTAATATCTATCCGTTATCCCCGGCAACGGCGCCAAAAGCTTGTTGTGTATTTTGGGTATAGGAATAATTGGTCTATTTCGTACACTTCTGCTTTAAATTTATAAAACCCTAAATACGCAAAGTTAGATTGAATTGCAAGCGCACAATCTATCCTTGTAGTAATTATGGGTATCGATCCAAAAATAACGGGAGATATTACTTTTTACTAAATCAATTAACTCTAAAATAGTGCAAATAAAGTAAAAGGGGGGTTTGTTGTAAAATTGGTTATTAGGTTCAATACCCGATTGAGAGTTGAAATTGAAACAAGACAATTTTAAACAAACAAATAAAAGGAGTTTGTGATTCAAATGGATAAGAGTCTAGGGGCTATCGGCATACAATCCTTTGGTCAAATCTACATTTACTCGGTATTCTAAACTCATGTTTGCAATTATGGGATTTCTAAATGTAAATATCAAAAAGGATCACTTTCGTGAATTAATGACGTGTCTAGATAATTCAGACTTCACGATTAAGTCTTTCACCCGAGCTATCTAGACCATAAGCACAGATTAGCCTAGTTTATCCCTAAATACCAATACTTCACGGTTAAGTCCTTCATACGATATTTGGTTCAATTCTAGGTGTCACAATCAAATATAAGGCTTCACGATTAAGTCCTTCACCTCAATTCAACCTTTATTATTGTGGTTCCGGACTAAGAAATATATTTGGTCATTTCTAATCTTAATCCTAAGGTAATTCATGTATACAATTTGGTACCATTAATTATAACTCCTAGCATCTTAAGTTGATTAGACTCAAGCGGGAAATTAACAAGCAATCAAATCATACAAGCACATGAATTGTAAAATCAACAAGAATAAACAAACATGCAAACAATCATCATAAAGAGATTAATCCAAGTAAACATAGATTCAACACAAATTCATGTTTTTAGCCTAAGCCCCTAGAGAGGAAATCTAGCCTCTCATGGGTGAGTTAACATCCAAGAAAGTTACAAGAGAAATCATAATGAAAACAAAGTAAAACAAGTAAGAGAATAGACTACACCAATCTCTTCGCTCGCTGCCTTTGATCTTCACTTTTGCTTGCTCGAGAATCCTTCAAACCTTGCTCTTAATCGCCTTTGATCACGAGGAGAAGATAGAAAATGTGGAAAGAGATGAGGAAATTAAACCTAGAATGAAGAATGCTTTCTCCTGCTGCCTCCCTGCCCATATATAGCTCATTTCATGTCTTGGGAAACAATCCCCCAAAATCAGGCAGCAAATCTGAGAAGATATCATGAATTAAGGCATTAATGGCATTGGTGCGGCCTTCCTGCGGCCTTCACAAATTCCGTGCGGGTCACACAAACTGGAAGTCGGCTGGAAAATTGGCTAAGGAATGAGGAATCGTGCGGCCTTCATGCGGCCCGCACGGCCACCCGTAGAACTTTCGGTTAAATCAATGCGGCCCGCACAAAAGTTGGTTTTCGTCTGAAAAATGGCTAAGGAAAAAGGGGTTGTGCGGCCTTCACAAATTTCCTGCGGCCCGCACGAGCACCCGCAAAACTCTCGGACAAATCCGTGAGGCCCGCACAAAAGGCTGTTTTGCTCCTTCGCTCGATTTCTGCAAATTAGATAAAGGAAAGGCAGTAACTTGGTTCTACGGTGCATTCTATACTAAACTAGACTAAAATACGAGAGTTTTGGTATAGTTTAGGAGGTAAAACCTCGACCGATGGTATATATAATTGAGACTTATCAAGTACCTTAATGGTAAGAGAAACTATTTGTATGAATTAGCCTCGTTGAGATTTATTAGGTTTATGTGAAGAAAATCTTAGCGGGGAAACCATAAACCAGACTAACAAAATGCGTACCAAATTCCATCACATGCGTAAAGAAATTCGTAGTGATTTGTGTAGTAATTTGGGGTATTTGAGAGATCAGATATTTGCGTAAGGAAAATTGCATTATCCTATGTAGAATCTCGGTGAAAGATCTGTCATTCTTGCGTAACATAAACCGCAATGACCTATGTGGTGTCTTTCATTAAACAACAACAGCAAATCAGACGCAACAGGAATATATTGTCAAAGCGGATTGAGTGGCAATGGTGTGCCGAAATCCTAGAAATTATCATCTCTATCTTTATTTTAATTACTTTTAATTGCTTCCTAATTTATATTGATCACAACAACATCTTTCAATTTACAGATTTCGTCTAGTCTTTTAAAAGATTGTGATTCGATCGCTCAAAGTATTGAACCAATATTTCCTCTGGATCGACCTCGAATATACTACTCGATAGGGTTGTGCGCTTGCAGTCCGAACCGATAGCATTTACGAGTTTATAAATATTAAAAAAAACATTGCTCTCTTTTGAGTGATCAGCTTCATGTTCAGACTCGAGATGCACCCAAAAGAGTTGCATGGAGCCATATTCCTGACTCTTCAAGGATCGAACAAGGAAGTCAATCCACGATCCTCAGTTTATACTGAAAACACTAATAACCTAATTGGAGGAGACTTGAATGATTCAAGAGGAAAACCGAACTGAGTAAGTTTATTTGATCGCTTAGAACCCGATTGGAGAAGGTTTGGAAAGTTCATCGTAAAAAGAGAAAGGAGGATAAGGAGAAGAATCGAGCCAATAAGACTATTCGATCACTTAGAACCCGATTGAAGAAACCTTAGGAAGCTCGATTCCAGTAAAAAAAAACGATGATCAGGCAAATTGGCTACACCAATGATCCGAAAAGTCCCTAAACTACAATAACAGTCCGAAAAGATCTTAAACTACATCAACAGTCCGAAAAGACCTTAAACTACAACCGAAACCAAATTCTAACTTGACATGACTCTAGAAGACCCTGAGCTACAGCCAAAACCAACCCTGGTTAGCCAAAGACCCCGGTTAGCCAAAGACCCCAACAAGAAGCATACGAGACAAGCTGGATCAAAATCTAAGATTATGCCTACAATCAGGAGGCCCATTTATCTAAATCCTCAATTTTGCAAAATTACCCACATGGTCCCCGCATCAGATCAGAGATAGATTCCCCTCTGTAAACATTTTTTCCAATGAAGTATGTGTTTGGAGTAATTACTCAGGCAAACCCTGAAGAGCACAAATTCAACCCTCACCCAACCAGGTAAGTGTTAGCAAAACGAGATATATATAGCGCACCTTTTAAAATAGATGTGATCAAAGATGATGATCTGACCTGCTTTCGAGCTCAATGCCCAGAATGATAAAGTTCAAGGAGAACATTGGGGGCATCTAACTAAGCTGTTCAATCCCAAGGTCTTCACACCTCACCCAGGTGGGGGGCATTTGTTTGACCCAAAAAATTCGGGATTCAGAAATAAAAAAAATAACAATAAAAAAATAGAAAAAATGGAGAGATTCATTCAAATCATAAATTAATTAAGAAGGGTCACTCACGGTTTTGCATGATTAGGCTTGATTTGGACCAAAATAAATAATGAAATAAATTAATTGGGTTCGGCCATATAAATTAAACAAAGAATTAAAGGCCCAAGCTCAATTGATTTAATAATCGGGCTGTTGCTTGGGCCTTGATAAAATTAAGCAGCTGCTGGTAGGGGTGTCAATGGTACCTTTTTAGCCGTTTACCCGACCCGTATCGTATTCGATAAGCCGGGTATGGATAAGGTTTTTTTTTCGTTAGCTTATTGGTATGGGTATGGATAAGAATTTTTTTTCGTTAACCAAATGGGTAAGGGTATGGGGAATGACTATTTCGTACCCATTATTCTATAGGATAATTATAAAATCTAAATATATATTCAATTCAATTTCCAATCCACCTAAATATGTATTCATGTTTTTGAATTTCTTCTTCAATAAAAAACAATTTAGTTGGAATTGATTGTACATTCATTTTTATTTTTTATTAGAAATGTAATTACACATGTGTGAAATGAATGAGTTTTTTATATTTAATTTGTAAAATATAATAAAACTAATTATTATATTAGAAATATCCGTTATTCAACCGCTACCGTTTCGTTACCCGATAATATTAACGGGTAAGGATAGGGTAGGATAACGTCAATTTTTAATGGGTATGAGTAGGATATGAATAAAGTCAATTTTAATAAATATGGGTATGAAAATGTCTCCATCCGACCCGTACCGTACCCATTGACACCCTAGCTGCTGGAGTTGAACCGAACAAAGTCTTCACATATCAGCGCAAATATGACCCCTTTAATCTCCTTAAACTCGGCTCACACAAGACCAATGCAAAATCCCATGTGTGCAGCAGCCCGGTGCACGATGCACCACATTCACCCAAATCCCGTGCAGCAAATTAAACTCAGTCGCTGGGTATTTAACCCCTTCGTTTTCCCTAAACCCGGCGCACGCGAATACAATGCGTCTCCTCAAGCTGTCGGTGATACGACATAAAATTGGAATTCAAATGCAGCGCCGAACCGTTGTGACCCCTTCGTGCTCCATGCGCCTGGAGTATAGTACACCAAGTAAACATATTCAAATCTGGTGTTCGGTCTATGGCGCGCCAGGTGCAGTTAAGGGACAGGTCATAAGAGCTGTACACAGTACCCTCTGCTGGAGCTGAAGATAAAACAAAAGAAGCCAGAACCGAATATGCCTTCTCCAAGGCTATGGATCAGTGCAATACAAACCAACCACAAGATCAAAATTCAAAGAATTGAAGGGTCATGATGTTGCCAACATGTCAGGTGCCTAAAACCCAAATTTCAGAGTGCTATGCCTATAAAAGCAGCCCCTGCTGAAGAAGAAAATGGACAATAGATAGAGCGCCTCAATACAGAGATACAAAAATACAGATCCGAAAATATACTGAAAATAGAGAGAAATAGAGAGAAAAAATATAAGTTGTTCTTCTTCTTCTCTTTGTAATAGAAATTCGAAATTAGATAATAAAAGGCCTAAAAGATGTAATCTTTGATGTTTGAGTTCATGTGAATGAAATCTCTTTGATGAAATAAAAATCTCTTTATTTGAATTTTTCGGTTTTCCTTTTTAGTTCACTGTTGGAGCTTCTTTCATTTTATATTTTTCTTTTTTTTATTTCATTTCGAACTTTTGTAAAATGCAAAATGAGAAAGCTTCATGATATTTTAAGCTTATTTTATAAGCAAAGCATGAAGTTTAATGATCATCAAATAAAAAATAATATATGCATGAATATATTAAATAAAAGAAAAATCCTTTCTCTTTCCTTTTTCCTTCTTCCCTTTCCTTCTGTGCCTTCATAAAAATATATATATATATATATATATATATATATATATAAACTACATATATATTAATATATGCATTATCTTTTCTGAAACAAAAATATGAACCTTCTTTTGATGCCTTTTCCTTTTATTAACCCTTTTAGTTTTCTTCTAAAAATGGTTAAGTAGTAGAAGTATGAGGGTTGAGCCACGAGGTCTCCCTTCATATGAAAGCTATATTAATTATTTTGTGAAGAAATTAAAAGGAAAATCAAGTGACAATAAAAAAAATAAAGCACAAGAGGTAATGGGGTTGAGCCATGAGGTCTCCCCTATTACTCTCTCAAACTAAAGATCCAAAGAGCCTAATTGTGTAAAATGTTTGATTTAGTAAATAATTAATGCATTTATATGCATAAATGTTGGCAAAATTAAAACTTAAATACAAATAGTGAGAAATTGAGGTTTAAACTATAAATAGGCATCAGCTATGCTGAAAATTGTCATTTATATGTTTAAGTCTATGATATTTCAATGATTTGCTCAATAATCAAGTGAAAAGATCATTCAAATCATGATTTTAAACAAAACCAGGGGCTTCCCTGCATAAAACCACATTTTGACAGATTTTTAGTATTTAAAGAAACATTATTTTGGAATTTTGGATTTTCCCCTTTTCCTTTTTTTTTGTTGGTACCAAATAAGAGCTTGAAAGCTATGAAAACTCATTTAAATGATGGTTAATTCATGAATTCAGTTGTAGACACCCTAAACCAGCCCCTAATGTTTTCAGGAACAGTGAACCAACAACATAGTGCTTGGTATGTACCACTGGTACAAGGAAAGCACTCAAAAGTGCTAAAATGACCCTCTCTGGTAAACAGAACAATCTGAACTGACACAGGGACCAAAATGAAAAATGGATTTCACCATCATGTAAAGGACTCCAAGACACACAAAATGGACCCAAATTTTACATTTTTCTGATTTTAGATTTTATATGAATTTTCAAAGTTCAGTTTTAAAAACAGAAAAATCAGCAAAGACACCTGCTGGTAAAATGAACAGTACAGATCGGCTAAAAATCCAAATCAAAGAACAAACATCATGATTAAATCAAGGACTTCAAAACACACATAATTGACAGAAATTTCATATTTTTCTGATTTTATTTCGACTTTATATGAATTTTCAAAGTTCAGCTTGTTAAAAATGGAAAATCAGCAATTCCAAACTAAGTATAAGGTCTTGGACCGAATGTTGATGTTTGATCCCAGGTCCATTACAGATCTTAGAGCTCGAAATGCTAATCTTAAAGCCCATTATCCAGATTCAAAATTTAGTACAAATCATGAAGTTCAAAGCACACATCTCAAAGCCTGATACAAATCTCAAACCCAGATAATCAAATAAAATCATTAAATCAAAAAATCTTTTGCAGATAAACCCCTTTGACAAATTGTAATCACAGTACGACCCCTCAGGATTTACAAATAGGTCCCCGACAGCCTAAAACATTGTCAAACAAGCCCTTAAAGGCCGAACTTTCATACAAAACCCCATCAAAACTCCAAATCACAAAGCCCAGTCCTCCTGAATTTATAAACAAACCCTTGAAAGATTAAAACTCTTACAAATAAGTCCTTTTTGGCCATAACTTCTTCATTTCAAGTCCAAATTGACTCAAACCACCTCCAAATGAATCCAAATTAGATTTCCTACATTCTTAAATCAAAATTAAACATGTGTAAACATCAGCCAAAATATAAAATGACCAAAATACACTTTCTTCAAAATTAAATTATTTTATCTTTTAATAGAATGTGAATAATTAATAAAAAAGTAAATAAATATGTCATAAATCAAATATAAAATAGTGTATATACACTTCTCAAATATTTGAATTCCTATTTCCAAAAGAAATAAATTTTATATTTAATATAAAATCACTCATACACACACATGTCCAAACATATAGAAAACCAAATCAAAATCAGTGTCAATACATGAGTCCCTTTTTTTAGCCCCATTATACAATTCACATAAAATAGGCACAAATACTGGAATGGACGAGGTATTCAGCATGGCTTGGAAGGGTCATCTGATGTAATTAACAGCGGGGGCTTGCGCCCGCTGGGAGTTAAACGTCCCCACAATCAATAAACTCTCTCGATAGGCTGATTATGAATAGTAGGTCTGTCGGGGGTGAACCAGAAGGAATAGCAGAAAGAAATTAATGTTTCAAGTTCGATGTTCTCTCTGTGTCTTGAAAACCCGAGAGCATTGAGCCCTGAGACATTTCACACACACGCACACACCTTCCCCCTTTCTGCAACTTTCTGTGCCCTACAGGTTTTGGCACGCCCAGTGGGACGTTCTCCTCCTCACAGGTTCGGGATCCGATACGAAGATAAAAGGAACATACTCAAGTAGCCAATGACTTCAAAACACTCAAACAACAAGTCATTGGACCGCTTGAGTTATGTCATTTCCTTTTATATTCGATATCGATGCCTATGAATTGAATAATCGGGCTAAAACTCATGTACAAACTAAATTCTCATACAAAAATTGCCGGTTTTTTTTTTTAAATAGAATTACTGTAAACTAAATCAACGGAACAAGCCTCTGGCTTTGGGAATTTCGAAATCTAGCCTCCACCGATCCTAGGGACCGGTGTAGCAAAAAAAACCCAACCTACACCGGTCCTGGGGATCGGTGGAGCCTGTTTTGCACCATACGGGTGCAGACTGCACCCCTTGCCACAGAAAATCCCATCTTTAGCTTCACCGATCCCTAGGATCGGTGGAGGCTTGATCTCAAATTTTCACGCCCGAGAGCTCCAGAACTCCATCTCTGTCTTCTCCCTTTCTTCTCCTTCGTTTCCTCTCCGAACTCTTCTTTTTTTTTTTTCTTTTATCCTCTCAATTTACTCAACCATTTCTCCATCTAATTGTTTTAAAATTTCTGGATCGTCTAAGAGAGTTAGAAACTCTTCGGATCTACGATTTTAACGAGGTAAATATCCCTTTTTTTATAATTTTTTATTTTAGCCGAATTAAAAATGAATAACTAATTTAATTTAGTTTGTTTAGTATATTTAGATTGTTTTTGTGAAATGTAGTGTTAAATTAGTATTTGGTGTAATTTAGTGTTGATTTGGAGTATATTTAGTAATTTAGTGGTAATGTAGTGTAATTTAGAGTTCATTTGATGTTAATTTAGTGTAATGTAGTGCTAATGTAGTATTAATTTAGAGTTTATTTGATGTTAATTTAGTGTAATTTAGTATATATGTAGTATAATTTTGTGTAATTAAGTGTTCATGTAGTATAATGTAACTTTTTAGTAATATGTCTTATAATTTTTTTAAAATTAGATAAATGTGTGATGACTCTCATGAAGTTTAAAATTAGATAAAATTATAAATGTGTAAAATTAGTAATATGTAGTATAAATTTGTGTAATTAAGTGTTCATGAAGTTTATTTTTAAAATCAAAATTAGATGATATGTTGTTTACATATAGTTCAATTTTCATTATTGTAGCCATATGCTTGAAAAAATATTTGTTTATATATTTATGTGTGATGACTCTCATCAGTTGCAAAAATATTTGTTTATCAAATTTTCTAACAGAGTCAATGGATAATCCGGATTATCCAGAGTTGTTGAAATTAGCACCACAGAACCACAGAGCATGGCAAGTTCGTGATATGGTAATTTTGATTATATTTATTAATTATTTGTTGCAAATAAATATTATATGAAGTATTTGAAGGGTTTATAATGTTTTAATTCTTTTTGGCAGCCTACCACTTCATTGCAGGTAAATTCCCATCAGACTAGTATTGCTTACAACAGTCGGATGGAAGGTGCTCTGAAGAGGTTAGGGTTGTATCAAATTGCTCGCCTTAATGATTGCAAGATTGATCCGCATTTGATTACTGCTCTGGTTGAGAGGTGGAGGCCGGAGACCAATACATTTCATCTACCTGTCGGTGAGGTGACAGTGACGTTGGAAGATGTTGCATGTCTATGGGGCTTATCGACTAAGGGTAATTAATAATCAGAAGTTGTTTATCGGTTAATTTAATTACCTATTTATAAAAAATAAATTGTTAATTGTATAATTCTTTTAATTTGCAGGTGACACGATTACTGGCACCAGCGATACTGATTGGGACCCATACTTAGAGTTTGATCTAGGGGCTGATCCAGCTATTTTTTACAATCACCTCCATCAGACAATGCCATATAAATATAGGATTTATAATCCTAACACATCGAAAGAACGATTGTCCGTCTCTGCTTACGCGCTTAGACTAAAATGGTTGCGGGCGCAATTTAGTTTACCCTTAGAAGATTGGCACAATGATGAGATAGTTGCACGGTACACTCGAGGTTTTTGTATGGATTTATTCGGGTCGGTTATGTTTCCAGATTCAAGTGCGGATGGAGTCCCTGCGATGTACTTGCAATTCATCACTGATCTAGAGACTCCACGAGAATACAATTGGGGAGGTGCTGTACTTGCACATCTCTATCGAGAGTTGTCACGTGCTTGCCACGCGGGGGCAGACACGATAGCGGGTCCGATGTTGTTGTTACAGATTTGGTCATGGACTCGATTTGCTGTTGGTCGGCCTATACCCAGATCAGAGCCACCTCCCTTCGGTGGTGCCGATGAGGATACGAGGAATGCTTTCGGTGTGAAGTGGACCACTTTTCATTTGTGGCCAGAGAACCCTCACTTAGGTAAAAAGATTTATAATTCGAGATAACTTCGATAAATTTATAATTGTTTTTTAAAATTTATATTTTTTTTACAGGTGGTACAGCCACGTATAGAGATAACTTCGATAGACTAGCTGATGAGACAGTTAACTGGCGACCATACGTTGATTACTATGATCAGTTACCTCGACATCTCCGACGACAAAAGAGGTATTGGATGAGTTGCGGTTACGTGATCCATTTTTGGATGGTGGAGTTTCAGCATGCGGATAGGGTCATGCGCCAGTTTGGTAAGTACCAAGTCATCCCGCCTCCTCCTCCTCTACCATGGGATGAGATCAGTTATTTACGAAAGACGTGGTATCACGATGGCAATTCAACAAGGGATGGTTGTTGGGCGATTACTCTTAGTGAGTACATCCAGAAGCCTGCAGTATTAATTGGAGAGCGGAGACCATATGACATGAGTAGGCATCATATGTACATGCATTGGTTCAACGCGCATGGTATGAGATCAGTGTATCTATCAGATAACAATCCAGAAGCTCTACGACGTCAGGCTCCCCCGCGGACAGGAGATGTTGCAACACTGGCATACGTTCCTCATGGTCATAGGCATTCTCGTGTGGTTCGTACATTATTTTTTTTTTTCAATCAAACTAGATTTTTCAATATTAATGTGCAATATGTCACAGTTCGAAATGTATTATGCAGATTTCTCGCATGATACAATTCACTATGCAGGCAATAGACATGGTGAGGACCCCGGGACAAATGGCATATGGCAAGATGATGCTCGAGAATGCTCGTGACATTATGGAGGATATTGATCAGATCCACATCTTCCGAGGCATACTCGACAATGCTGGGATCCCTGTGGACTTGGACATGATCAATTTGGATGATGATACCCCTGATCAGCATTATCGTCGGCCTACAACTTCAGAGCCTCCCCCGACGTGGGACAACTTCATGAGCGGCACAGGGCATGGATCTATATCTCAGTTCATGCTCGATGAACTAACGGGAGACTTTAGTATGATGGGACCATCCACTGCAGATCCGGGAAATCTTACAGCAGATTATGGTCCATCCACTTCGGGTCCACCTCTTGGAGTTCGTATACGGCAGCCTACTCAGCCGTACACTCCCGGGACTGACGCCCTTGGACCTACTCGACAGCGCCGACGAAGGCGTTAACATGTTTCGATTGAGTAAGTGCCTCTGTTAAGCATGATACCTTTTAAATTTTTGATTGGATCCATTATTTATTGACTAATGCATGATACCTTTTAATTTTTTTTTTGCAGAGGTATCTGAAGATTAATGTTAGATTGGATCCATTATTATATGTATGTTATCTGTAATGTTAAATGGACTATTGTAGCTTTAATTTGAATTTTATATGTATGTTATCTGTAATGTTAAATGGACTATTGTAGCTTTATTATATGTATGTTATTATGTTAATTTGAATTTTTGTAGCATGGCTAAATGTGTTGTTTAAATTATGCTTATTTGAATCATATTTGAAATTCATGTATGTACTACCGAAGCATAATTTCTTGATTAAATTCTTAGAATACAATAAAAATATCAAAGATAAATTCTTAGAATACAATAAAAATTATGATAGGCCTAAATTATATACACATTCGATCTAGTTTTTATCACATAATAGCACCAAATATCTTGTATTCTAGTAGAGAATCAAGTTACTGCCAAAGTATATTTAAGTTACAGGAAATGGAGCAAATTGTAGATCTTCTCGCAAGCTTTCCGAAAAGTGGTAGAACACTGAAAACGGAGTTACGGATCATGAGTTATGCCCGTTTGAATTTTAGAGCAAAACAGGGAAAACAGCACCCAGTGCGGACGCACTGACCCAGAGTGCGGACACACTCAGCCATCAGACACAGAAAACAGAAAATCCGAGCGCAGTGCGGACGCACTCGGGCCGCACTCCATTCGCACTCAGCGGCACACAATTCGTATTTTGGCCATATCTTGGTCATACGAACTCCGATTTGAGTGATTCAAAGCTTGACAGAACCAGGACAAAGAGATTTACAACTTTCGTGAAGGAAATAAATCTAAATTCGGAATATATAATTCTGTACAACCTCATCAATGGCCGCTCCAGCCTGAAAAACATAAATTCTTAGAATACAACATAAATTCTTCGAATACAACATAAATTCTTCGAATACAACATAAATTCTTCGAATACAACATAAATTCTTAGAATACAACATAAAATCTTAGAATACAACATAAATAGAACTTAGTTCAAATAAAATGAGTACAACTTAGTTCAACATAATGCATAAACTTAGAAATCCCTAAATCCTACGAGTTTATCGAGTCGATGCACCTGTTACAAAATGAGTACAACTTAGTTCAAATTTAATTGGAAATAAACGGAATTGTATTTTGAATTTTTAAATTGTTATACCCGAATGTCTTGCTGTAGTTGACTCTTGATTGTGTTGTTGAGCATTACGCCTCCTGGCAGGGGCCTCCATTTTGTCCATAGTCATAATTCTTCTCTTGTGTTTTCTCCTACCCTTATTTATTTTTTCCTTATCCGGATCTGGCCTTATAATGGGGCCATCAACTAATGGCCAATTCCTTTTATTTCCAAATCCATAGAAACGACCAGACCAAGTATTTATATAATTTTGTAAGCTGTAATATGGGTTAACATAGTCATTAGGATTTAGCCTCCTAATGAAACAAACTGCCAGAACATGGTTACATGGGATTCCTGTTAATTGAGGTCTCCGACACACACATATAGGCATTCCTTCTGCAGGGAAGGTAACATCGTACTTCACCTCGCCCCGAACACCCTTCAATTAAAAAATCATATTTACATCAAATGTATTACGTGAAAGTAAATAATTAGATTTATCGAATTATTGACTTACTGTCTCGAGAATTCCATTTTTATCAATAACCTCATAGCTGTTATGGCCATAATACATCGGTCTTACATCATGTTTCCTTGCTTTCTCATTACGACGATGTAAAAGCAGTGTAATGTTCATTGAAAAATCCAATCCCGATGCCTCCCATCCAATCGCGGCCTCCCGCCTATTTACAAACCAGTCGACGCACTTATAAAAGGTCTTTTCAACAATTGCACACACAGGTAATTGCCTGGCAATCCTAAATACACTGTTTAGTACCTCAGAGCCATTACTTGTCATTATACCCCATCGATTGAGGAATCCATCATGCACTTGTGCCCACTTATGCAGAGCCAAAGGCTCTGCATCAGAGTTGCGGAGCCGTTTACCAAATTTCATAATGTAGTCATATACGTCTGCATCTCTTTGTCTAATTCTTTCCATCCCCTCTTCAAATCTCCAGATTTTTTTCTTCTCAACATATTTTTTGAATACAATTTTGATCCACTTTTGAGGGTATTTTTTCCAAATATTTTCACAATATGCTGTGAACACAGTCGGTGGACAGCTTCACCGTTTTCCTCACACCATCCCAGATTAGGAGCCTCAAACACCCCTCGTATACCAAGGTGCTGGTCCAAGATAATGCAGATTCTTCCTGGCCCGACAACATTGATACGCAACCAATTCATAAACCAACCTCAATTTTCTATAGACTCTTTTTCACAAATTGCAAATGCAAGTGGTAAGAGTTGTTGCTCTGCATCCTAAGCACAAGCCATAAAAAGTTTACCCTTGTATCTTCCGGATAAGAACCCGGCATCAACACTGATAACGGGTCGAAGATGAGGCCATGCTTCAATGCATGGCCCATATGCCCATGCAACCCGGTTGAAAATGTTGATATTAAAATCTTCTGATGGTCCATGTTCTATTAGGTACTGTGTACCTGGATTAGATGCTTTGATGGCACCCAACAATGATGGCAGCATCTCGTAAGACTTCTCCCAGCTTCCAAACAAGTCGGCAATTGCAAGTTCCCTACCTCTCCACAACTTGTTATACGAGGGCACTACTGACCCAAATTTAACTTTAACCATATGCTTGACCGCTTTAATGCTCATCTCCAGATCATCTTTCAAAGCCGGTTTAATAATATCAGCAATTACTCTGGCAGTCATTTGATGACTATCCAACCTTTCAGCACTTCCAAAACATGTGTGGATAAACGGGTTGGTGGAAATTGTCCATGCACCTGTTGGTACTACAATTGCATACAATTTCCATTGGCATTTAGAAGATTTACATTTAACTCTATACTTAGTTTTGCTGCTGTTTAGCACTTCCAACTCTGTGTTTCGTGGTAGGTGAAAATCAGTAAGTTCTGATTTTAGTTTGGCTTTGGATTCAAACATTTGACCTTCAGCAAATTTTTCATCTAACCTGGGGGGGTTCGCAAAAAATGCACGATCCTTGTATGGCATTGGCAATTCATCGTTGAATGATGAACATGGATGCTTAAGTCCTCGATTGAGGAATGGGATCGACTCGTGCCAATCCTTCAATATTTCTCGGGCGTTCATTTCAGCCTCAAATTCGTCCATATCTGCGTCCCATGCTTCATCAGAATCGTCATCATCAAAAGAACTTGTATCAGATTCATTGTCTCGATCTGATTGCTCACAAGGGTCATCACCAGCCTGAACCGGAGGTGTGTAGGTGGGTACAGGTACACTGCCCGAGTCAGGATGAAAGCCGGTCTGAACCGACGGTGTGTTACTACCTCCAGGCAAACTATCTGGACACGGATCATAACTGATTTGGGTTCTACCCTGGTGTGCCTCAGCTACCAATTCTATAACCTTAAATCCAGCCACTTGAGCTGCAGTTTGTTTAATGACATCCCAAGTTTTCTCATTTTCTATCCGAAATAGTGAGAAATGGTACGATCCGGGTTGTGCTGTGTTCATACGTACCCTGATTGTCAATTTGACTCGACTTGGAAGCAATTCAAGTCCAACGTATATTTGCCGTCTTACAATAGCAAAACTGGTAGAATCAGATACGGTAAAGGTAAATGCAGCCCCTATGTCATAACCAACACCTGTTGAAGTGTTTTGGAGGTTACCACCATAATACACATTGATCAATAGCAGTGACATTTTGCTGAACAAAATTCAAACACCAAATTAACTCCAAATATTTTTCAATTTTACAACACCAAATATAAACAGATGAGTAAAAAAAAACTCACAATAATAATCAGAAGATGATGCTGAGTACAATGGTGGTGGCGATCTGTTCATATGGCAACTCCTCTAAGAATTTGAGAAAACAGAAATAATGAAAGAAAGAAGAAAGAAGAAAGAAGAGAGGTTCGGTTCGGCTGGGAAGAGAAGAAGAGAGGAGAAGGTGCGGCTGGCTGGTTTTTTAACCCTAAACCTACCTACACCGATCCACAGAACCGGTGGAGGCATTTTTTAAGCTCCACCGATTCACAGGATCGGTGTAGAGTGTTTTCCGTGTGATCCTGCGTGTAACTTGGTGTGGCTGTGCAAAACAGGCTCCACCGGTCCCTAGGACCGGTGTAGACTGGATTTTTTTTTCTCCACCGATCCTAGAGATCGGTGGAGGCTAGATTTCTAAATTTGAAACAGTAAAGGATTGTTCCGTTAAATGATTTTACAGTAATTCTATTTAAAAAAAATCAAAATTGACTAATAAAATTACGAGTTTGCTTGTTAACAGGACAAGGACTACCATGCCGCAATCGTCAACTCGCTCACCAATTCAACCAACTTCCCAGCAGACGACAATGTCATATACTTTAGGACGTTCGCAGTCCCCATAACTGAAGTGATGAACCATGAATCTTCCCTCGGGTCTGTCACCGAGGAGAAGGTGGAAGAAGATGATGAGGTGTGCTATTACCTCACCCCCCAAGGGACGGGATGGTAAGACATTCCTCCCACTCTCCAAATCAAAGCGTGCAAAGAAACGTACATCCAAGAAAATAACTCATGACACCCAAATCCCTGTGACCTCTCAGTTGGTTAGCAAGAAAAGAACTCTCCAGGATTGCCAGAGTGAACTGGTGGCCTACACAAGCCTGCCTACTTTCAATCCCTTCTCTCCACTAGGGATTGGGAAGAAGAACATTGCCAGTGCACGCATATGCGCAGTGCATGAAACCCCTGAGTATAAACCCACATCCTTCTCTACCAAATTGAGGAAGGTAATCTCCGACCCAATACGGGTCAGCAACTCCGCTCAGGCCATAGCCTCTCCCAAATCTAGGAGCACTGGGCACCCTGATAAAGGAACAAGTGTCCTTGATAGACTAGGGAATATACCTAACCCCTCTCCGCGAAAGGTTGGGGGCAAGACAATCCATGCCCAAGACTTCTCTAATAAGAAAGAGAGGATCGTCTTACAAGAAATGAAGTTGGAAGAAGAGGAATTCACCGTATATATAATCAATGTTGATGAAGATAATAATCCTAATACGAGGGAAAACCCCACTGTCTATATGGTGGATGGTGACGAACAAGAAGAAGAAGAAGAGGCTTCTGATACAGCAATACCCCTAACCCACATGAAGAAAAAGGGCATGGTAAAGACTGGTGACAAACAGAAAAGAGCCGCGGTAGAAACTGGTGAAGGTTCTGGATCACACCCGCCAGGTGGCCCTAAAACTCCCCCTAGTAAATATATCGACTACCATACCTAGTTGTAACGGCAGTACGAAGTTCACGATTAGGAGATTGAATTGCTCTGAAAAAGACAAAATGAAGTCGGAGAATTAAATAGGGGTATGCGCCTATTCTTAATAGATCATGGCTATATTAGCACTCCCACTAGACCAATAAAAGATTTCTCTAGAGATGAAGGTCCAGTTTCTAAAACCATGGACACGGGTCGCAAAAGATCTCCAAGTCCTGCAAGAGCCTCCACCGCTGTCGGAAGTGATGGGAGGAGTTCAAATCACAACCAAATGAGTAAGGCATATGTCAAAGCCCTAGTGCACCAAGAACTACAAATGGTTAGGGCAGGTGTTAATAGTCCTCATATAAAAGGACTGGAAGACCATATCTCGACGCCTACGATAACATTCCGTTTCCTAGCAACTACACAGTACCCAAATTTGTGCTATTTTCAGGAGATGGAATCCAGAAAATGAACCCCGAAGAGCACTTAAACCGTTTTAGGGTTGTGTGCGTAAACACGGGAAGCAACGATGCCCTCATATTAAGACAATTCCTATTAAGTCTTACAGGCCCAGCCTTCGAGTGGTATACGTCCCTGGAGAATGATAGTATAAAAACATGGGAAGAAATGGCAGACGCCTTCTGGACAAAGTTTGCGGTGATGCATGATAAAATCACAATAGTATACTTAGCAAATACCCGACCAATTGAAAGAGAATCCATTTTGGATTATATCATCCGATAGAGAAGTCTCAGCATCAAGCTAGACCGCCAAATCTCACAAAAGGAGGTGATTCAACTCGTTACAAGAAACATTGAAGGATGGATGTCGCCGCATTTGGAATGCGCAAATATCACATCTTACCAACAACTGATTTCCTTGGTCTCTAAACTTGAGAAATCGATGCCAAGATCATCGGTGTGCGGGTCGCAAAGAAAAGATTACCCCAAAAAGGTGGAATCTAAAGCGGCCTACACTCAAAAGGCAAAACGAGTCTTCAATACCGGCACCTCCGATGAAGAAGAAGGAGAAAAATTCACCACAGTCAACCAAACTCAGCCTCATGCCAGACCATACGCAGGGGGCAACTCTGATGCCCGCCTCGCTTTAACACTGGCAGAGCAGAAAAGTAAACCTTACTCCTTCAAAAAGGAGAAGGTGGCAAAACTCTTCAAGCAAATCCTTGAGGGCGGACTTGAGCTACCTGCGATCAAGTGCCCTGATCAAACTGCAAATCCTGATGGCCCAAACTATTGCCCTTACCATAGAATGTCGGGTCATGTCATAGAAGATTGTTGGGTCTTTAAAGATTATGTGCAAAGGAAAATAAACTCTGGCGAGCTACACCTCTCTGACAGTGCACGTCAAGACCCAGCTCCTCATTAAAACCTCGCCATGGACCCATATACTGAAGTCCTTAAACTCGAGTATAAAACCACAAAAAATATGTATCTTTCTCTTTCCATAAAATGGACCCATGTACTGAAGTCCTTAAACTCGAGTATAAAATAAAAAAATATATATATAATTCCTCTTTTACTCCTATACCCACAAATAAAAAACAATAATCCACAATAAAGGTCCATAAAACCAAAAAGTCCAAAAAGGAACAAAAGACCCGTTAATAAACCCAAAACTCTACAAATATGATGGGCTCATACCAAGACCAATACCCAAAATACACAAAATGGCTTTGTCAACTTGTGCCATAAACAATTGATACTGGTATGCTTATCCCTCCAGTGATAAAGGGATAAGCAAGTTTTACTTCTTGTACTTTGAACAAGAGTGGGCTTTGGTGTTGTGCCCTCTAAAACAACCTGTTTGACCCTAAAAAGTTGCTATTTAGACTCAGCACGACAAATAGTAATTTATGGGGGATTAAAATGCCAAAGTTGTACTCAAACCCTTCAAAATAAATTAAGTACAGCATATTAAAATTCGTGATAGTATTCTACATGCAGAACCATGAATTTTAATGTGTAAAATGGTCAGAATCACTAAGGAATTAATTTCCTATAAATGAAACAATGGCTGGACAATACGCTGTGTGCAAATTTTGGTTGTACTTAGCAAAAATTCATGCTGGAACAGCCACTGGGT
The DNA here is from genome assembly GCA_025461045.1 of Carex parvula. Lineage (NCBI taxonomy): Eukaryota > Viridiplantae > Streptophyta > Magnoliopsida > Poales > Cyperaceae > Carex > Carex parvula. The sequence goes on along the minus strand of JAJGRW010001306.1, from coordinate 252,515 downwards.
ACAAATTGGTGCCATCAAACAAATCTCAGTGATAATGGGCCCGCATGTCAGTAGCACAGCCATATCTTCGCCAGGCCCTTGAGAGGGGTGGACATGGCTCATGAGTATTAAGCCATATGCACCGTGAAGTCAGCGCCTCGGTTCACCAAGGACCGAGATCATGCAAGCGCGACTGAATGTCGCTGGGATTTAAAACATTAGCGCCTTGACCCCTTCAGCCCGCATGCTCCAGGTGCGTTGTGCACCGTTAACCAAGCTCTACACGGTTCATGAGCACCGAGCACAGACAGGGAATGCAACACAATTAGAGGGAGTACTGTAACAGTATGGAGGATGACAAGTGGGGCCCCCTCACCAGACCTCTCTCCTTCTTCCTCTAGCCCGCACCTAAGCCATTTTCTTCGAGTTCTAAATTCAGAAAATTATTGAGCTCTAGCTCAAAGGGCTCACCTGAGATCAATGAACACCCTTTGCCTATTCCCTCTGCATAAAATCTCGGTTACCTCTGCTCTCTTAAATTCCAATTTCAACCGAGAAAGAAATGAGGTGGAAAATAGAAAACTTGAGCTTAGACGAAAATTGGACTTTGTGGCTTCGGATGGACATTTAATAGGCTTACACGATACTAGATAGGCCATTAATTTCATCCAAAGCGGGTCCGAGATGATGCATTGCGGGTATGGCACAAACCCGATCCTTATCTTAAATGGAATGCATTGAATCGTCTGCTCAAATGGTAAATTGACCCCTAGAGCAACCTAAGCGAGTGTAGGCGACACTAAAGGCCATATTTCAACTGACAAAAACTCAGAAATCATAGAGGTTACATTTTTACCCTTCGGTATACCGCCAGGGCATCATCTCCCGCCCTCTACAGCTGTGCTGAGCTCAATGGTCCCATTTGACACGTGTTACCCATCTCTTGGAAGGAGCCAAAGATAGAAGATTCCTCTCCCAGGGTGCAGGGACACGTTTTTCAATACTTACCATATCAAGTTGGTTAATCAAAAGGCTCAAAATCGGGCATTGCATTGTAAACCGATCCAAGGGCTGAGATACATCCAGCAAAGGATCAATGACATGTTACACCCCATTGGCCAGATTATTGCCATGTATGGCCGAATATATGAAGAGATGTGATCTAGGCCCTTGATCAAACACCTGGCGTGCATGATGATAGCCACCTCAGCAGAACCCTAAACCCTAAACCCATGCCTGCCTTATATAAGGCACCTAAAATGAATTCTCAATAGACATCTTCTTCTCCAGAAACTCCTGTGCAAGAATCAAACCAAAAAGAAACCTCCATTTTCAAAGGAATTTAGGTTAGAACTTCAAAGTTTCAAGCTTTTTAGAAAGGTAATTAATACCTGAAGAAATGTAAGCTCAAGATGAGCAATGATCGGTGTATATTCCACTTTAATCGAAATAAAAAGGATTTTTGATGATTTTCTTGTTTGTTCTTTATTACCTTGATCTTGTTTCTTATCTTCTATTTTCCTTTTTATTTTTCTCTACTCTCAAAACCATGGATGTGAGAGCTATATAACTTCTAGTTCATCATAGGATGAAGAAAAAAAAGAAATATATAGCTTGATGATCAATTAAAAATGCTTCCTTTCTTCTTTTTGCATCTTCTTTCCCTTTAAAGCAAAAAAAATATATATATATATGTACATGTATATATCAAAAAAAAAAAAATGTGTTTATTTGCATTTTCCTTGTCTTCTTGGTGATCTTTATAAGAATAAATATATATATATGTCGAAATTTAACCCCTTTCTTCCTTTCTTTCCTTTCTCTACCTCCTCTTTCTTTTTATTCTTCTCCTTTCTTTTGTTCTTCTTTTCTTTATTTTATGTTGTAAAGAAAAATAACAAAACACATAATCACACAAATATATAAATAATGTGTATATTAAAAGTGGCATTTTCATATTATAAGAAATATAAAAGGAAGAGATATTAAAAGTTGATGTTTAGCTACATCCTTTGAATATCAATTTCTCATATAATTCTTTTAATATAAAAATTAAATTAAAAGTGCATAACAAAATGAAAAAGGGAATTTAAATTAAATGACATTGTGGGGATTGATGTTTAACTACATCTCCCTAATTATGCCATTTTGAACTTTTTGAAGGACTTCCATGCATAAAAGAGAAATAAAATGAGTAATATGTGAAGGATTGATGTTTTACTACATCTCTTTCTATATTATAAATTTTATTAATCTTCAAGGGGCCTAGATGCATAATCATTAAAAGAGAGAGCAAATGAAAAGAGGGAAGTGATAGGTGTATTTTATATACACCATCGATCTAGTTTTTATCGTAAAATAACACCAAATATCTTGTATTTTGAATATAAAGTGAATAGAATACACCAAGAAACAAGTTACTACTGCGTTCGCTCGATGTTTCAATGCAGGAAACAGTGCAAAATGAAGAAAAATCGCCCAGTGCGGACGCACTGACAGCCAGTGCGGACGCACTGACAGCCAGTGCGGACGCACTTAGTACTTAGCCAATTTTTCAGCGTCGCAGACCTCACAGATGAAAAATCCGAGCGCAGCGCGGACGCACTCACCTTCAGTGCGAGTGGGGTCATCCGCACTCGCTACTTAGCCAATTTTGCAACTTCCAGAATTTCCAGAAAAATAGAAGATTCAAGGCCAGTGCGGACGCACTCAGATCCAGTGCGGACGCACTGAGGAAAATTTGCAGAAAATCCAGAAAAGGAAACTTGGAACCAAAGGAGATTTGGAGCCAGTGCGACCCAGACCACACGCACTCATCTCCAGTGCGGACGCACTGAACTCGCAGACAGCCAGAAATTCGCATTTTCAAGAGGTTTTCTATTCTTGGCCTCCAAGGAACCCGTTTTAGAAGGCCAATAATAGACATGGCAACCTGAGGAGTGCACCCACTAACTCCACTTCTATCCTCTAAATTGGCAAGGCCTTTGGCTATAAAAGGAGAAGAATTTCATCTCTCTGATCATCCATTAATATATCCATTTTTCCACAAATTGAGAGAGAGAGATCCTGCAGAAATTCTCAAGGAAGGAGAAGAAGAAGATTCAAGCAAGGAGTCGGCAAGATCGAGGTTTTAGATCTAAGAAAGGGTGTAATCATTTCTTTATCTTATTTCTTATTGTTTTTGCCAATCTTTGTTATGGATCTCTCCAAGAGAGAGTAGTTCTCTTTCTAGGGGTTTAGGTCAATGCATGAACTTGTTTAATTCTAGATTATTCGGATATTTGTTTTTATTATGATTGTGTTATCGGATTTGATTGTTAATTTCTGTGATTTATTCTTTATGAATTTCATTAGTACTCGTTCCTTTGAGTTCACCTGGTTAGGGTTTATTGAATTGAAGTAGTTTTGAAATCGCGTTGATCGTGTTTTTCCGCTTTAAGTTTATTAAATTCCGGCATTGGTCAAGTAGGAGACTACTAATTGAAACCATAAAGACACACCTTAGGATTGGGTTAGAAGCGACCGTACTTTGATATCCAATCCGGAACTATAGAAATTAAGGTTAGGATTTTGGTGAAGGACCGAAAGGCGAAGGCAAATCCTAATTAGGACACCTTAGAACAAATATCGATATATGCTTTGAAGCATGAGATTAAATATCCCTCTAGGTTAGTGACAGCCCTAGAATTCGAGGCACATTAATCCATAAAGCGCAAAGTATTTGTATTAATATTTGTTCCAAAGGCTAACATAGGTTAGAAACCTCATCAAATCAAACATGAATTTAAACAAACCGAATAAATAGAATTAGCAAGGAATTATAGACCAAATACCCCTAGATCTCCTCAAACTTGAAAACAAACCAATCTTTCTTTCCTTTATTTTATTTACATTTATTGTTTGAAACTCCTCTCTTTCGGGTATCGAACCCAACCTTAAGACTTTAGAACAAAACCCCCCCACTTTACTTTTATTGTTTTGTTTTAGAAGTAGTTTTATTTATTAAAAATTGGTATTTCCCTATCTCCCTGCGGATCGACACCTAAATACTACAATCGATAGGTTGTGCGCTTGCAACTAACCTATTCATTGAGTACGAAGGTTTATAAATTTTAAAGGCAAAAAGAGTACCAAATTCCTATATCTAAAATACTCAACAAGCTTTTTGGCGCCGTTGCCGGGGAGAATAGGATAGATACTAGTTTTTATTTTAGGAAAGTACTTTTTAGTTTCCTTATTTACTTTTCAGAAAATTAAAAATCCAAAAATAGTTTATTTCCTTTTTTACAATTTCTGAAATTTACTTTTTAAGAAAAATCCAAAAATATTTACTTTCCTTATTTAAATTTTCTGCAATTTACTATTCTCTATTTCTATTCTCTCTCTTTCACATCTCATCTCTTTTCTTCTCTCATAGATTTGAGTGCTGGCACCTGTCACAAGGAGCCAAACTGCGAAGATCAAAGCCGGTGAATCCTCTCTTTCTCAACCAATGACAGGTCTAGATCCCGAACTAGGCATGCCACGCAACTTTGGAGATGATGAATTTCCGGAAGGTCTCATCAACCCAAACTTTCACGATCTCAACAACAATCCACCACCTCTTCCTCCACACAACAACCAACCGCCACCACATCCACACGACAACAACAACAATGTTCCACCTATTCTCAATAACAATCCTTTGTTCGGTGTCAATCCAAACAACGGAAATGGTCGTAACCGCCAACAAGGTCATCGCTTCGGTTTTATACCTCAAGGCCAAGATCCACGCGAAATCAAGCCATCTCTCATCCACTTGCTTGGCCAAAGTCAGTTCGGAGGAGCCCTAAACGAAGATCCACATGCCCACTTAGCGGTCTTCGAAGAGTCTTGTGGCACCTTCGCTCGAGAAGGAGAAGAGCTCGACAACCTCAAGCTCAAATGCTTCCATCTATCCCTCCGTGACAATGCAAGGACATGGCTAAGGACCGTGAATCGTGACAACATAAGAAGATGGGACGACATGGAGAAATTATTCTTAGGAAAATACTTCCCTCCATCCAAAACCCAGCACTTCCGCACAAAGATCACGACATTCAAGCAAGCCGAGGGAGAATCTTTGACCGAGGCATGGGATAGATGGGCCGAGCTTCAACGCTTGTGCCCTAACCATGGTCTTGACATGTGGTTGCTCTTCCAATTCTTCTTTGCAGGTTGCACGATCGCCACCAAGACTCACTTGAATTCAGCCGCAGGGGGAAACATGTCAAAGATGGACCCCGAACAAGCCATGCTAATGATCGAAGACATGGCGATCAACCAAAGGGAGTGGACGGCTGAAAGAGGTGGACGAACCCAAACCACGCCGGGGGTCTTAAAAACCGACGAAGCTACCGCCTTGAGAGCCCAAATAGAAGCCTTGCAACATCAAATGGCACAAATGCAAAATGCCAAATCCGTGACAAAGAAGGCTTCATGCGGAATTTGTGGGGAGGCGACTCATATCACCGCCGATTGCCAAGTCCTTATAGAAGGAGAGGAAGTCGAGCAAGTCAATGCAATGTTCTACAATCAAGGTGATAAGAGGAACGACCCGATCTACAATAAGGTTAGGCCAAACGATAACTCAAATACATACAACCCTAACACGAGGTGGAACCATCCCAATTTCAAGTGGAGGACCGAAAATGACAACTCCAACCAATATCAAGGTAATTCCAATCAATTCCAAAATCGGTCAAACCAAAACTCGTATCAAGGACCTTCTCAAAACAACAAATTAGAGAAAATGATAGAAGGACTTGTAATCTCTCAAAACGAGTTCATGAACCAACAAAGAAACACCAACACCGAGATTTCGGATTCCTTGAGGAACTTCAACAATAGGTTTGAGTTCTTAGAAACTAAGACAAAGATGCTAGAGAACCAAATAGCACAACAAGCATCTTCGTCATCTCGCCAACAAGGCACTCTACCGGGCAAAACCGACATCAATCCAAGGGAGCAAGCGAAAGCCATAACCTTGAGAAGCGGCACGGAATACGAAGGACCAAAGATGCCCAGCGGAGATGAGTCTCAACAACCACCGAATGAGGCACAACCGCCTCAAACTCCTCTCAGTGCGGACGCAACCATTCCTAACGCGGACGCACCGGCATCGGAAAAGTCTCAAGAACCGGGTAAATCAAACCCGGCCAAGGTAAAACCAACTGAAACTCCTAAGTATGTCCCACCACATAGGTTTTTGCCATTCCCTCAAAGGTTAGTTAAGAGTAAACTTGACCAACAATATGCCAAATTCGTAGAACACCTCAAGAAATTGAATATTACCATCCCTTTTACCGAAGCAATTACTCACATGCCCACTTATGCGAAATTTTTGAAAGAAATTTTATCCAATAAAAGAACAATTGAGGAAGTGGGCACGGTATCCCTTAATGAGGAGTGTAGCGCTCTCTTCTTAAACAAGCTACCTCCGAAATTAAAGGATCCCGGAAGCTTTGTAATTCCATGTGTGATTGGTAATACCGAATTCAAGAGGTGCCTATGTGATTTAGGCGCAAGTGTGAGCCTCATGCCAAAAACCGTTTATCAAAGGCTAAATCTTGTTGACTTGAAAGACACAAGGATGTCATTACAACTAGCCGATAAGACGGTAAGATATCCCGAAGGAATTGCGGAAGATGTGATTGTAATGATTGGTAAGTACTTTGTCCCGGTGGACTTTGTAGTTGTTGAGATGGAAGAGGATACTCATACCCCTCTCCTATTGGGGCGTGACTTCCTTACCACAGCGGGTGCAAACATTGATGTCAAAGAAGGAAAGATATCCTTTGACATTGGGGGCGAAAAGGTAAATTTTCATATGTTTAATGCCATCAAATTTCCTTCAAATGATAATGATTCTATATGTAGAGTGGATGTTTTAGATTCCATTATAGCTGCCCATATGGAGAAGGAGATGGTAAATGAACAACTGGACCAAATCCTGGAAGAAACTGGCTTCGAAAATGACACAAATGATGCAAATGACCCTCAGTGCGTCCGCACTGACGCCCAGTGCGTCCGCACTCAGCATGGTGAATTCGCAGATTCAGACATCCGAGCGCAGTGCGTCCGCACTGAATTCTCAGTGCGAGTGCCCCACTCGCACTCACCAGTAGAGCCACAGTTTGGAGCCGAGGAGGAAAATGTCCGAGAGCAGTGCGTCCGCACTGACCCCCAGTGCGTCCGCACTCAGCATAATTCCGACCAGGATGCATTTCAGATTTCAGAAAATCGACCTCAGTGCGTCCGCACTGACCCCCAGTGCGTCCGCACTCATGCTAAAATAGCTCAAATCGAGGGAATTTCGACCAATTCCGCACCACCAAAGGTCGAACTCAAGCCTCTGCCACCTACCCTTCGCTATGAATACCTGGGAGAGGGCGAGACATATCCGGTGATTGTCAATTCCGAGCTCAACAAAGACCAAACCGAGAAGCTTTTACACGAGCTAAGGCTTCATCGGAAAGCAATCGGCTACACAATCGACGACCTAACCGGAATTAGCCCATCCCTTTGCATGCATAGAATTCTAATGGAGGACGACCACAAACCCACTATTGAAGCTCAACGAAGGCTCAATCCGAATCTAAAAGAAGTGGTGAAGAAGGAAATCCTCAAACTACTTGATGCCGGCATCATCTATCCAATCTCCGATTCCAAATGGGTGAGCCCGGTCCATGTGGTACCAAAGAAGGGAGGCACGACGGTGGTGAAGGGCGAAGGTGACAAAATGATATCCACAAGGGTGATCACCGGATGGAGGATGTGCATCGACTACCGAAAACTTAACAATGCAACAAGGAAGGATCACTTCCCCCTACCATTCGTGGATCAAATGCTAGAAAAGCTAGCTAATCACTCACATGTTTGCTACCTAGATGGGTATAGTGGATTCTTTCAAATCCCTATTCACCCCGATGACCAAGAAAAAACGACATTTACTTGCCCTTACGGTACGTTCGCGTACCGTAGGATGCCGTTTGGTTTATGCAATGCCCCAGCTACATTTCAAAGAGCCATGATGGCTATTTTTTCCGATTTATTAGAAAATTCTGTGGAAGTTTTCATGGATGATTTTTCAGTTTTTGGTACCTCTTTTGATGATTGCTTATCTAATTTGATCAAAGTTTTAGAACGTTGTGAGCAGGTCAATTTGGTGCTAAACTGGGAGAAATGCCATTTCATGGTGCAAACGGGGGTAGTTCTAGGCCACGTGGTGTCCTCCAAAGGCCTAGAAGTCGACCAAGCAAAGGTGGAGGTGATCGAAAAATTGCCATATCCAACATGTGTGAAGGATGTGAGGAGTTTCTTGGGCCATGCGGGATTCTATCGACGTTTCATCAAGGATTTTTCAAAAATCTGCAAACCGCTTACTAATTTAACTATGAAAGATGCAGAATTTATATTTGATGAACCTTGTATTGTTGCTTTTGATAGGATCAAGAAGGCGCTAATCTCAGCCCCAATTCTCCGACCTCCTAATTGGGATGTGCCCTTTGAAATCATGTGTGATGCGAGCGACTTCGCCGTTGGAGCCGTTCTAGGGCAAAGGATCGATAACAAGCCACATGTGATCTATTACGCAAGCAAAGTCCTAGATGAGGCGCAAATGAACTACACAACCACCGAAAAGGAATTCTTAGCCGTGATATTCTCTATCAACAAATTCCGATCCTACTTGGTTGGATCCAAGGTGATTGTGTACACCGATCACGCGGCAATCCGATACCTCCTCAACAAGAAAGATGCCAAACCACGCCTAATCCGATGGATCCTCCTACTCCAAGAGTTCGATCTAGAAATCAAGGACAAGAAAGGCACCGAAAACTCAGTGGCGGACCACCTATCACGCATTACCAACGAAGCAAAGGACGATGACATGCCCATAGACGATTCGTTCATAGACGAACAACTCTACGCAGTCAAACACCAAGAAGCGCCATGGTATGCGGATTTCGTCAACTACCTTGCATGCGGTTTCATACGCCCAGATTTAACCTTCCAACAACGGAAGAAATTCCTTTCGGATGTCAAACAATATTTTTGGGATGAGCCGTTGCTATTTAAACTGGGGGTAGATGGAATTCATAGGCGATGTGTACCTCACGAAGAAACCGAACAGATTCTCAATTGTTGCCACTCATCTCCCTATGGAGGACACGCTTCAAGCCACAAAACCGCCGCCAAAGTTCTTCAAGCCGGGTTCTTTTGGCCCACGCTTTTTGAAGATGCAAAAGACTATGTGCTTAGGTGCGATAAATGCCAAAGAACCGGGAACATATCAAGGAGACATGAGATGCCTCTCAACGGAATTCTAGAGGTAGAGTTATTTGATGTTTGGGGGGTCGACTTCATGGGACCTTTTCCGAGTTCTTGCAACAACAAGTACATACTTGTGGCGGTCGATTACGTTTCAAAATGGGTTGAAGCCGTGGCAAGCCCAACCGCCGACTCCGCCGTGGTAAGAAAACTTTTTGCAAAAACTATCTTTCCTAGGTTTGGAGTACCCCGAGTGGTGATTAGCGATGGTGGCTCTCATTTCATCAACCGCCAATTCGACAGCCTCCTATTCAAATACGGAGTCAAGCACAAGGTAGCCACACCATACCACCCTCAAACAAGCGGGCAAGTGGAGGTATCCAATCGCGAGATAAAAAGCATCTTACAAAAGGTGGTGAACACATCACGAAAAGATTGGTCACTCAAACTCGATGAAGCTCTTTGGGCATATCGGACCGCTTTCAAAACACCCATAGGTATGACTCCTTTCAAGCTAGTGTATGGAAAGCCATGCCATTTGCCGGTTGAACTTGAGCACAAGGCATATTGGGCAATAAGGGCTCTAAATTTCGACATGAGGGCTGCCGGTGAAAAGAGGGTTCTTGACTTACATGAGCTAGAAGAATTGCGCCTTAATTCCTATGAAAATGCCAAGCTATACAAAGAGAAGACAAAGAGGTGGCACGACAAGCATATCATAAAGCGCAACTTTCGAGAAGGGGACACGGTTTTATTGTACAACTCACGCCTCCGGCTCTTTCCCGGAAAGTTAAGATCACGATGGACAGGCCCATTCGAAATAACGAAGGTATTCAACCATGGAGCAATTGAGATTTGGAGCAAGAAACCGGGACATTCAAGGTGAACGGACATCGCCTCAAACATTTCAACCATGCGAATCCAATAGGCGAGAAGGAGATTATGGGCCTAGAAGACCCACACACTCAATAGTGAGCCCAAATCATGTCGAGCTCACGACGTAAAATTGAGCGCTTCTTGGGAGGCAACCCAAGCTTTTTATTGTTTTTCTTTATTTTTCTGCACTTAGTTTAATTTTAATTTTTCAAAAATTTAGATTCCCTAACTTTAGTGGGCTTGCAGGACGAAAAAAGCGTATAAAAATACCTGAGTGCGTCCGCACTACCATCCAGTGCGTCCGCACCGACAGAAACTGCAAGTCTGCGCAATCTGAACTTTCTACCCGAGCGCAGTGCGTCCGCACTGAGGATCAGTGCGTCCGCACCCGAGGTACGTTACTTTAATTTTTAATTTTTCGGAATTTTGGAAAATTCGAAATTTTTGGGTGAATGCGGATGGACCACCCGCACTGAGGCCCAGTGCGTCCGCACTCGGGTTTCTTCTCCTTCTTAAACCGACCGAACTCTTCATTTTTCTTCGCGCCTTTTCGGTTTTAAAACCCCAAACTCGATTTTTCTCTCCCAAAACCCGAAAATCTCGTTTTTCTTTCAAAACCTCCCTCTCCTCTCTCTTCTCTACCACTTCTCTCTTCATTTCTCTCTCTTGTCCTCTTCAAAACCGAAAACCCAACTTCTCTCAAGCATTTTCAAGCGCCGTTTCGCTAAAACTTGGATTTCTTAGCGTTTCTCGAAATTTTTGTGATCTACAACAAGGTTTGATCTCTCCTTACTCTTATTTTATTTAGTACTACTCAGATCTGTGAAATTGGTACCAAAATCGGAGAAATCGACCAAATGGGTGAAAAACGGTTCAAAATCGTTCCCCGTGCGAGTGCCCCACCCGCACTGCCATTTAGTGCGTCCGCACTAAGCTTGGGGGAAAACCTAACCAGACCTAATTTTTGGTTTTTTGGCTAAGTCCCCAGTGCGACCGGACCAGTCGCACTGAGAGCCAGTGCGTCCGCACTGAGCTCGGGAAAATCCAAACCAGCCCTAAAATTTTCAAATTTTAGGTTCAAATACACAGTGCGTCCGCACTAAGAGCTAGTGCGTCCGCACTCAGACCTCGAAATTTCCAGATTTTTGGTTAAGTACCCAGTGCGGCAAGGACCACCCGCATTGAGAGCCAGTGCGTCCGCACTAGGCTCGGGAAAAATTAAAAATGACCCTGAATTGAACCAAAACTGAGCTTTTTTACACAGTGCATCCGCACTGACCACCAATGCGTCCGCACTCGGCCCAAATTTTATCAAAAATTTTGTAATTTTTATTTCTTTCTATCTTTTCATTGCAGTAAGAATGCCGAAGAAATCATCCGCCAAGAAGCAGAGGCTTGAGAAAGGCCAAGGCAGTCGCCAACCACCTCCTTACCCACCCGCCATACCGCTTAATGAGGATCAAGAAATACGGCGTAACCTTCTACAGTCCCGCCGAACCCTCGAGCCATCTCGATGGATATGCCGAGAAACACTCCAAACGCTCGGACTCCTCGAATCGATGCAAATGCTCACCGAGCGGCTTGGATTGTGGGACTTTCTTTGTGACGAGGTCGACACATATGAAGCCCTCACTATCGAATTCCTCTCCTCATACGAATTCGACCGGGCTTCACGAACACTAAGCTTCAACCTCGGAGGCTTCTCACATATGTTGCACACCACCGAACTCATGGTAGCACTCGACCTACCCACCGAAAATGTCAGCCAGATGCGCACCATTCTCGACTTCTACCATGACATGAGCGAGGCCCAGTTCCGCGTCTTAACATGCCAAGACGGGATCCTAGGCCAGCAAAGGGTCAAGAATGTCCTCCACCCGGCCATCCGATATCTCCAGCGGGTACTTTCTCACACTCTTTTTGCCCGAGGGGAGACCGCATCGGTCTTCAACCTCGGAGATATGGTGTATGTATGCAGCATGCTCCGACGCAACAATGGCGAGATCGAATATATGCCGCACATCGGGTACAACTTGGCCAAACACATGCAAAATGTGTCGCACAACATGCGATCGGGCGGAAAGATTCGAATCGGCGGTATCATCACAAAGATTGCCCGGCACTTGCAAATACCGACCGGTGATGATGTGGTGCCCGGTTACACACGTGTTGACCTCGATGGTCTCTTTCGGGCGAGGCTCATCCGATGGGATGATATTGAGGATGCTTGGATCAATTTGGGCCCAAAGGACAACATCCGACATCGGTTGCCTCTACAAACTCAAATCGATCCTTTGGACACCGATACTTGGAAAATTGTAGATGAGCCACTCGAGCCACCACTACCACCGCCGCCGCAACCACAACAACCACCTCAGCAAGCCGCACCCGATGCCGCACAAGCACAAGGCATGCCAACCAACCAACAAATCTGAGATTTCATGCAAACCATGAACACCTCCATCAATAACCTGAGCATCAATGTTGGTGGTCGCTTGGATAGCATGAATGGCCGCATGGATGTCTTTGATCGCCGCTTTGATGAGGTAGAGGCCGAGGCCGCCCGGGCGACCTACTACTCCCGCCGAGGATGCATGCACGCAAACCCGCATTTTGAGGATGATCCACCGACACCACCATACCAAAGACGGGCCGCTCAAAGGAGAGAGTATGAGATGGCACGGGAGCGTGAAGCGGCAAGGCTAGCGCAAGAAGCGGCGAGACTCGCACAAGAGGCCGGCAACAATGAAGAAGAGGAGAATGAGGCCGAAGACATGGACCGCGACGAGGATTGATCCCGCGCAGCACCACCACCATATTACGCCAGTAAAGTAGTTCATGTTTCTTCTCTCTTTTCAGTTTATTTTTTAGCACTGAGGACACTGCTTTATTTAAGCTTGGGGGATGGGAAGAAATTGTATCTGCATGCATATTTATTTTTCAGTTTGTCGAAAACTTTTTAGGATTTATAACCTTGCTTTTTACTTGACCATGAATAGGATTTGTGATTTTGAACTTAATTGCTTGCGATTACGAATTTGTCAAGACGTTTTACGAGGTTATGAAAAATAGAGTCTTGCATAATTGGACTTAATTGTCTAAAAATGCATAAAGTATAAAATCATGTTTTAAATTTTTGTGTTAAAAGTTGGCAAAATAAAATTTTGATAAACTTGAGTGATTGACAAAAATTAAAAGTATTCTTGCACGATTTTTTTCAAATTTTTAGTAAAACCCTTAAAATAATTTCGAAATGACGACATAATTTGGCGAAAAACTTTGTGGAAATAAAGGTGTTTGAAATTGAGACATTAGGAATTTAAATTTATTAGAGAAGCCATTTTAGATTTGGAAATCTTTTAGAAAAATTAGGATATCCGTGAGTATGAAAGAATACTTAGGATGTGTGTATTCATGATATATGCATAAATGTTGAAATTTTAATAAAATTTTGAAAAATAAAAGGCGACTCCAATGACCTATGATACGGCTTCATGACGTACTTATGGTTATGAGTCCTTAGCACTCTTGCTCCGCTAGTCTCCCGATAAAATTGACATTCGTGTTAGTGGAAGGGTTAGACTAAGAGCATGCAAAGCACCCTTGAATTAGAACGGTTGGGTACGGTTAACTACTTGTAACTAACCGGTGCTTAAATGAGGATGGGGAAAATAGTGCTAAAATCGTGAAAAAGTGTTCAAAGTGAGAAAATCAAAAGCAACGAAAACAAAAGGAATATGCATGTATCAACACACGAAGTCCGTAATTATTCTTACCCAAGTTTGATTCAAGCTTGGGGGTATTTTGAAAATTCTAAATTTTAAAATGGCATATCTTTTAAATTTGGGTATACAAAGTTCACAAATTCAAACCTTTTAAGGAAATAAAAGTTAGAGTAATCAATTTATGGGTTGATTCATAATTATTAAAGGGTTGAGCTTGGAATTTGGGAAATATGCATGGAGACTTTTAAATTTTGACAAGATCATACAAGTTTTTCATTTTTGAGAAATGTATACTTGATATAGGGTTGAATTATAGATTGAATTATAGTTCAAGTTTAAATGTTGCTTGGGGACAAGCAAAGTTCAAGCTTGAGGGTATTTGATAGGTGTATTTTATATACACCATCGATCTAGTTTTTATCGTAAAATAACACCAAATATCTTGTATTTTGAATATAAAGTGAATAGAATACACCAAGAAACAAGTTACTGCGTTCGCTCGATGTTTCAATGCAGGAAACAGTGCAAAATGAAGAAAAATCGTCCAGTGCGGACGCACTGACAGCCAGTGCGGACGCACTCAGTACTTAGCCAATTTTTCAGCGTCGCAGACCTCACAGATGAAAAGTCCGAGCGCAGTGCGGACGCACTCACCTTCAGTGCGAGTGGGGTCATCCGCACTCGCTACTTAGCCGATTTTTGCAACTTCCAGAATTTCCAGAAAAATAGAAGATTCAAGGCCAGTGCGGACGCACTCAGATCCAGTGCGGACGCACTGAGGAAAATTTGCAGAAAATCCAGAAAAGGAAACTTGGAACCAAAGGAGATTTGGAGCCAGTGCGACCCAGACCACACGCACTCATCTCCAGTGCGGACGCACTGAACTCGCAGACAGCCAGAAATTCGCATTTTCAAGAGGTTTCCTATTCTTGGCTTCCAAGGAACACGTTTTAGAAGGCCAATAATAGACATGGCAGTCTGAGGAGTGCACCCACTAACTCCACTTCTATCCTCTAAATTGGGCAAGGCCTTTGGCTATAAAAGAAGAAGAATTTCATCTCTCTCAGGATCCATTATTATATCCATCTTTCCACAAATTGAGAGAGAGAGATCCTGCAGAGAAATTCTCGAAGGCTTTTCAAGGAAGGAGAAGAAGAAGATTCAAGCAAGGAGTCGGCAAGATCGAGGTTTTAGATCTAAGAAATGGTGTAATCATTTCTTTATCTCATTTCTTATTATTTTTGCCAATCTTTGTTATGGATCTCTCCAAGAGAGAGTAGTTCTCTTTCTAGGGGTTTAGGTCAATGCATGAACTTGTTTAATTCTAGCTTATTCGGATATTTGTTTTTATTATGATTGTGTTATCGGATTTGATTGTTAATTTCTGTGATTTATTCTTTATGAATTTCATTAGTACTTATTCCTTTGAGTTCACCTGGTTAGGGGTTATTGAATTGAAGTAGTTTTGAAATCGCATTGATCGTGTTTTTCCGCTCTAAGTTTATTAAATTCCGGCATTGGTCAAGTAGGAGACTACTAATTGAAACCATAAAGACACACCTTAGGATTGGGTTAGAAGCGACCGTACTTTGATATCCAATCCGGAACTATAGAAATTAAGGTTAGGATTTTGGTGAAGGACCGAAAGGCGAAGGCAAATCCTAATTAGGACACCTTAGAACAAATATTGATATATTGCTTTGAAGCATGAGATTAAATATCCCTCTAGGTTAGTGACAGCCCTAGAATTCGAGGCACATTAATCCATCTACCCGAAGTATTTGTATTAATATTTGTTCCAAAGGCTAACATAGGTTAGAAACCTCATCAAATCAAACATGAATTTAAACAAACCGAATAAATAGAATTAGCAAGGAATTGTAGACCGAATGCCCCTAGATCTCCTTAAACTTGAAAACAAACCAATCTTTCTTTCCTTTATTTTATTTAGCATTTATTGTTTGAAACTCCTCTCTTTCGGGTATTGAACCCAACCTTAGGACTTTAGAACAAAACCCCCCACTTTACTTTTATTGTTTAGTTTTAGAAGTAGTTTTCTTTATTAAGAATTGGTATTTCCCTATCTCCCTGCGGATCGACACCTAAATACTACAATCGATAGGTTGCGCGCTTGCAACTAACCTATTCATTGAGTACGAAGGTTTATAAATTTTAAAGGCAAAAAGAGTACCAAATTCCTATATCTAAAATACTCAACAGGAAGCTTTAATCCCCATGATATGATGCTCAAGGACCCTTTTATGTGAATATGCAAATGATCAAGGACCCATATGTATATCTTCATGAATATTAGCAAATGACATATGTGATGCTAGTACCCCTTTGATCTTTTTGCAATTTTTCACTCATAGCCTTTTAAGACAAAAAACCCTGATCAATAAACCCCATACTAGCATAGTATAAGCACAGAAAATGCCCAAATGACCTGCTGGTACAGATCAGTCAGTGCTGGCTGATCTGAAAATCAAATCAAAAATCTGTTTGAATAGGAAGATAGAGGATAAAAAAACAATCAATTTAGACTCAAATTTTGCATCTTTCTGATTTTTCTACTATTTTCTAGCCATTTTCAAAGTTGGATGTCAGAAAATGAGAAAACTGCAACATGCATATTTGCATTTACACCCCTCTGTCCATTTCTTCCCTTAAAAATAGAAATAAAAAGCATAAAATCTCCAAACTTCATGCATTCATTCTTGATGTGTTATATTACAAGAATAACATAAAAATCATACATGTCATTGATGAAATTCATGAGAAATGGAAGAAAAGTGATGAGAATTTCATGTCTCTTACTCAAACCCGAAACCCAATATCAAGTTCATACCCGAATTCAATGCCATGCCCAAAATTAAATCCCTTTCAACCTTGATACCTTCCAGAAACACTTAAACTGTAACACTTCGACCTCAAATACCCTTCCCAAGTCAAAATACCGTATGCCAATACCAATCCGGTACCATACCGAGAAGCCAAAGCTTGGAAAGCATCCAAACCTTGATGAAGTTTGAAATTGAATGCACCTGAGGTTTCCTCATGTTCAAACGATGTTAAATGAGCAAGTGATTGAAGAAGAAGACATAGAAACAAATGGAATCGAGTCTAGGTTGCAACCGGCACCGAAAACCCAAGATCACCCAGGTCTCACCGTTTCCATTGACCGGCAACCGCCGGCAACACACCTACCGTGTTCACCTCCCCAAGGCGATTCCAACGGTGCTATCCCTTAGCCTCGCGAAAACCCACCGGAGCTGAAGAACCCTAGCCTCGGCGAAACCCCAGTTCATATCCCAAGCACGAATTTTAAAGCACCAGAGGCCATTTGATCTCGGCGCCAAAACATAAAGTTCAAATAAAAATCCAAATCTTGATGCGGGGGAGAAATCCAAGAGTTCAGCACTAAAGCTCAATAAATGAATAACCCCCTGCCAGGGGGGCCCACGTGTCGGGTTAAATCAAAAATCCCGAGCAAACTTCAAAGTTCTGCACAAATCTTAAAGCCCCCCTTTAAGCCCATCCCGAAGCTCATAATCCAAATCCATTGATCTGCACATATCCTGAAGCACAACTCAAATCTCAAAACCCCCAATACACATCTCAAAGGCCCAACTACAATCTCAAAAACCCAGAATTTAATAAAAGAAGATCTTTTACAAAGAGGCCCATCTGACAAAACTTCTTCACAGCGCAGTCCTTGGATATTTGCAAATAAGCCCCTGGCTGCCTAAAATCTCTTCAAATGAGCCCCCGAGAACCCAATTTCCAGTACAAACCTTGCCAAAAGCCCAATTTACAAACCTCAGTCCTTCCAGCTTTACAAATAGGTCCTTGGAAAACTTTAAACTTCACAAATAAGCCCTTTTCAGCCCTTATTGGCCATAACTTCTTCATTCCAAACCCAAATCAACTCAAATCACCTCCAAATGAACCCAAACCAAATCCTTCATATTTCTAAATCAAAATCAAGTATAATCAAACAACATACAACCTGCCAAATGACCAAAATATCATTTTCTTCATGTTTAAATCATTTCCTCTTAAATAAAATATAAATAAAGCACGAATATACTTTCTCAAATACAAATATGTTTCTAAAATAAATAAAAAGGTATAATAAAAGTATTTTAATAACATTCATTGCATCTTGTGCATACATATTAATTAAATACCTAAAACAATGATAATTAAAGGAACACAAAAAGACCAAGTACATGAGTTCTCCCCTTTTAGCCCCTTTATTCAATTCACAACAAATAGGCTCCAAATCCTGGAATGAACGAGGTATTCAGTATGGCTTGGAAGGGTAATCTGATGTAATTAACAGCGGGGGCTTGCGCCCGCTGGGAGTTAAACGTCCCCACAATCATTAAACTCTCTCGATGGACTGATTATGAATCGTAGGTCTGTCGAGGGTGAACCGGAATGATTAGCAGAAAGAAAGAAATGAATGTTTCAAGATTCGATGTTCTTTAAACAATCGAGAGCATTGAACCATGAGACATTTAAATACATATGCACACACCTTCCAAACCAAGCTGTGCAACTTTCTGCGCCCTACAGGTTTTGGCACGCCCGGTGGGACTTTCTCCTCCTCACAGGTTCGGGATCCGATACGAAGATAAAAGGAACATACTCAAGTAGCCAATGACTTCAAAACACTCAAACAACGAGTCATTGGACCACTTGAGTTATGCCATTTCCTTTTATATTCGACATCGACGCCTATGGATTGAATAATTGGGCTAACACTCATGTATGAAGTTACATATGAAAATTGACTAATGAAATTTTGAGTTTTGCTTGTTTGCAGGATGGCTTACACCGCAATCAACGCACGCTCTTTCGCCCAAGTTACCAGCCTCCCTGCTGGCGAAGAGGTGGTTTACTTTGGGACTTTCGCAGTCCCTGTTGATGAAGTTAGGGCATTCGAAGCCCCTGTTCCCGCTTCAATGAACGAAAAGCTGTCCCTCGGGTCCATCACTGAGGAAGTAGTTGAAGATGATGAGGAAGCATGCTATTTCCTCACCCCAAAGGGAATGGATGGCAAGACGTTCATTCCCCTTTCCAAAACTAGGCGCGCAAGAAGACGCGCGTCTAAGAAAATAACCAAAATTAACCAAACTCTAGTGACCCCTCTGTCGATCACCAAGAAAAGAAATCTCCAAGCTTACCAGAATGAGCTGGTGGCTCAACCAGCCCTTCCCATCAGCAACTCATTCTCCCCGCTAAGGATAGTGAGGAGGAATTCTTCTACTGCACACATACGTGCAGCGGGAGAAGTCCCTCAAACTGTCTTGTTCATCCATGAACCGAAAAGGATGAACACCAAACGCAAAATGGTTGATGACACTGCTATGGCCATTCATAGGGCCCACAAGCAGCTTCGCATGTTGAAGTAGCGTAGGAATCGATACTACATGCATCCTGCGCAAGAAACCTCTACACCCTCTTCCGTCAAATCAAGATTGACGTTTCCAGCCCAAATACTGGGGACATCCAATGATGCCCGACCCTCAATCAAGTCGAGACTGACGTTCCTAGCCTCAAAACCTAAGGCACACGACAGTGCCTTCTTTCCAAAACCAAAACCAATGTTCTCAGCCCCAAGGCTGGGGGCACCTCATGGTGCTTCATTAAAACCAAAGCTCAGTCGAGAGGTGCGTGCAAACACCTCTCAAAGCTCAAACAACGAGGTATCAAATCAAACCCCTCAAATTCTGAGAAGACCATCCAGTGTATATGATAGGCTGGGGACACGAGTATATCCGCACCCCTCCAACACTGGAAATTTGACAATAGTGGCGCCAAATGCCACTCAAAAGAAGCGAAGGGTCACCAAAACACACCCTAAGCAAGAAGAAGAAGCGACGGTCTTCATGATAACCATTAATGAAGGCCTCGAAGAAGAAGACGACCATCTGGTCGAGCCCTCCAACCCCACCGTATGCATGGTGAAAAAGGGAAAGACCCCATCGTCGAAAATCCGAGTGACGACGAGGAAGGGTTTGATGCAGCATGCCTTCCTCCCATAAATGCCAAACCTAAAACCGTGAGTGACTCAGATGTAGGTCACATGGATGGGCCCGCGTTAGGTAACTTCTATACCGTTTGGCAACTTCTCCATGTGCTGGTGAAAGTCAAACCGGTGCACAAACGCAAGAGCAAATGTTATCCGCCTTCAACCAAATGCAAGCCGAGATACAAAATCTTAAGACTGACGTACATCAAGCCCATGAAAGGGAACAAGGGCTGATAGCTGAAATCCGAGGGAAAGGCCTCGCTAACTCCGAACTCGAAAGAGGAGAAACATCAAATCGATCCAGCCCCGTGAACGGGCCTGAAAGGGTAGAAAGGCCAAACCCTCAAGAAAGACGTAGGGTACATTGGGAAGATGAAAGGCAAGAAACCTCCCCAATCTTTACTGCGGTTGATGTTCAAGAAATGATCAGCCGTCAATTACAAGAAATGGGGATCGCCCCAAAGCAGACAGCACTGCGAATAGGGAAACCGTACCCTCCCGAATTCGATATACCAAAATACCCCCCAACATACACTGTTCCCTTATTCTCCAAGTTCTCCGGAAGTGGAACAGACGAGACGGGACCAGAACAGCATGTCAGCCACTTCATGATCCAATGTGGAGATTCTTCGAGAGAGGAAGCATTCCTTTGTCGCCAATTTGCTAGAAGTCTTTTGGGACCAGCAGTTTAATGGTATTGTTCTCTAAAACCAGGAAGTATAAGATCCTGGGACCAAATGGCGCGTGCCTTCATAGATAGGTTCGCCACTGCGAGCAGTCCAATAAGACTTGCCGATTTAGCATGGGCCAAGCAAGAGCCAAACGAAACTCTTCTGGCATATATCAATCGCTGGAGAAATATGAGCAACAAGTCGAGCCATCCTATACCCGAAAGGGAGGCAGTTGATTTGCTCATAAGAAGTACATCCGGCAAAATGAGAGAAATGTTAATCGTTGCCAACCCCAACAGTTATCAAGATCTGGTAGACACCGTATCTAGACTGGAGCAAACGGACATAGAAGAGAAGTCATCTACTTCCTTCAAACCAAGAAGAGACTTCCCAAGGAAGAAAGAATCAAAGACGGTATACGCTGTCAAAGCTAATAAAGCCAACAAAACCGAAAACGAGGATTCTGACTCTTCTGATGCGGAGACGAGGCAAGTCGATAGCCAACCCGCTCAGCCAGTCCCTCGCGATAACCAAAATAGTCGTTACCCCAAATCATTAGAAGAACAAAAAAACAAGAAATACTCCTTCAAAAGGGAGAAAACAGCAAAGATATTTAGACAAGCCTTGGAGGATGGTATGGAATTGCCTCCAAGCAAGCGCCCCGATCAGGCAGATAAGGTTGATCACCCCAACTATTGCCCATACCATAGGGTAATAGGCCATAAGATAGAAGACTGTTGGGTCTTTAAAGACTTGATAGAAAGAAGAATTCGAGAGGGTCGCTTGCAATTAGCGCCAAGTGCCGTGCAACAACCCGCACCTCACGAACAAGTTAATGTTATCTCTCATGTTGAAATGATTGAAGAAAAGAGGTTTGAAAGTCTCGCAAATGAAACATGGGAGTTCCACCTCTCCAAGAAAACTAAAAAGTTGCTGAGACAGCTTTTAAAAGAGCCTCAAGTCAAGTGGGATAACTTAAATCCCATGGTGCCAAGGCCCCCAAAACGGGTCATCCATCGCAAGCCAAACAAGAACGGCAGCCAAAAGGGCAAGAAGTCGCCCAAACCAACAGAGTTGCCTACACCTTCTGAAATCCAAAAGCACATACAAACTTTAGAGAATCATAAGCAAGGTACTCCGCTACCGTTGACTCTCTTAGACTTCTTAACAGAAGATGTATTGGCCTTAATGCTGGGCCTCAAAGCCGAGAAAGGGGAAACGAGTAAAGCCCCTCAAGAAGGAGAAAACAATGACGATGACCATGAGATGTGTAGCGTGGTTGTCTATGGAGGGAATTCCTCGAGTGACTCAGATGACGGTGAAGTCATCTTTGTCAAAACCAAGAAACATGATTGCAAAGTAGTGCTTCGCTCGGGTACGAATATCCCTGAGCGCCAACCACCACAAGAAGATGAGATTGGAAGGTCGAAAGCCAAGACAAAAGGGAAGGAACCAGCTATACAAGATGAATCAGCACCTAAGAAATATATGGTGCAAGATTACAATATCCTCGCACAGCTTAGGAGAATACCAGCCGCAATCAGCGTATTTGACATCTTGATGATGTCCGCTGAAGTAAGAGAAGTGCTCATATACGCGCTTCAAAACCCTGAAGAGTTTCAAGCGCACTTCGCCGAAAAGAAGATGCAAGAAATAGCGCTAATAGACAACAAAAACCCAACCATCACCTTTAACGACGACGATTTGCTCATAGGCACGCCTGATCACAACAGACCACTCTTTCTCACTGGTGAGTGTGACGGCCAAAAGGTAACACGCATGCTCATCGATTCGGGCTCCTCCATTAATCTAATGCCTAAGAGAACATTGGACCGTCTCACGTTGAGCGCTAAGTTCCACACAAAGGATAAGATCACTATACATGGGTTCAACCACAAAACGGAGCAATCCATGGGGGCCGTTAGCTTGCCTTTTGATATTGGTGGTATTCAAGAATGGATGAAATTCTACATCATCGATGCGAAAACCACATACAACGTATTGATAGGTCGACCATGGTTACATAATAACAATGCCGTCCCGTCAACCTTGCATCAATGTATAAAGTACATAAAAGATGGTGAAGTCAAACAAATGGTGAAGTCAAACAAATCAATGGAGAAATTAAGCCGTTTGAAGTGCACGAAATAGGGCTGAAGGATGCCAAATACTTCTTCGATAAACCTGCTCTAAAAGGAGGATGTTCGAAGAAACAACGAGACGAGAAAATAAAGCTATATGGGGCCGATACTGACTCTTCGTTAGGGGAGGAAGCCGATGAAGCTAGGATACTCCCGTCATATATAATACCCTCAGAAGACGAGGAAGAAGCAGGCCAATCCTCGCTAATGATTGAGAGGATACCTGAGAACCATCACAAGGAGCTCACACCAAGGGAAGTGAACCAAATCCAAGATATGGTAATGTTCATAGTACCGCCTAAGGAAGAGGTTACCGAAGAAGGAATCTTTAGGCACAAGCCTATTGTATTCTATAGAGCGTCCGATGGTAGAAATCGGTCTTTGGTACTGAACAACGACGAATGGCCTTTAGAAGACGAAACCATGTCCAACAAAGTAGATGTACCTCTTCTACCATATTGTCCCAAAAGCCAAACCAGGATTCTTGCAAACATGAGTCCCATGTCTCCAACCTACGCTATGACAAAGCGATTCGATCGGATATTGGCTCACCGTAATCCTACAATCATAGGGCCGGATGGAAAGCCAAGAAATACTCGAGGGCTCGGGTATGAAGAATCTGATGATGAATATGATGACTCCAAGTGTCGTCCTATACAATACTTCAGCGACAGTGGCAGCGATAACGAGTCACCGACTTGTGATCTAAGGCGAATCCAAAGGAAAGCTGCCCATGCCAATTTAGAAATGGCTTTAAGAAGCGGTCGTGGCAGAGGCCGTGGAAGAGGTCGAGGGATAAATTCCTTCACTAATGCCTCGCCAAAGCAACCCATACCAAATCCGACCAAAACGCGCTCCTTCCAAGACCTGTTGAGACAAATGAAAGGTTTGGATGTGCATTCCGAGCCTAGACAACAACAACCAAACAATAACCAAAGAACCTCCAAAGCTTCATGTCATGTAATAGAAGCTGAAGACGATCAATCGTCGTTTGTCGCATGCAGTGTATGCGATAGACCGGGAGAGGTCACAGAAATGACTTCATGTGTCGAATGTGGGGCCATATGCCATCCCCCTTGCACAAGATTTAGAGAACATCCTCAAAGTAGTGATGAAACCCCAAGATGGAGTTGCCTGCGTTGTTTCAAAGGTAAATGGGTACCGGAACCGAAGAAGGGCGAAGGAAAAGCAGAATCACTGCTCCCAGCACCAGCACCTGAGTCTTTTCCACTCGAAGGCATGCTGGCTCAACTCCTAAAGGATTATTTGAAATTCCAATCCACAAGGGGACAAACCCGTACAGATTCGGCGAACACAATCCTTGAATCGAAGAAACCTGCTTCAGTAATGCCAAAAGAAAAGAATACATTGGCAGAACTTAAGAACAAGACATATTCAGTTTGGGCGAGATAAGGTTGCCAAAGCATTCGACTTAATGATGCAAAGAGGTCTCAACCTGCCAGTATGTAAAGGCCCAGAACAAGCGAGTAAAGTCAATGAACATAATTATTGCCCATACCACCGTATCCTTGGTCACACCATCAATGACTGCTGGGTCTTCAAGGACTTTCTAGAAAAGAAGAGGCAAGAGGGGACCTTACCACTCACTGTGGTAGCCTATCTAGAGGGGACTCGTGCACCAATTCCCAGCAAAGATAAAGGGAAGCAAAAGATAAAATCTATTCCTGAAGACGAAGTACCTTCACAATTCGAAGTAGGGGACATGGTATCCATGCTCAGCCAGTCTCAACCATCCAAAGACGGTCACGCTAAAATTGAATGGAGGGGACCATACATCGTTGAGCAAGCCTTAGGGCGAGACACCTATAGGTTGCGAGAAAGCAATGGAAGCAAGTTCGCACCACCTATTAAAGGGAAGTATCTTCGAGAATACCAAGCACCTGGGATGCAAAGTCAAGTCCGAAATTTGAGAACTCGAGGCGACGACTCAGAAAATTCAGAAGAAGAACAAGAAGCTGAATGCTATATGGTGTCTCAAAGGTCCACCGACTCAGAATATGACTCACCTCAAGAAGAAGAGGATCATAGTAGCGGTAGCCACACAAAGAAAGGCAAATGCATGAGTTGTGATGAAGTAGATGATTATGACGTCATGTTCAAGTGTGACCGATGCCTTAGATACTCATGCACTGAATGCGCTACCGGAAGAAGGATAAGTTCTAGCTATGACAAAAGGTTCTTCAACTGGTTTTGCATACCCTGCAAGTACATTATAGAGGATGAAAAACAAAAAGAGGAAGAAAAAGCCAAACAAACTTTCAAGAAGAAGAAAGGTGAAAGTTCCAAATCCCGCTCAAAGCATGGATCATCAAAGAAACCTAAGGATGATAATTCAAGCGACTCTAGCATGGATGCTGCATGTTATATGGTAGAAGTCGAATCCGAACAAGAAGAGTTTGAGTTTGGATATACAACTCATTGCGGTGTCTGTGACCAAAAGGGAAATTCATGGGACATGTTTGAATGCAAAGAGTGTGGCAATAGTCACCACCCTTTATGCGCAAGCCCAAAGGCAGCCATAGCCAACCACAGTGATTCTCGATTCGATATCTACGAGTGCCCGAAGTGCATTTATCAACAAGTGCAAAAGGAGATAAGGGCGATAAAGGAATTCAAGGATCAGGCCATAAAGCCCAATCGGGTTGCAAGGGATGTCGAAAGCACTTCAAAGCAGGAATGGGACGAAGCCCATATGCCACAAAAGGCGAGAACCAATGTCGAAGCAAGACAGGAAACGGTTCACATGCTTGGCCCATTTGATGAATATAAGAAAGGGCAGCTTGTGTGGGTTGCCAAAGAAACAACAAGGTCGCAATCAATCAGATTCTGGGGCCCATATTTGGTGGATCAAGCCTTTGAAGGACATCGATACAGGCTGATAGACAATGAAAGCGGAGAGCCCGTTAAATCAATTAGCGGTCGTTATCTGAAGCTCTACCAGGAGGGTGATACACCAAGCGACTTCTGCCAAGAATATGAAAGTGACTCGTAAACCGTCACTTGTAAAACCACCCCACTATAGCCATGATGAAGACAATAATGCGCATGAAGGGGTGCGTCGGGCATCGATGCGCTTGAAAAGGGAATATTATATATATACCCCACCCTTGAAAGAAGTCGACATCTCTGAGTCACAAACTTCCTCTACCTTAATCAAACTTTGCGCTAATGGCTGCTCAAAGGGCAATTCCCCACAACTGGGAGACCATGGCGCTCACGCCGACGGTGAGAATGGGATATGGTCGATATCCAGGCCCAGGTTCTCTCGCCGTCGACTTCCCCAACAAGGACGCGCTACCGCAAGAAAATCGATGGTTATGGCGGTCCATCTTCATTTATGTCACTGGAGGAAGGAAAACCGAGTACACTAAATACCGCCTCGGTCACTACTTCGCAAACCAACTCAACTGTGAGTTTTCAAGCCTAATCATCGAGGAAGTTGACGAAGTCGAGGCCGACTACATACTCATATGCCCAAATGATGGCATAAAAAGGGGCATCCTTTCGTTAGGCTCGCTCACCTTAGAAGCCGACGTCCCCGGTGTCATTCCCACCGATATCCGAATGATAGGATGGACTTCTAGCCAAGGAGGCTATGACAACCCCCTCAATTACCGTGCGCGCATAAGACTCCGCAAGGTACCTTTACACTTATGGAATTCTGCTGATGTTCATACTTTAGTAGCAGGATTCGGGTATCCTCTCAAGATCGCCCCATACTTCTCCAACAACAACTATGACACGCTCAGGCTCTTGATCGCTTGCGGGCCACCCAATACCATCCCGCATCAGTTGTGGCTGACCGTTGATCCCATCCGCAAAATTGTGGATGTGGAAGTCGAAGGATGGGATGAAAATGATGGAGACATGCCTCCGCCTGATGATGCAGAAAGCTCCGTTAGCAAACCTCCTCCACCACCAGCACCAGAGAATCCAAAATCCTCTGAGTCACCTAATCTGTCACTACCCTCTGAACCAACCACATCGGGCAAAGACAGGAGACCCGCCAAACATGTGGGGCCCAAGGCCGCTCCTTACTAATAGGGGGCAGCAAGCCATTTATGTTAAATGCTTTTAGGAGTTGATTTCCCTTTCTCATGGACAATGTTTATGTTTGCTTGATGATGGTGTGTTTATGTCTAAATGCTTGTGTGTATGTTTGCGTGAAATGAGAGTCCCACGAGATCTCCTCCTCAAACTCTACTCCACGATCTCCAAATTTTAAGATCAAAGCAAAAAAAAAAAACTCCACAAAATATCTAAAATTCCAATAAACCTAAATTCTAAGATCCACAAATAAAACATTTCAAATAAAATTCCATAAATACCCAAAAGTCCAATAAAGCCTAAATTTCAATATCCATAGATAAAATGTCCCAATGAATATGCATGAACGAAAACCTCTACGAATAAAGGGACCAAATCGCAGCATGAGTGAAATTGTCTTGAGCGAAAAGTGAGGTCCCCCAACTATCCACAAAATCCATAAAGGCCTCTCGCCACAAAATGGGTTTTGTTAAGTTTGTACCCTTAAACAATTAACACTGGCAAAGTTTGTCCAGCCAGTTCTGAATATGGACAAACAAGTTTTATATTTTGTACTTTGAACAAAATATGGGCTTTGGTGTTGTGCCCATTTGAAACAACTATCACTGGTTTTGTCTTTCCTCCCAGTTCGAAAAAAGGAGAGACAAGGTTTCTTCATTGTCCTTTAAACAATGGAGTGCCTAATGATGATATCTCAAATAAAATCAAAAGATTAAAGAAAGTGGTCGTTTAGACTATTTAAATTCTGAAGGCACAAAATCCCTTTTAAAACAAAGTTTTCAAAACAATAGTGTTCGCATTTCCCGCGATACTCTCGCCTAAGGATTGAGGCCATATAGGCTATTCAAGAAGGCACGAGAGGAGTGAATAAGATGCCACCCTCAAGCAAGTGCATGCATGCACCTACATCCCACCATAATATAAAAAGAGTGGAGAGATGTAAGGCCCACAAAGAAAGCCTCAAGCACAAAATGGGCTTTGTCAAGATTGTGCCCTTGAAACAATTGTCACTGGTACGCTCGTCTAACCAGTCATCTAAAATGACGAGCAGGCTTTATATATTTGTGCTGAACAAAATAAGGCTTTAATGTTGTGCCTAGGCCACGTGAGCACTAAAACAATTATCATGGCCCAAAATAAAAGAAACTGAGAGCCCAAAAGCAATAACCCTAATCGGGTTCTCACCAAACCAATCTCTGCAGAAGCAAGCCTCGAGCCAAGTCAACACCCATGAATGATATACTTATAGACCAATGCCCCACGGGCCACAATCCAAACTAGAGTTTAAGAACAAGAACCCTTGACTCCAAAGACTAAAGCCCATAATTTGGCGAGTAAACACCCCAAAATCCCATGAATGACAAGCAAATACCCTAAGACCCAAGCATAATTTGGCATACCCTGTTGATATACGTCCCACGGGTGACAGCTGAACCCAAAACCAGAAAATACCTTTCAAGCACTAGAATGAAACCTATAACAAGCGAACTAAGCTTCACTCATAAGAGAAGCGTCGCTTCACTATGTCGCATCAATCTCATGGAGATGCATAAACATCTAACCTTAACGGGTTCCGTATGACCAATGAAGCCTCTGAGCAGAACGGTTCTACAAAGTCATACATGCTGGGGTAGCCTTTTTTGTGGGGGCAGCATGAATGAAAATTCGACCTTAACGGGTTCCGTATGACCGGTGTTACCCTTAAGTGGGACGGTTTTTACGTAGTCATACATGCTGGGGTAGCCTTTTTTGTGGAGGCAGCATGAATGAAGATTCGACCTTAACGGGTTCCGTATGACCAATGAAGCCTCTGAGCAGAACGGTTTTACATAGTCACACATGCTGGGGTAGCCTTTTTTGTGGGGGCAGCATGCGTGAGAATCAGACCTTAACGGGTCCCGTATGACCGGTGTTACCCTTAAGTGGGACGGTTTTTACGTAGTCATACATGCTGGGGTAGCCTTTTTTGTGGGGGCAGCATGAATGAAGATTCGACCTTAACGGGTTCCGTATGACCGGTGTTACCCTTAAGTGGGACGGTTTTTACGTAGTCATACATGCTGGGGTAGCCTTTTTTGTGGGGGCAGCATGAATGAAAGTTCGACCTTAACGGGTTCCGTATGACCGGTGTTACCCTTAAGTGGGACGGTTTTTACGTAGTCATACA
This sequence comes from Carex parvula, assembly GCA_025461045.1. Lineage (NCBI taxonomy): Eukaryota > Viridiplantae > Streptophyta > Magnoliopsida > Poales > Cyperaceae > Carex > Carex parvula. The sequence goes on along the minus strand of JAJGRW010001306.1, from coordinate 223,560 downwards.
TGCTGGGGTAGCCTTTTTTGTGGGGGCAGCATGAATGAAAGTTCAACCTTAACGGGTTTCCATGTCGCCGGTGTTACTCTAAGTGGGACGGCGCATGAATCATGAAAATGGAAAACCGAGCCTGAGCCAGCTGAAGACGTTTGATCGCTTAGAACCCGATTGAATAGACGCAGAGGGCTTGAGGTACAGCTTGAGTTCAATGAAGATGCCTTGTCGCTTAGAACCCGACGGGGGAGATTCAGAAGATTCAGGATTAAACCCTGACTCGACAAGTATATCTGGTCGCTTAGAACCCGATTGGAAAAAACTTGAAAGATTTAGGAGAAAAACCGAATTAAGCAAGTTTATCCGATCGCTTAGAACCCGATTGGAGAAGGCTTGAAGAATTCGTAGACAAAAAGAGAAAGAAGGAGAATGAGGAAGAAAACCGATTTAGACGAATTTATTTAATCGCTTAGAACCCGGTTAGAGAAGATTCGAATAAATCAACCAAAAAGAGAAATGAGAAGGAGAATGAGAAAACTACAAAAGCAAACATCGACCGCAAATACGTATATCCAAACATAATCAACCAAAACCAAAATACACATACAAAGAATGAGCTCGAAAGCACCCTCTCACAAACCATACAAAAGTAAAGTCTACCCTAAATGAAAGTGCCTAAAGCAGAAGGCACGTAGGGCACGATGGCTAAACATGGCTCCACAACCATGGGAACATCATGGGGGCAGTCGAGAACCCCTCCTGCTCCAATGCTAGATGAGCCTGCTGTGGCTAAGTCTGGCCCTGTGAATAATAAAGGAATGGGCTGAATACACAAAACCTGCAAATCAAGAAAAGGGACAATGGGAAAAGGGTTCGAAGAAAACAATTATACCTGAATGACCCGTCATCTGGACTGAAGGGAGCTCCTCCTTTCTTCTCTTCTTCTGCTTCCTGTTGCATCTCTTGGGCCCGGAATCAGGCCTCAAGAAAACTCGGGCTGGCACGTCACACCTGACTACCTGCTCGGGCATGGAAGAAGCCACTGTAGAAAAAAAGGGGAAAGCAAGGTTAATATGTACGCAAAACCCGTATGCGAATTCAAGGAAATAGAAATATGTCATACCTGCCCTAGATGTGGCGGAAGAGTCAACGCCAGGAGGAGAAAGGCGGCTATCACGACTCTGAAGGTCAGGGGCTCTCTCCAAGAAAGGGACCTGACGCCTCTTTAAAAGGCTCTTCCTCCTAGTGCGAACCATCTCTAAAACCAAATCCTTATCAGGGACCTGGCACGACTGAACCATGTCGTAAAACCATTTCTGATAAGCAGCGCTGAATACACCAACTCTCGAAGTAGAAGGTATAGTGAACCTCACACGAGTGTCAATGCGAAGAATGGACTCCCAACACCGTGCAGCCCCAACTAAATCAGCTGGCATGAGACTGCCAGTCCAAACCATGGCAGGGATGTCCTGATCAAACCCAAACTGGCGTGCGCAACGATGGGGCATGTAAGGCTCCAATATGACTCGATCACCCAAACGAAGAGGTAGGAGCCCATGCCTGAGACTAACCAGAAAATCCAACCTCCTGGAACCTCTCTTTAAACCCTCAGGGCACTTCTCGCTCCAAACCCTATCCAAAAGCTCCAAATCTTCACACCTAGGGTTGCGACGAAAAGTCGCCCAACTCTCTAGTGATCTAAGAAAACCTCTGCTGTGCAAGAAGTAGTCACGAGCCAGCCTAGGGGTCAAAGGAGTATGTCTAACTCCTGCAATCCCTGCTAAGAGAGGTAATCAGCCCTCATCCTCTCACTCATTGAGGAAGTGTACAAACCGGGCCAATAAATGTGAGCCCAACCCATCAAGAAATGAAAAGGAACCACCTCATCACAATGCGAATGATCCTTTGAAGTAGATAAGATCCTCATACACCTGAAAACATTGGCCAATACGGGAATAGCCAAAGAAACCGCCTTGCCTCTCGCCAAATTGTTTGCCATGATAAAACAATCTGGTCGAATGACACCCGCCGGCTGACTAGGGATCACAAAGAACACAACCACCAAGCCAGAAATGCAGTCAGATAGGCCTCAGCACCCAACCTCTCGCGAGATGCGTTGACTGGAGTGAATCTCTCGTCGGTATGAAATATCTCCTCCCTGCCTGTACCAAATGGATCGTAGGGATGCGCAAAAATGTGAACAGGATAATGGATCGCATCACTGAAATACGCGATCCATCTCCTAAAATCTACCTCCCCAGCATAAGAAAGCTCATGGTAGACGTCAAAAACCTGCTGAAGAGATATGGGATGACGCCGACTACCGTCTGGTAGAAGCTCAGAAAAGGTCCCCTCTAAAGGGAGATACTCATCATAAGGGATACCAAAAACAGGTAAACCTGTCAAGTGACGCATCTCTGCAGGAGATATGGTGAGCTCACAATCCTCCAAAACAACAGTGTTGGAAACATAGTTCCATCGCTCCACCATACTCTGAAAAAAGAAGGGATCCCAAGTGTACTCAAAAAGGGAGAGAAATACCGCCTCATAAACCCCTACCTTGTTCAAAGCATCAACCTCGGTCTGTAAGATGACCCTCACCCAATCAACCAAAAAGGGCATCTGCACAAGGCTCCCGGGTATGAAATCAGCAGATGCCCAAGGCACCGTCTGCCGACCCAACATCTCAGTGACAGGCAAATGTAAGGGATGAGGAGTCCGATCCCTGGTAAAAGGGTGCAAGTGTAAGCCACGTACCTCTCGAAGGTGTGACACACTCAAAGATCGCTTGAACCTGGCAGCGGTCCCTGCAGTAAGGAAAGTATCTGGCGTCCAATCATCCGGGTCATCCTGGAGGCGCTGGCCCATAGAGAAAGCAGAAGCCGGCATAGATTCGTACCGAGTAAAAGGTACCCCTACAACAAAAAACAAAGTTCCGTCAGACTTTGCCAAACCATACTACCTTACCGACACCTGATAAATTCCTTACTCAGTAACAACCCAATGAAAATTTAAGCAAATTCCGACCGTTTGGTCAAGGAATTAAAGGCAACACACCCCTACCATATAAGTGCAAGTGTGTGAGAAATAAAGAAAGGTGTACCTCGGTTACGAGACATGACTGAAGACGATGGTCAAAACCAGCTTCCAAGCTTCAGTACCCACCTAGGCTTTGAACATTTACAAAGAAGCATAGAAATATGTTAGTTCAGAGTTTAGAATAATCAAAACAATGGTCCGAAAAGACCCTAAACTAAAACCCATAAAGAAAGAATGGTCCGAAAAGACCCTAAACTAAAACCCATAAAGAAAGAATGGTCCGAAACGACCTTAAACTACACCCATGGTCCGAAAAGACCTTAAACTACACCAATGGTCCGAAAAGACCTTAAACTACACCAATGGTCCGAAACAACCTTAAACTACAACCATGGTCTGAAAAGACTTTAAACTACAGACAAGACCAAGTCCCAACCTGGCGTGGTTTAGGAAGACCTTATACCACATCAACAGCCCGGAAAGGCTTTAAACTACAGCCAGAACCAAATTCCAACTTAACATGACCCAAGAAGACCTCGAGATACAGCCAAAACCAACCATGGTTAGCCAAAGACCCCACCGAGAAGCACACGAGAAAAACTGGATCAAAACCCGAGATTATACCTACAACCATAAGGCTATTTTATCTAAACCCTCAATTTTGCAAATTACCCGCATGGTTCCTGTACTAGACCAGAGATAGAATTCCCCTGTCTGTAATCCCTCCTCGGTTAGACAGGTTGTCCCCATGAATGTGAGTTTGGAGTATAGTCACTGTCTGAAACCCCAATGTATGAGCAAGGGATCAATTGCTCAGACAAACCCCGAAGAACGCACATTCAACCCTTACCCAACCATGCAAGTATTTAGCGAGATGAGATAAAGATAACATACCTTTTTGAAGTAGATGTGATCGAAGAAGATGATCAAACCCGCTTCCGAGCTCAATGCCCAATGTGGAGTTCAAATACCTGAGATTCAAACAAGAAAAGCAACTCAGAAAGAATTCCATGAAGTTCAAGAGGAACACTGGGGGCACCTGGCTAAGCTGTTCAATCCTAAGGTCTTCACACCTCACCCAGGTGGGGGGCATTTGTTTGACCCTAAAAAGTTGCTATTTAGACTCAGCACGACAAATAGTAATTTATGGGGGATTAAAATGCCAAAGTTGTACTCAAACCCTTCAAAATAAATTAAGTACAGCATATTAAAATTCGTGATAGTATTCTACATGCAGAACCATGAATTTTAATGTGTAAAATGGTCAGAATCACTAAGGAATTAATTTCCTATAAATGAAACAATGGCTGGACAATACGCTATGTGCAAATTTTGGTTGTACTTAGCAAAAATTCATGCTGGAACAGCCACTGGGTACAAATTGGTGCCATCAAACAAATCTCAGTGATATTGGGCCCGCATGTCAGTAGCACAGCCATATTTTCGCCAGGTCCTTGAGAGGGGTGGACATGGCTCATGAGTATTAAGCCATATGCACCGTGAAGTCAGCGCCTCGGTTCACCAAGCACCGAGATCATGCAAGCGTGACTGAATGTCGCTGGGATTTAAAACATTAGCGCCTTGACCCCTTCTGCCCGCATGCTCCCGGTGCGTTGTGCACCGTTAACCAAGCTCTACACGGTTCATGAGCACCGAGCACAGACAGGGAAAGCAACACAATTAGAGGGAGTACTGTAACAGTAGGGAGGATGACAAGTGGGGCCCCCTCACCAGACCTCTCTCCTTTCTTCCTCTAGCCCGCGCCTAAGCCATTTTCTTCGAGTTCTAAATTCAGAAAATTATTGACCTCTAGCTCAAAGGGCTCACCTGAGATCAATGAACACCCTTTGCCTATTCCCTCTGCATAAAATCTCGGTTACCTCTGCTCTCTTAAATTCCAATTTCAACCGAGAAAGAAATGAGGTGGAAAATAGAAAACTTGAGCTTAGACGAAAATTGGACTTTGTGGCTTCTGATGGACATTAAATAGGCTTACACGATACTAGATAGGCCATTAATTTGATCCAAAGCAGGTCCGAGATGATGCATTGCGGGTATGGCACAAACCCGATCCTTATCTTAAAGGGAATGCATTGAATCGTCTGCTCAAATGGTAAATTGACCCCTAGAGCAACCTAAGCGAGTGTAGGCGACACTAAAGGCCATATTTCAACTGACAAAAACTCAGAAATCATAGAGGTTACATTTTTACCCTTCGGTATACCGCCAGGGCATCATATCCCGCCCTCTACAGCTGTGCTGAGCTCAATGGTCCCATTTGACACGTGTTACCCATCTCTTGGAAGGAGCCAAAGATAGAAGATTCCTCTCCCAGGGTGCAGGGACACGTTTTTCAATACTTACCATATCAAGTTGGTTAATCAAAAGGCTCAAAATCGGGCATTGCATTGTAAACCGATCCAAGGGCTGAGATACATCCAGCAAAGGATCAATGACATGTTACACCCCATTGGCCAGATTATTGCCATGTATGCCTGAATATATGAAGAGATGTGATCTAGGCCCTTGATCAAACACCTGGCGTGCATGATGATAGCCACCTCAGCAGAACCCTAAACCCTAAACCCATGCCTGCCTTATATAAGGCACCTAAAATGAATACTCAATAGACATCTTCTTCTCCAGAAACTCCTGTGCAAGAATCAAACCAAAAAGAAACCTCCATTTTCAAAGGAATTTAGGTTAGAACTTCAAAGTTTCAAGCTTTTTAGAAAGGTAATTAATACCTGAAGAAATGTAAGCTCAAGATGAGCAATGATCTGTGTATATTCCACTTTAATCGAAATAAAAAGGATTTTTGATGATTTTCTTGTTTGTTCTTTATTACCTTGATCTTGTTCTTATCTTCTATTTTCCCTTTTATTTTTCTCTACTCTCAAAACCATGGATGTGAGAGCTATATAACTTCTAGTTCATCATAGGATGAAGAAAAAAAAGAAATATATAGCTTGATGATCAATTAAAAATGCTTCCTTTCTTCTTTTTGCATCTTCTTTCCCTTTAAAGCAAAAAAAAATATATATATATATGTACATGTATATATCAAAAAAAAAAAAATGTGTTTATTTGCATTTTCCTTGTCTTCTTGGTGATCTTTATAAGAATAAATATATATATATGTCGAAATTTAACCCCTTTCTTCCTTTCTTTCCTTTCTCTACCTCCTCTTTCTTTTTATTCTTCTCCTTTCTTTTGTTCTTCTTTTCTTTATTTTATGTTGCAAAGAAAAAGAACAAAACACATAATCACATAAATATATAAAGATATTAAAAGTGGTATTTTCATATTATAAGAAATATAAAAGGAAGAGATATTAAAAGTTGATGTTTAGCTACATCCTTTGAATATCAATTTCTTATATAATTCTTTTAATATAAAAATCAAATTAAAAGTGCATAACAAAATGAAAAAGGGAATTTAAATTAAATGACATTGTGGGGATTGATGTTTAACTACATCTCCCTAATTATGCCATTTTGAACTTTTTGAAGGACTTCCATGCATAAAAGAGAAATAAAATGAGTAATATGTGAAGGATTGATGTTTTACTACATCTCTTTCTATATTATAAATTTTATTAATCTTCAAGGGACCTAGATGCATAATCATTAAAAGAGAGAGCAAATGAAAAGAGGGAAGCTTTAATCCCCATGATATGATGCTCAAGGACCCTTTTATGTGAATATGCAAATGATCAAGGACCCATATGTATATCTTCATGAATATTAGCAAATGACATATGTGATGCTAGTACCCCTTTGATCTTTTTGCAATTTTTCACTCATAGCCTTTTAAGACAAAAAACCCTGATCAATAAACCCCATACTAGCATAGTATAAGCACAGAAAATGCCCAAATGACCTGCTGGTACAGATCAGTCAGTGCTGGCTGATCTGAAAATCAGATCAAAAATCTGTTTGAATAGGAAGATAGAGGATAAAAAAACAATCAATTTAGACTCAAATTTTGCATCTTTTTGATTTTTCTACTATTTTCTAGCCATTTTCAAAGTTGGATGTCAGAAAATGAGAAAACTGCAACATGCATATTTGCATTTACACCCCTCTGTCCATTTCTTCCCTTAAAAATAGAAATAAAAAGCATAAAATCTCCAAACTTCATGCATTCATTCTTGATGTGTTATATTACAAGAATAACATAAAAATCATACATGTCATTGATGAAATTCATGAGAAATGGAAGAAAAGTGATGAGAATTTCATGTATCTTACTCAAACCTGAAACCCAATATCAAGTTCATACCCGAATTCAATGCCATGCCCAAATAAATATCCCTTTCAACCTTGATACCTTCCAGAAACACTTAAACTGTAACACTTCGACCTCAAATACCCTTCCCAAGTCAAAATACCGTATGCCAATACCAATCCGGTACCATACCGAGAAGCCAAAGCTTGGAAAGCATCCAAACCTTGATGAAGTTTGAAATTGAATGCACCTGAGGTTTCCTCATGTTCAAACGATGTTAAATGAGCAAGTGATTGAAGAAGAAGACATAGAAACAAATGGAATCGAGTCTAGGTTGCAACCGGCACCGAAAACCCAAGATCACCCAGGTCTCACCGTTTCCATTGACCGGCAACCGCCGACAACACACCTACCGTGTTCACCTCCCCAAGGCGATTCCAACGGTGCTATCCCTTAGCCTCGCCGTGATCGAAAACCCACCGGAGCTGAAGAACCCTAGCCTCGGCGAAACCCCAGTTCATATCCCAAGCGCGAATTTTAAAGCACCAGAGGCCATTTGATCTCGGCGCCAAAACATAAAGTTCAAATAAAAATCCAAATCTTGATGCGGGGGAGAAATCCAAGAGTTCAGCACTAAAGCTCAATAAATGAATAACCCCTGCCAGGGGGGCCCACATGTCGGGTTAAACCAAAAACCCCGAGCAAACTTCAAAATTTCCGCACGAATCTTAAAGCCTCCCTTTAAGCTCATCCCAAAGCTCATAATCCAAATCCATTGATCTGCACAGATCCTGAAGTACAACTCAAATCTCAAAACCCCCAATACACATCTCAAAGGCCCAACTACAATCTCAAAGCCCAGAATTTAATAAAAGAAGATCTTTTACAAAGAGGCCCCTCTGATAAAATTTTCTCACAACGCAGCCCCCAAAAACTTACAATTAGACCCCTGATTGGGTAAAACTTCTCCAAATGAGCCCCTGGAACCCCAATTTTCACTTCAAACCCTGCTAAAAGCCCAAATTATAAATTTCAGTCCCTTCAGTTTTACAAATAGGTCCCTGGAAAAACATAAAACTTCACAAACAAACCCTTTCCACCCCTTTTTTGGCCATAACTTCTTCGTTTCAAATCCAAATCAACTCAAACCAGTCCCAAATGAACCCAAATCAAATCCTTCATATTTCTAAATCGAAATCAAGTATAATCAAACAACGTACAACCTGCCAAATGACCAAAATACCCTTTTCTTCATGTTTAAAATCATTTCCTCTTAAATAAAATATAAATAAAGCACAAATATATTTTCTCAAATACAAATATGTTTCTAAAATAAATAAAAAGGTATAATAAAAGTATTTTAATAACATTCATTGCATCTTGTGCATACATATTAATTAAATACCTAAAACAATGATAATTAAAGGAACACAAAAAGACCAAGTACATGAGTTCTCCCCTTTTAGCCCCTTTATTCAATTCACAACAAATAGGCTCCAAATCCTGGAATGAACGAGGTATTCAGTATGGCTTGGAAGGGTCATCTGATGTAATTAACAGCGGGGGCTTGCGCCCGCTGGGAGTTTAAACGTCCCCACAATCATTAAACTCTCTCGATGGACTGATTATGAATCGTAGGTCTGTCGAGGGTGAACCGGAAGGTATAGCAGAAAGAAAGAAATGAATGTTTCAAGTTCGATATTCTTTAACCAATCGAGAGCAAGACATTTAAATATATATGCACACACGTTCCATACCAGCTGTGCAACTTTCTTCGCCCTACACAACCATCACCGGTTTTGCCTCTCCTCCCGGTCTTGAAGAAAGGATACGCAGGGTTTCTTCGTTGTCCCTTAAACAATGAGGTGCCTAATGATGATGTCTCAAATAAAATCAAAAGAATAAAAAAAGCGGTCGTTTAGACTATTTCAATTCTGAGGGCACAAAGTCTCTTTTAAAACAAAGTTTTCAAAAACAATGGTATTCGCATTTTCTGCGATACCTCGCCTAAGGATTGATGCCATATAGGTTATTCAAGAAGGCACGAGAAGAGTGAGTAAGGTACCACCCCCAAACAAATACACATACGCGCTAAACATCCCACCACAATAAAAAAGAGTGGAGAAATATAAGGCCCACAACAAAAGCTTCAAGCACAAAATGGGCTTTGTCAAGATTGTGCCCTTAAACAATTGTCGTTGATACGCTCGTCTAGCTAGTCATTTAAATGATGAGCAGGCTTTATATATATTTGTGCCGAACAAAATAAGGCTTTGATGTTGTGCCTAGGCCACATGAGCACTAAAACAATTATCTTGGCCCAAAATAAGAAGACCAAGAACCCAAAAGCAATGACTACAGCAAGGTTCTCACCAAACCAATCCCCGCTAAACAAACATTGAGCCAGGGCAACACCTATAAATAACAAACCCATGATCAATGACCCACCAAGACCTAATACACATACCAGACCTCGATAGGTCACCCAGTTTCAATACCTAGACCTCGATAGGTCACTCCACTCACATACCAGACCTCGATAGGTCATCCATACCGAGATCTCAATAGATCGCTTCATCACATACCAGACCTCAGTAGGTCGCCCTATTTTCATATCCAGATCTCAATAGATCACCTCATTTATACCCATATCTCAATAAGTCGCTTCATACCAATACCCAGACCTCGATAGGTCATACATACCTAGATCTCAATAGATCACCTCATTCACATACCAGACCTCAATAGGTCGCTTCACACCAATACCCGGACCTCGATAGGTCACCTCATACCAATACCCGGACCTCAATAGGTCGCCTCATACCAATACCCGGACCTCAATAGGTCGCCTCATTTATACCGAGATCTCAATAGATCGCTTCATCACATACCAGAACTCAATAGGTTGCTCTATTCCCATATCCAGATCTTAATATATCACCTCATTCATACCTAGACCTCAATAGGTCGCGACATACCAATACCCAGACCTCGATAGGTCGCCTCATCCAAATACCCAGACCTCAATAGGTCATTCATACCCAGATCTCAATAGATCGCCTCATACATACCCAGACCTCAATAGGTCGCCCCATTCTGATACCTAGACCTCAATAGGTCATTCATACCCAGATCTCAATAGATCACCTCATACATACCCAGATCTCAATAGGTCGCCTCATTCCGATACCGAGACCTCAATAGGTCATTCATACCCAGATCTCAATAGATCGCCTCACACATACCCAGACCTCAATAGGTCGCCTCATTCCGATACCGAGACCTCAATAGGTCATTCATACCCATATCTCAATAGATCGCCTCATACATATCCAGACCTCAATAGATCACCTCGTTCTGATACCTAGACCTCAATAGGTCGTTCATACCCAGATCTCAATAGATCACTTCATACATACCCAGACCTCAATAGGTCACCTCATTCCGATACCTAGACCTCAATAGGTTACCGTATTCACATACCAGGCCTTGAAAGGTCAACTTCATCCATACCCAGATCTCAATAGATCGCTTCATCCCCACACGAGACCTTAATAGGTCACCTTCGTTCATACCCAGATCTTAATAGATCGCTTCATCCTCATACCAGACCTTGATAGGTCACTCATATCCAGATCTTAATAGATCGCCTTATACATGCCCTGATCTTGATAGGTCACCTTCACCCATACCCAGATCTTAATAGATCTCTTCATCCTCATACCAGATCTTAATAGGTCACCCATATCCAGATCTTAATATGTCACCCATACCAGATCTTAACAGGTCACTCATACCCAGATCTTAATAGGTCACCCATACCCATAGGCGGTAGGAGCTGGCACTGCGTCGTATGCTCTGAGTCCTATTGTGCACCATACCATACCTGCAGACGGTAGGAGCTGGCACTGCGTCGTATGCTCTGAGTCCTATCGTGCACCCAACATCTCGACAACCTGAATGGGCACCGCGCTTCTGATCAGAGTCAAAATAATGATGATTTACGTAGGTTTTTGACTTAGGTTTTGCATATTTTCTCACACTTATGTTTAATTTATTAGAGAAAAAGGCTACTGTCACCCTTCTTTATGTTTTATTGCAGAAAATAGGTTTTGGGACTATTTTACACCAAATGGAGCTAAAATCGGGTCAATCAGATCAGCAACGCTCATCGACTAAGTCTCTATTACAGTCCGTATTGCCTGATACGGACCAGGCCTAGCACAGACCAGAAGATAGTGATGGAAGCATTAAACCCTAACCGTCAAGGTCCTAATACGGACCGTATCACCTGATACGGCCCGTATCCGAAGGCGACTCTTGGGTAATAACTGCCGACAGCTGTTTCCAGATCAGTTTCTTAGCCTCTACTCAACCTCCACACGTCCCTCCACTCCTATATAAGGCTCCTGGGCAGAAGGTATAGTCATCTTTGTAATTAGGGTTAGATTTGATTAAAGAGAGAAGAGATGAGTGCTTGTAACAATGCCGTTCCGCGGCTAAGTTCATTTTCTTAGGGCTAGGCAGTAAACCTTGTTACTCTTGATATTTTGATATATATATTTCTGTTGATTATGATCTCTTGTTGTTGAAACAAAATACTTTTGTGATTTATTATCTCTTCATCTAACTTCAATGATCTAGTTTGAGTCCGTTAGGGTAGTGACAGTACCTTAATGGTAAGAGAAACTATTTGTATGAATTAGCCTCATTGAGATTTATTAGGTTTATGTGAAGAAAATCTTAACGGGGAAACCATAAACCAGACCAACAAAATGCGTACCAAATTCCATCACATGCGTAAAGAAATTCGCAGTGATCTGTGTAGTAATTTGGGGTATTTGAGAGATCAGACATTTGCGTAAGGAAAATTGCAGTGTCTTATGTAGAATCTCGGTGAAAGATCTGTCATTCTTGCGTATCATAAATCGCAATGACCTATGTGGTGTCTTTCATTAAACAACAATAGGAAATCAGACGCAACAGGAATATATTGTCAAAGCGGATTGAGTGGCAATGGTGTGCCGAAACCCTAGAAATTATCATCTCTATCTTTATTTTAATTACTTTTAATTGCTTCCTAATTTACATTGATCACAACAACATCTCTCAATTTACAGATTTCGTCTAGCCTTTCGAAAGATTGTGATTCGATCGCTCAAAGCATTGAACCAATATTCCCTGTGGATCGACGTCGAATATACTACTCGATAGAATTGTGAGCTTGCAGTCCGAACCGATAGCATTTAAGAGTTTATAAATATTAAAAGAAACATTGCTCTCTTTTGAGTGATCAGCTTCATGTTCAGACTCGAGATGCACCCAAAAGAGTTGCATGGAGCCATATTCCTGACTCTTCAAGGATCGAACAAGGAAGTCAATCCACGATCCTCAGTTTATACTGAAAACACTAATAACCTAATTGGAGGAGACTTGAAAGATTCAAGAGGAAAACCGAACTGAGCAAGTTTATTTGATCGCTTAGAACCCGATTGGAGAAGGCTTGGAAAGTTCATCGTAAAAAGAGAAAGGAGGATAAGGAGAAGAATTGAGCCAATAAGACTATTCGATAACTTAGAACCCGATTGGAGAAACCTTAGGAAGCTCGATTCCAGTAAAAAAAAAAAATGATGATCAGGCAAATTGGCTACACCAATGATCCGAAAAGTCCCTAAACTACACCAACAGTTCGGAAAGACCTTAAACTACAACAACAGTCCGGAAAGATCTTAAACTACATCAACAGTCCGAAAAGACTTTAAACTACAACCGAAACCAAATTCTAACTTGACATGACTCTAGAAGAACCTGAGCTACAGCCAAAACCAACCCTGGTTAGCCAAAGACCCCGGTTAGCCAAAGACCCCCACAAGAAGCATACGAGACAAGCTGGATCAAAATCTAAGATTAATGCCTACAATCAGGAGGCCCATTTATCTAAACCCTCAATTTTGCAAAATTACCCGCATGGTCCCCACATCAGATCAGAGATAGATTCCCCTTTGTAAACATTTTTTCCAATGAAGTATGTGTTTGGAGTAATTACTCAGGCAAACCCCGAAGAGCACATATTCAACCCTCACCCAACCAGGCAAGTGTTAGCAAAACGAGATATATATAGCGCACCTTTTGAAATAGATGTGATCAAAGATGATGATCTGACCTGCTTTCGAGCTCAATGCCCAGAATGGTAAAGTTCAAGGAGAACACTGGGGGCATCTAACTAAGCTGTTCAATCCCAAGGTCTTCACACCTCACCCAGGTGGGGGGCATTTGTTTGACCCAAAAAATTCGGGATTCAGAAATAAAAAAAATAACAATAAAAAAATAGAAAAAATGGAGAGATTAATTCAAATCATAAATTAAGAAGGGTCACTCACGGTTTTGCATGATTAGGCTTGATTTGGACCAAAATAAATAATGAAATAAATTAATTGGGTTCGGCCATATAAATTAAACAAAGAATTAAAGGCCCAAGCTCAATTGATTTAATAATCGGGCTGCTGCTTGGGCTTTGATAAAATTAAGCAGCTGCTGGAGTTGAACCGAACAAAGTCTTCACATATCAGCGCAAATATGACCCCTTTAATCTCCTCAAACTCGGCTCACGCAAAGCCAATGCAAAATTCTATGTGTGCAGTAGTCCGGTTCACGGTGCACCACATTCACCCAAATCCCGTGCAGCAAATTAAACTCAGTCGCTGTGTATTTAACCCCTTCGTTTTCCCTAAACCCGGAGCATGCGAATTCAATGCGGCGCCTCAAGCTGCCGGTGATACGGTGTACCATAGACCACGTCCACCGAAATATAATGATATGAAATTAGAATTCAAATGCAGCGCCGAACCATTTGACCCCTTCGTGCTCCATGTGCTTGGAGAACGGTACACCAAGTAAACATATACAAATCTGGTGCTCGGTCTATGGCGCGCCAGGTGCAGTTAAGGGACGGGTCATAAGAGCTGTACACAGTACCCTCTGCTGGAGCTGAAGATAAAACAAAAGAAGCCAGAACCGAATATGCCTTCTCCAAGGCTATGGATCAGTGCAATACAAACCAACCACAAGATCAAAATTCAAAGAATTGAAGGGTCATGATGTTGCCAACATGTCAGGTGCCTAAAACCCAAAATTTCAGAGTGCTATGCCTATAAAAGGAGCCCCTGCTGAAGAAGAAAATGGACAATAGATAGAGCGCCTCAATACAGAGATACAAAAATACAGATCCGAAAATATACTGAAAATAGAGAGAAATAGAGAGAAAAAATATAAGAAATTGGGGTCATATTGATCCTGAGGGTATGAGCGATTATTCTGACCAGGAAGATACCGGACCTGTGCTCGGACTATCAAGGAAATTCAAGATGGATCGCGGGTTTCAGATAATGGATCGCGGGTTTCAGCACCCGATTCATACTTTCAACGAGACATCAGGGTTTATGAAAGCCAATTCTGATTTGTTTGGAAGTAGGGCAGAGTATGAGAATGAATTGTCCGAAGGACAAACATATGACTCAAAAGAGGCAATGAAGAGCGCAATTGCCAGATTTCACATCCTTTGCAACAAAGAGGTAAAACCTACGCACAGTGACCGCACAAGAATGAGGTTCAAGTGCAAGGACAGTTACTGTGGGTGGTACATACTCGCAAGGGCCACCGGTTATGGAACACAATGGCGTGTCTCCAAATGCCCAACATAACATTCATGCCACGCGGATGCGACAAGAACAGATAATGCCCAGTTGTCAGCTACTATGGTTGCCGAGTGTATATCCGCTCACATGAGGAATGATGTCGACTTGAGTATTCAGGCTGTCCGAATTGCTGTTGCTGAAAGGTACAACGGTCAGATACCGGCGTACAACAAACTATGGCGTGGCCGTGAGTTGGCAATAGCCCGTCAATTTGGCAGTTGGGAGGGGTCATACGCTCTTGTAGTTCCATTGTTGGAGGCAATCAAAAGAAGCAACCCAGGTACTACATTGTTCCTTCAATTTTTACGTCATTTAATTATCAATCAAAAATTGAACTTATTTTTTTAAATTTATTGACAGAAACATTGTTTGAGGTGACCTCATATCCCACTGGTGAACCTGGACCATGGAGGTATTTTCATAGGGCGGCTTGGGCATTTGGACCGTGCATAGCTGCTTTTCAACATATCAGACCGGTCATCACCGTTGATGCATGTTTCCTGTCAGGCCGGTATAAAGGTAACTAATTTGATTGTTTTCACTTTATTTATTTTAGTTGATTTTGGCTCTTAAAGGTAATTAATTTGATTGTTTTACCACAGGCAAGCTGTTGATTGCAACCGGGTACGATGCTGAAAACCAGCTCCTCCCGTTGGCTTTTTCACTGGTAGAATCAGAGAGTTATGAAGATTGTGCGTGGTTCATGAAATGGTTGCGCCGTAATGTAATCCGCTCCAGATTCATGTGTGTCATCACTGATAGGGGAAAGGGTATCAAGAAGGTGTTCAGACAAGATGATATGGGGTGGAACGAGGAGGATGAGAATCAATGTGTTCACCGTCTTTGTGCTACTCACATAGCCGGTAACATGAAGAAGAACGGTTGCAGTGATAAGGCAATCCGTTTTTTTAGAATATGTGTGGCTAAGAGGAAGATGAGGAGGTACGAGTAAGGAATGCAAGCAATGGGGCAGACATATGACATTGCCCTCAATTGGCTGGACGGTGTGGGTAAATATTTGGATCAAGATGAGAACGAGTGCCCCAAACCATGGAAGATATTTCGAGCACTGGACGGTGGTTACCGTTGGGGCATCATGACTACAAACGGGTCCGAGTCGCTTAATAATGTCTTCAGGTCCTCTCGTAGGCTACCGGTTGCATCAATAATTGAAAACACATTTTACAAATGCATGACATGGTTTGCGCAAAGGAGGGCCAAAGCGGAATGGGAAGTCAGTCAAGGACAACAATTCTCGTGTCGTGTGCATTAGGTACTTTTATTTGTAGTTCTTTCTTCATAATTTTTAATGAACTTTGTTAAAAAAAATCTGACTTCTTCATTATTTTTTAATTTTTCGTAGCTGATCAACAAACGGTTCGAGAGGTCCGATAAAATGAAGACGCTGGGGGGCTTTGGAAACAACAACGAGTTCGAGGTAACCTCCACACAGGAGAGAGTTCACGCTTTCATACCTGACGATTCTGGTCGGTTTACCAAGGCCAATTACAAATACACGGTGATAATCGGGGATGATCACACGGTAACTTGCACGTGCCAGAAGCCTCAATTGGAGAGAATACCGTGCTCTCATGTTCTGTCCGTGTGTCATCTCCGAGGCATCGACCCTGGCGTCTTTGTAAGTCACTACTATCACATACATACACTGATCAACACATGGAGCGCACAATGGCATGTCTATGGAAATCAGTCGGAATGGCCTCCACACGATGGCTCGGTCCTTGTTCCAGAGAAAAAAAATATTTCTGTGGGCAGAAGACAGCACGACAGAATTCCGATGTGGATGGACGTTCTACATAATAGGAGAAGAGGACACCAAGCCGGCCAAGATACACAAGAAAGACAAAACAGAGCTGCTCGAGCTGCACGAGATTGAGATTGAGAGTTAATGTTGTTTTTTTAATTGTACTCGTAAAAATGTTGTTTATTTTCGGTTAATTAGACGTATTTGTAATTTCCGATAACATTAGCATTGTTCTATTGTATGCTTCTTTATATGGCTCCTTGTTCTATTGTAATGTTTCTTTTGATCAAACAAACGACGAACAACAATTTCAGATTAAACGACATTTCAAACATAAGTAATTACACAACTTCCAGTACAAACTTTACATTTTGATAAAAATTTCCAAAACAAAATCATAATCAACTTCAGAATCAGATAAAAAAAAAAACAGGGGCCGCTCCGGCATAGTGCGGACCCGGGTCCGCTCCGGCATTCTGCGGCGGGCCCCAAATGGGTCCGCTCCGGTGTTCTTAGATTTAGAATTGACAAGAAACGATGGTTATTTGGTTAATTTATTTTTTTAAAATGTTATAAATAAAAATTTCGGCAAAAGTACAGATCCGAAAATATACTAAAAATAGAGAGAAATAGAGAGAAAAAATATAAGTTGTTCTTCTTCTTCTTCTCTTTGTAATAGAAATTCGAAATTAGATAATAAAAGGCCTAAAAGATGTAATCTTTGATGTTTGAGTTCATGTGAATGAAATCTCTTTGATGAAATAAAAAACTCTTTATTTGAATTTTTCGGTTTTCCTTTTTAGTTCACTGTTGGAGCTTCTTTCATTTTATATTTTTCTTTTTTTTATTTCATTTTGAATTTTTGTGAAATGCAAAATGAGAAAGCTTCATGATGTTTTAAGCTTATTTTATAAGCAAAGCATGAAGTTTAATGATCATCAAACAAAAAATAATATATGCATGAATATATTAAATAAAAGAAAAATCCTTTCTCTTTCTTTTTTCCTTCTTCCCTTTCCTTTTGTGCCTTCATAAAAAAAATATATATATAAACTACATATATATTAAGAGGAGGGTTCCAATGCCTCCATTTTTCATGCCTCCACCATGCCTCCATTTTTAAAACTTTAATAACTCAAAATTTAAAACTTAAAAGTCAAAATAAAACCGTTGGATATGATCTATATCATTTTATCTATGTGCTCATAAAAAATTATCACATTTTGATTTTGGTTTTATGTGAATCAATAAGTTGAAAAATCAACGTCTTGAAATTTTCCACATTAGTACGTTTTTTACAAGCTCTTGGTGACAACCAAAATAAAATTGAAATGTCATAATTTTTTACACGTGTATAGATATAATGATGTAGATCATATCCAACGGTTTTATTTTGACTTTTAAGTTTTAAATTTTGAGTTATTAAAGTTTTAAAAGTGGAGGCATGATGGAGGCATGAAAAAATGGAGGCATTGGAACCCTCCTCATATATTAATATATGCATTATCTTTTCTGAAACAAAAATATGAACCTTCTTTTGTTGCATTTTCCTTTTATTAACCCTTTTAGTTTTCTTCTAAAAATGGTTAAGTAGTAGAAGTATGAGGGTTGAGCCATGAGGTCTCCCTTCATATGAAAGCTATATTAATTATTTTGTGAAGAAATTAAAAGGAAAATAAAGTGACAATAAAAAAATTAAAGCACAAGAGGTAATGGGGTTGAGCCATGAGGTCTCCCCTATTACTCTCTCAAACTAAAGATCCAAAGAGCCTATTTGTGTAAAAGGTTTGATTTAGTCAATAATTAATGCATTTATATGCATAAATGTTGGCAAAATTAAAACTTAAATACAAATAGTGAGAAATTGAGGTTTAAATTATAAATAGGCATCAGCTATGCTGAATATTACCATTTATATGTTTAAGTCTATGATATTTCAATGATTTGCTCAATAATCAAGTGAAAAGATCATCCAAATCATGATTTTAAACAAAATCAGGGGCTTCCCTGCATAAAACCACATTTTGACAGATTTTTGGTATTTAAAGAAATATTATTTTGGAATTTTGGATTTCCCCTTTTCCTTTTTGTTTGTTGGTACCAAATAAGAGCTTGAAAGCTATGAAAACTCATTTAAATGATAGTTAATTCATGAATTCAGTTGTAGACACCCTAAACCAGCCCCTAATGTTTTCAGGAACAGTGAACCAGCAACATAGTGCTTGGTATGTACCACTGGTACAAGGAAAGCACTCAAAAGTGCTAAAATGACCATCTCTGATAAACAGAACAATCTGAACTGACACAGGGACCAAAATGAAAAATAGATTTCACCATCATGTAAAGGACTCCAAGACACACAAAATGGACACAAATTTGACATTTTTCTGATTTTATTTCGATTTTATATGAATTTTCAAAAGTTCAGTTTTAAAAACAGAAAAATCAGCAAAGACACCTGCTGGTAAAATGAACAGTACAGATCGACTAAAAATCCAAATCAAAGAACAAACATCATGATTAAATCAAGGACTTCAAAACACACAGAATTGACAGAAATTTCATATTTTTCTGATTTTATTTCGATTTTATATGAATTTTCAAAGTTCAGCTTGTCAAAAATGGAAAATCAGCAATTCCAAACTAAGTATATGGTCTTGGAAATCTTGATGTTTGATCCCAGGCCCAGTACAGATCTTAGAGCTCGGAATGCTAATCTCAAAGCCCATTATCCAGATTCAAAATTTAGTACAAATCATGAAGTTCAGAGCACACATCACAAAGCCTGATACAAATCTCAAACCCAGATAATCAAATAAAATCATTAAATCAAAAAATCCTTTGCAGATAAGCCCCTTTGACAAATTGTAATCACAGCGCGACCCCTCAGGATTTGCAAATAGGTTCCTGACAGCCTAAAACATTGTCAAACAAGCCCTTAAAGGCCGAATTTTCATACAAAACCCCATCAAAACTCCAAATCACAAAGCCCAGTCCTCCAGAATTTATAAACAAGCCCTTGAAAGATTAAAACTCTTACAAATAAGTCCTTTTTGGCCATGACTTCTTCATTTCAAGTCCAAATTGACTCAAACCACCTCCAAATGAACCCAAATCAGATTTCCTACATTCTTAAAACAAAATTAAACATGTTTAAACATCAGCCAAAATATAAAATGCCCAAAATACCCTTTCTTCAAAATTCAATGATTTTATCTTTTAATAGAATGTGAATAATTAATAAAAATGTAAATAAATATGTCATAAATCAAATATAAAATAGTGTATATACACTTCTCAAATATTCGAATTCCTATTTCCAAAAGAAATAAAGTTTATATTTAATATAAAATCACACATACACACACATGTCTAAACATATAGAAAACCAAATCAAAACCAGTGTCAATACATGAGTCCCTTTTTTTAGCCCTATTATTCAATTCACATAAAATAGGCACAAATCCTGGTGGACGAGGTGTTCAGCATGGCTTGGAAGGGTCATTTGATGTAATTAATAGCGGGGGCTTGCGCTCGCTGGGAGTTAAACGTCCCCACAATCAATAAACTCTCTTAATAGGCTAATTATGAATAGTAGGTCTGTCGGGGGTGAACCAGAAGCAATAGCAGAAAGAAATTAATGTTTCAAGTTTGATGTTCTCTATGTCTTGAAAACCCGAGAGCATTGAGCCCTGAGACATTTCGCACACATGCACACACCTTCCCCCTTTGTGCAACTTTCTGCGCCCTACAATGCTCTACAGTTTTCAATGCATCTTTAATTTAATTAAACATGACAGGTCAGGTGGGTCGACTCGTAAGAATACGCCACGAAAAGAATAATTCAGATATCTCACACCTGAATGTAGAGCGGGAGCCGTGTGCTAGCGCTAGACACCAGCGTAATCTGCAGGATCCTCGCTTGCTCCGGTATAGTTGTCCACGAAATCAGACCACAGATCAGAATCAAGATAGACCAGATGACCTGAAATTTGTAACGTAATCTAATTAAAATATAGACCAAATTCCCGTAACATTCTCCCTCATCTTATTTTATTAATGTGTTCGAGTTTATTTTATTTAGCTACGGGTTATAATATTTAATCATTTCAGTCAGTCAGACTGTGTTCGGTTCATTCAGTCTGACGCATTCAGATTGATCGTAGTTATTTTAATTTTATTTGAAGATAAACTATTTATTTAATTCTTATAATAATAAACGGTTCTACTAATTTATACAATAAATATATGTAGATTAATTATTATCTTAATTATTGCGATATTTAGTCATATTTGATACGTATAAGATAAAAGTACGTTTGTTTATGAATTACTATATTTATAATAACTTAAAATCATTTCCAAGTACGTATAAAGATACGTCATTAATTAATTCTTCTAATTAATTAACAACTTATAAATTTGAATTTTTAGTTTAAAAGTTCGTAAGTGTAATCTTATTTAACTACATGGTAGGTGGTGTTTATTGGCACGACATATTCACTGGTCCCAACCCAACGGTTGTTTGAGTAGCACAAGCGCCAGGAACCAACCCGTCATCCACATTTTTTGGGGCCGTCGTCATGATCAATGACCCACTGACAATTGGACCCGATTTGAACTCAAAGTTAGTGGCCGAGCACAAGGTTTATACGCCGGAATGGGGTTGAAGAAATTAGAGTTTCCCATGGCAATGAACTTAGTGTTAACCGACGGGATATATAACGGGAGTACAATTGCTATTTTTGTGTTGAGAATAACTAGAAAATTAGAGGGTAAAAATATAAAATAAAAATAAGAGTAAAATTGTAAATAAAATAGGAATAGGATGTTACCGTTATCACTAACGGTAAAATAGCCTTAGAATATATATATATAATAGGTTAGAGATTGTAAAATACAAGTTTTTAGACTGAAAAGAATATTTTTTCTCATTCATCTCTTCTCTGTTTTCATTCCGTAAAAATCAACATGGTATCAGAGCGGGATATCTAATCCTGTCTCAATTCCGCAAATAACGATCTACAAGACTGCAGCTAACGAAGAACTGCAGCACCATCAAGGCTAAAAAAACCGAATCAGCAACACAACAGAAACAAGGTGCATAGCCAACACAGAATACTGGTACGGTACCAGTAATAGTCAAGCGAAACCAGAACAGCCCACAAAGAACAACAATACCGAAAAAAAAAAACCTTCTCGGACCAGTATCAAAAGGAAACTGTGTACCAGTAAACAAACCACAAAGAGAGCCAATAACCAAAGCATACGAACCAACAAGGGGCAAAAATAAAAAAAAATAAAAAAGAAAAAAATCCCGTCCAAAAAGCAGAACCAGAAAATACTGTTACAAAACAGAAATTACCTTGCAATCATGACATATCAACTTGAGATTCTTCAACAGGCAAGAAAGTTGATCAATTTTATAAGTGCAAATCGAGCCAATGCAACGAAATCCGAAAACCCTAATTTCAGAAATCAAAACCATCAAAAGCCTAAAGAAAGAGGCGGAGAAGGAGAGAGATGTGACAATTGCAAGAAAATCGGACACAAGAAGGAGAACTGCTGGTTTCTATACCCCCATCTACGACCAGCCCGGAGAGGCGATCGAGCAGACAGAAAAGGGGAGAAGAACGGTGGCATCTCAAGTGGCGGAGAGAGAAGAAATTTTTCTTCGCTGGGAGAAACAAGAAAACCCTCAGGGGGAGTAAATGGCGCCTCAGAGGGAGAAAATGAGAAACGTGAAGCGGGTCATGCCAATCCGCTGAAGAAGGAGCAGGATTTGATGCAACTGTTAATTCAATGTCTCTCCATGCTGCTCACCAAACTGAACAATCAAACAAGGACATGTGGGGGAGAAAGCAATAGATTTTATGAAGCGGGTCATTGCAACTCGTTAAGTGGTATCGCTTTAAACTCAATAAATCTTTCTTCAAAAAATAAAATAGTCTTAGATAGTGGTGCAACCGACCACATGTTTTGCAACAAAGATTTATTGACCAATTTAGACCTATTAAAAAATGACCAATATGTTCTTGTTGCAAATGGTATGAAAACCAAAGTTGATGGTATTGGAGTATGCAATCTTTTTTCAAAAAATGTAAAAGATGTCTTGTATATAAATAGTTTCTCTACAAATTTAATTTCAATTAAGAAACTAACACAAGAATTAAATTGTAATGCAATTTTTTCTTCAAATAATGAAATATTTAAGGATCGGAAAACCGGGAAACTAATTGGTGAAGATTTTTTGGAAAATGGACTCTACTTTTTAAATTATAAAAAAATTAATCTAAATGTTAGAAGACAAGAAAATTTAGACACTCTTTGGCATAAAAGACTAGGGCATCCTTCCGATAAAATTCTAAAATATATTCGTAATATTTCAAAATTAGATTGTAGTAATTGTGAAGTATATAAATTAGGAAAACATACTAGATTACCGTTTCATTTGTCAAATAGCAAAAGTGAGAAGCCTTTAGAATTAGTTCATTCGGATGTATGGGGTCCCGCCCCAATTGAATCATTTAATGGATATAAATATTTTGTCATTTTTATAGATGATTTCTCTAAAGCAACTTGGTTATATTTACTAAAAAATAAAAGTGAAGTATTTTCTCACTTTCAAGATTTTTATAATTTTATAGAAAATCAATATGAAGCAAAAATTAAAATATTTAGATCCGATAATGGAACGGAGTTTATAAATCAAAATTTTTCAAACTTCTTCAAACAAAAAGGGATCTTACATCAAACAACATGTGTCTATACACCCGAACAAAATGGTGTTTCCGAACGGAAAAATAGACACTTGCTTGAAATGACCCGAGTTCTTTTATTTCAAAATAATGTACCAAAGATTTTTTGGTCGGATGCCGTTCTCACCGCCACATACTTAATAAATAGATTGTCAAGTGTCAATTTAGATTATAAAAGTCCATTGGAAATTATTTACCAACGAAAACTCAATATCGGTCATTTACGTGTTTTTGATTGTACATGTTATGTACACAAAAATAAACAAGACAAATTTGATTATACTTTGGTTAAGGCCATATTTTTGGGATACTCATCACAAAAAACGGGTATAAATGCTATGATCCAACAAATAAAATTTTTTACATTTCTAGAGATGTAACTTTTATAGAAAATGAGCTATTTTACAAAAATATTGATAATAAAATCAACCTCCAAGAACCACCAAACATATTCATACTACCTCAAATTGAGTTCCCGGAGGAAAATAGTACACCGGTACAAAATGGGAATGAGATTGAAGAAATCTCACAAAATGAGAGGGAAATAGAGGAAATTTCTCAAATTGGTGGTGAAGAAGAAATCATAGAGGAAACACCTTTGCGAAATCGATAAGAACAACACAACATTCAACAAGGTTAAGAGATTTTATCACATATAAGGTACAATATCCTATTTAAAATTTTATTTCTTATGAAAATGTCTCCTCAAACCATAGAGCTTTTTTAACCTCAATTTCAAAAGAGCAAGAACCATATAACTATGAGGAAGCAATTAAATATTTCTTATGGAACAAAGCTATGAAAGAAGAACTAAGAGCCCTTGAAAAAAATTAAACTTGGGTAATTGTTTAATTATCAAAAAATAAAAAACCCGTAGAATGTAAATGGGTGTACAACATTAAATACAATAGCGATGGTACTATAGAACGGTATAATGCTCGCTTAGTTGCCAAAGGTTATACCCAAACGTATGGTATAGATTACCATGAGATATTTGCACCGGTGGCCAAAATGAATACCGTAAGGATTTTATTTTCTATTGCGGTAAACCAAAATTTGAAATTATACCAAATGGATGTCAAAAATGCATTTCTTCAAGGAACACTTGAAGAAGAGGTATATATGATTTTACCACCCGGTCATGAAAAAGAGAAAAATCATGGATTAGCTTGCAAATTGAAGAAAACTATTTATGGATTGAAGCAATCTCCAAGAGCATGGTATGGCAAGCTAAGCTCTTATTTAATTTCTTGTAATTTTAAAATTAGTAGTACTGATCATTCATTATTTGTAAAAATTGAAGGAAGTAATATACTACCATTATATTAGTATATGTTGATGACATTATAATCACAGAAAATAACCAAGAAGAAATTAATAGAATAAAATTTCAATTAAAAGAAAAATTTGACATTAAGGATCTTGGTTATTTAAAATATTTTCTAAGAATAGAAATTGCACATTCTAAGAAAGGTCTATTTATTTTCCAAAGAAAATATAACTTAGATTTGTTAAAAAAAAACCGGTAAAGTAGGTTGTAAACCGGCCTCAATACCAATAGATGGTAAAAATAAATTAAATACCGAAGATGGTGAACCTTTAGAAGATATAAATCAATTTCAAAGACTTTCAGGAAAATTAGTATACCTAATGGTAACGCGTCTGGATATTTCTTTTTCGGTAAGTCAAATTAGCGAATTTATGCATGCCCCTAGAACACCACACTTAGAGGCAATAAATAAAATTCTAAGATATTTAAAAGGAACACCCGGAAAGGGAATTTGTATGAAAAATAACAATTCTAACAATGTGTGTGGCTATTCCGATGCAGATTGGGCTGGGAGCTTCGATAGAAAATCTACAATTGGTTTTTGCACATTTGTAAGCGGAAATCTAGTCACATGAAAAAGCAAGAAACAAAACGTCGTGGCACGATCAAGCGCCAAAGCGGAATATCGTGCCATGGCGTCCACCGCAAGTGAGTTGACATGGATCAAGCAACTTCTCTCGGATTTAGGAATTAAAATTCAGGCGCCAATGCAAATGTTTTGTGATAATCAAGCGGCACGACATATAGCATCCAACCCGGTGTTTCACGAAAGAACAAAACACATCGAAGTCGATTGCCACTTTATTAGAGAAAAAAATACAAGGAAAAGAAATTGAAACTCCTTTCGTGAGAAGCGAAGATCAATTGGCGGATATTTTTACAAAGGGACTTGATCCGAAGCCATTTGAAGAAAATATAAGCAAGCTAGGATTGACCGATATTTACAATCCTAGCTTGAGGGGGAGTGTTGAGAATAACTAGAAAATTAGAGGGTAAAAATAAAAAATAAAAATAAGGGTAAAATTGTAAATAAAATAGGAATAGGATGTTACCGTTATCACTAACAGTAAAATAGCCTTAGAATATATATATCATAGGTTAGAGATTGTAAAATACAAGTTTTCAGACTGAAAAGAATATTTTTTCTCATTCATCTCTTCTCTGTTTTCATTCCGTAAAAATCAACATTTTGGACACAACGAAGTGCTTTCTGAAGTGCGGGAAATGCCAATTGTCGGAGGGAGTGGGTTGCTTAGATTCGCTCGTGGGTACGTGCAGGCACTGGACATTCGCAAAGTATGACGCGGTGGAATATAATGTTTTTGTCAATCAATACTAAGGAACCAAACCTGCACATCTCAGATTGATATCTTTCTATTTCAGATGATCAATTTCTTCAGTTAAGTTGTTTGTGTTTAAGGTGTTCAAAACTTTTATGTTGTATTAATAGGTTGTGTGCGTCACACACAGCAGCCGACTTGTTATCGTCCATTCATTAAAAATTTGATAATTCAGATTTGTGCTGTCTCTTCTATGCTTTTTAAATTTGGGCCATGATAGCCATTAAGGTCTGAGCTCTCTCTTGACCTATTGGTTTTGCTTTCGGGCTTGTTTGTTCGGCCTTTGAGCTTCTATATTTTGGGCCTAGGTCCATGTCCCTATCAAAATTTATAAAATATTTACGGCAATAAATAATTTGTTTTCCGAGCCTTGCTCAAGTTCAACGTTGAAGGTCTTCATGAAGTGGTAGGTTTCCAATTTCTCTAGCTAGCAAAAATGCAGCTGATCATGGACATATATACCTCATTATGTCATCATCTTAGCTGATTATGTTTATTGCTGGTCTAGAATTAGATATGTTGTGATTTTTGAAAAAAAAAAAAAAAATAGAGAAAAGTTAGTTATTGACCTTGTTAAATAAGAAGCGAAAGCGTTACTTCATGTATGTTGAACAACCAAATAATTATTAGAAAAATGGAAAAAAAAAATACAAGAGCAATAGTAAAACCAACTTAGTTTAATTTTCGGTTTGTTCGTATGAAAATAGCTTAATAGTTTCTGAAATATGATTTATTCGCACAGATAAAGTTGCTTCCTCACGGATAAAATGTATTGTTGTTATATGGATGTTGCTTGGATCACAAAAAATTATTTTTCCAATGAGCTAATAACAGTTAGAATATATAGGAGACAAGAAACAAACTTTTGTTCTCTATATCTTTTACTAATTAAGAAATACAATCAAGATCATTTCATCACACAAGATGAGTTTATTTTGGAACACACATAGATATAAATAGAATTAAAGAATCCAGACATCATCTTCTTCCTCGGTCTCTAATCCAACAGAAGTGTTTGCATTGGCACGTAAGACGGTTGTCTCCATGGTGATTCCAGCCCCAAATCCCAAAAGAACCCCATACTCCATTCCGCCTCCAACGGTTGCCGCTCCTGCTCCAGCCGACTGCTTCCTCATTTCATCTAGCATGAAAAATATGGTCGGACTCATCATGTTTCCATACTCGGAAAGCACATGCCTCGTCACCTTTAGTTTCTCCTTGTCTAGTGCCAAGTCAGCTTCCACTTGTTCTAGGATAGACGGAAAACCGGGATTCACACCCCAAAAGGCTGAATTCCAATCGGTAATAATCCCGAGTGGTTCAACTATCTCTGAGAGAGCATTTATGATGCCGCTTGAGATAAACTCAGGTGCAGGAGGTGACATGTGTATGGTGAGGCCATCTTGCCTAATGTGACCAACGAAACTATCTTCTGTGCCTGGAAGAATAGTTTGGCGAGCTGAAATGATTTCATAAAGCGGGCGCTCCACTGACAGATCAGGCTCGGACCCTACGATAACAGCTGCTGCTCCGTCACTGAGAATTGCTTGAGGTAGGAGGGTGTCTTTGTTTTCCTCGGATGGCCCACGAAAGGCTGTTAGCGACATTTCTGAGCATATAACAAGGACACGGGTGCCACGAGTGTTCTCGGCTATATCCTTTGCAAGACGAAGCACTGTGTTACCACCGGAGCAGTTCTGGTGGTACATCATTGACCGTTTGACCGAGGAAGAAAGACCAAGAAGCTCTAACAGCCGGCGATCAGCACCAGGCATGTCGATTCTTCCTGTTGTGGTGTGGAAAAGTAAGTGGGTGATCTTCGACTTAGACTGGCCCCACTCTTTGATGGCCTTCTCTGCTGCCTGGAGACCGAGCCTCGGCACCTCATGCAACACAAGGTCTTGCCTGGCATCAAGTGATTCCTTATCCTTATGTGAGGCTATCTTGGGGTGGTTCTCAAGCATTTCCTCCGTCAAGTGAAAGTGACGCTTGCGGATTTTCGTCTTGTCACCTACAAAGAATTGAATGCAAATCAATAAAGAACCTTCCTCAGAAGTATTTCTGGATGCATAATGCAAACTTCGGTCCATTTTCACCGTGAGGCATATTTTAGCTCATGGCACTCTCAAATAAAATGAAACACATGAAAATTGAATATATTCTTGTTTGTCATTCAATTCATCAACTACAATATCAATGTTACTGCGTGAGAATATTATTTTGTGAGAAATCTCCGCAAGTGCATGCATATAAGTATGTGTTTGTTTGGTAGGGTTCTTACAGATTTCCTGGAACTCCTTCTTGAGTTCTTTAAGGTGTTCGCTCTTGGTAACGCGGAAATAGTAGTCGGCATATTGAGATTGCTCAATAAAATTAGGCGGGGTCGCTGTGCCGATTGCGAGCACTGCGGCTGTTCCTTGGGACCGTTGTGTCTCACGTATCTGGTTCATAACATCCATTTGCTCCTGCACATAGAGATTAGCAACAAAATAAAATATTTTAGATTTTAGTTATATTAAATATTGGAAGATGTATGAATTGAAGCAGTCTAAGACTCCCTAATGAAAATTCCATATTTTATGACGTACAAAATTATAGATATTCTTTCAAAAATATATCAACACTCTTGAAAAAGATGTTCTAACGATTTATGTGGGCCCCATATATAGTGCGTGTGGGTTTACATAGTTATTTTAATTAATTCATAACAGATACTAAATGATTGAATAATAATTTGGTCAAGTAGATAACCATACAACTTTTGAGGCCAGCCATACAAGTGTCGCTTGGAGCAATAAACTATATGACACCTAGACATTCCATGAATTATTACCTACTTGTTGCTATGATATAAAATATGTAAGAACAGAAAGAAATAATACAGATAAATATACATGTAGTTATTATAAACATATTAGCAAGTGACATCCTATAAACTATATAACTCAAAAGGTTAATGAAAGAACTACGTAATTGAGAAAAAAAAAAGTAACTTATTTCCCTGATCTTTTAACTGAACCTTAAAAGTTTCATCTTTGATAACACAAAGTTAACTTTGTTAAAATTCTTAAATAGAGAAATAATGGTTTTCAACACTACAAAAAACATTAGACAGATTATTTTCCAAAACTATTATAACCACAGTGACTATCAGTTTAAAATATAATATATGATCATAACCAAACTAGACAAGAACAGTACCTTTGGTAATAGAGGAAAATAATTAATGTGGTAGATATTTCAAACCAAACAAAGATGAGAGATATGAGAATAGATTGGTTTGCTTGGAATGGGTTGGAGTAGTAGTGAGTGGCATGAAGGGTGTTTATATAGAAAAATATACTGTTATGATTCAACGATCTATGTAAAACCAAAGCGTATACGTAATTCGGTGGGTTGTTCCAGTCAAATATTCATTTAAGTCTTCGTTGTCTATTTTGTCGTCTCTTAATTTCTTTATTGTCTCCATCCCAGGGTTACTTAATTTCCAATCGCATACGTAATCGTGGTTCTATTTAATTTGTTGGAGTGGGTTGGTGAAATAGAGCAATTTATTTTCTTTGGTATCATTCTAGCTTTAGCAAATTAAACATGTTGTAATAATTATAGTGCATCGACAAAAATCTATAATCATACCTTTTATTTAACATAATTTTTTAATTTAACTAAATGAAGAAAACTAGCCTGTAGCTTTTATGATTTCAATGAGTAATATATTTTTTTCATTAAAAAATCTCATCCTCAATATTTTTGTTTTTGGAGAACTAAGATAATTATAAGAAAATTTACTCCCTATTACACCTAACCATTTCTGGAAAATTCATTAATATTGGACCATAATCTGTTAGGTACATAATATATAGTCTTCTTACTTTAATGTGATAAAATTCATTAACGTATATTGAATGATAAATAAACGTGGTAGAATCGTCGCACCTCCAGATCGGGTTGTGTCAACAGTAGATTCATCGTTCCAGTCAATCTTTTTGGCTAACGCAGCTCTTGATTCAATGTATTTGTTTGTCTCAATATTTTTGGAAATCTCCATCCCATAAGTCACTATCAAATTGCAGTTAAAGAAAGATACATGCGGCTGCTACCAACTTCTTTTATATGGTAACCTATATAAATTAAAATTATCCACCATTAAAAAACTAGGAATAGTTTGACTCACTCTTCAATTTTAGTCCGACTTTTCCACGCATAATAATGTTAAACTCGTGCTCTCTATATATTAATAGTATAGGACACGGGTCTATGTTTTGGTCAATTTTAGTGACTTTGGAAGATTATTTGCTTGGCAAAATGAGCTAAGGAAGTAGGTAGATCTATTCATGAAAAGCTTAATACTATTTTATTAGTATTTTAATTTGGTGGGTTTGTAAAGATTTTAATAGGCGACGCCGAGTTGTTGAACATTCTCCTTTACTTAAATTTGAAATTGAAATAATAATTATATAATATATAGTAGTCTGAATACCAAACATTCATTAGTTAGTACACTTCAATTTCTGTGTATTATTTTAGATAATTAAGAAAAATACTTGGAGCTAGAAAAGAAATAATTAATTATCAAGTACAAGTTTAGTGCCTTCAAAAATTAATGAAGTATGTTTTCCACGTCTATTTCATCCAGAAATAACTTACAATATATATATCTACAAGTCCACGTCTATTAATCGTCATATGTTGAAATTGTAAATATTCAAATCTGGTGGCGGGAATAAAGAAAGACGCTCCACAGTTGTTTTTCTTGATTCAATATTAATTTCATACCAACTTCTCCATGATGCATAATCAACTCAAGTTTTAAACTAGAGCTTCATGCCAACTACCGCAATGTTGGGTATTAAGCACAAGGGAAATTTCATGATGCAGTACTCAGATCAAACTATACAAGGAGACAAGACAAAAGGGTTAATATAAAGTTATTTTATTCTTTACTTATATTTTTTTTCTAAAACATTAGTCAAATTTGACACCACTTGTGTAGTTTGTAATAAAATTTTGACACTCGACTTCCATCTTTCTCTTAAAAAACAAGTCAAGTTTTTAAACATTTTAGTCATGTTATATATCATATAACATGTTATACATGGCTAGTCCAATTCTTTTTGGCTCACCTCAATTATTGATCTGATCATAACACTTTGTTGATCAGATACAAAAATGTGCTTTTATGCATTGAAAGAAATTGTGGTATGAGATTTGTGTTATATGCTTAACGTTAAAAGAGCTCTTAAAATATAAAATTATTTGGTATCCTCTACATGAAATTTCAGCACAATATAGGAAGTTATATTAACACAAACTTTTTTTCTGCCAAAGAAATTGTTGGATACAAGCTTTTTTTCATAGATATTATTTAATTTAAAAAATTAAGCTTTATATTAAATAAATATTTTCCTTCTCAGAACGAAACTACAGGAAAAAACATAGTATTAACTAGTAAAAAAAGTCATTAAATATTTTCGAAAACTGTGCGAAAATATAAACAATATGTTATTTAAATTGCTCACCATCACATTGACGTAGGCGGATATTATCAGCATTTTGATGAATAATATAGAATAATAGGGTTGAAATTAACATTTTAATATTTAAAATCCTTTGTCAAAGTCGTGATGTTGAAAAAAAGAATTAACTGGTATCTCTCTTATTCTATTAAGCATGTAGATGTCCTGTTCTGTTCTGCCAACGGCTGTCATTTAATTCGTTGGATCAAGTGATCACTCAGCTCAGTGACTATCGGACCAGCTCGTACCCCATCCTATGAGATGGAACAAAGTCACTAGGTCTTTTATATCAACGTTCACCAATGCATGCATGCGACCACATAATAATATATTGTCTTCTACGAGAAGAAGACAAACTAACAACCTAATATAATATTATATTATATACTATATCTATAAGTTATCCTACTAATACAATACAGTAAATTATAGTTTTTCAGGCATTATGCAAGTCCTATCTACAGTGCAGAAAGGATAAATATACATGTTTGACCCAAAAAATTTGGGATTCTGAAATAAAAAAAATAACAATAAAAAAATAGAAAAAATGGAGAGATTCATTCAAATCATAAATTAAGAAGGGTCACTCACGGTTTTGCATGATTAGGCTTGATTTGGACCAAAATAAATAATGAAATAAATTAATTGGGTTCGGCCATATAAATTAAACAAAGAGTTAAAGGCCCAAGCTCAATTGATTTAATAATCGGGCTGTTGCTTGGGCCTTGATAAAATTAAGCAGCTGCTGGTAGGGGTGTCAATGGTACCTTTTACCATTTATCCGACCCGTATCGTATTCGATAAGGCGGGTATGGGTAAGGTTTTTTTTTCGTTAGCTTGTTGGGTATGGGTATGGATAAGAATTTTTTTTCGTTAACCAAATGGGTAAGGGTATGGGTAATGACTATTTCGTACCCATTACCCTATAGGGTAATTATAAAATCTAAATATGTATTCAATTCAATTTCCAATCCACCTAAATATGTATTCATGTTTTTGAATTTCTTCTATAAAAAACAATTTAGTTGGAAATGATTGCACATTTTATTTTATTTTTTTATTAGAAATGTAATTATACATGTGTGAAATGAATGAGTTTTTTATATTTAATTTGTAAAATATAATAAAACTAATTATTATATTAGAAATATCCGTTATTCAACCGCTACCGTTTCGTTACCTGATAATATTAACGGGTAAGAATAGGGTAGGGTAACGACAATTTTTAATGAGTATGGGTAGAATATGGATAAAGTCAATTTTAATAGGTATGAGTATGAAAATGTCTCCACCCGACCCGTACCGTACCGATTGACACCCTAGCTGCTGGAGTTGAACCGAACAAAGTCTTCACATATCAGCGCAAATATGACCCCTTTAATCTCCTTAAACTCGGCTCACACAAGACCAATGCAAAATCCCATGTGTGCAGCAGCCCGGTGCACGATGCACCACATTCACCCAAATCCCGTGCAGCAAATTAAACTCAGTCGCTGGGTAGTTAACCCCATCGATTTCGCTAAACCCGGCGCACGCGAATACAATGCGGCTACTCAAGCTGTCGGTGATCGGTGCGCTACAAACCGTGTCCACCGAAGTGTAATGACATAAAATTGGAATTCAAATGCAGCGCCGAACCGTTGTGACCCCTTCGTGCTCCATGCGCCTGGAGTATAGTACACCAAGTAAACATATTCAAATCTGGTGCTCGGTCTATGGAGCGCCAGGTGCAGTTAAGGGACGGGTCATAAGAGCTGTACACAGTACCCTCTGCTGGAGCTGAAGATAAAACAAAAGAAGCCAGAACCGAATATGCCTTCTCGAAGGCTATGGATCAGTGCAATACAAACCAACCACAAGATCAAAATTCAAAGAATTGAAGGGTC
The DNA here is from genome assembly GCA_025461045.1 of Carex parvula. Lineage (NCBI taxonomy): Eukaryota > Viridiplantae > Streptophyta > Magnoliopsida > Poales > Cyperaceae > Carex > Carex parvula. The sequence goes on along the minus strand of JAJGRW010001306.1, from coordinate 190,017 downwards.
ATGATGTTGCCAACATGTCAGGTGCCTAAAACCCAAAATTTCAGAGTGCTTCGCCTATAAAAGGAGCCCCTGCTGAAGAAGAAAATGGACAATAGATAGAGCGCCTCAATACAGAGATACAAAAATACAGATCCGAAAATATACTGAAAATAGAGAGAAATAGAGAGAAAAAAATATAAGTTGTTCTTCTTCTTCTCTTTGTAATAGAAATTCGAAATTAGATAATAAAAGGCCTAAAAGATGTAATCTTTGATGTTTGAGTTCATGTGAATGAAATCTCTTTGATGAAATAAAAATCCCTTTATTTGAATTTTTCGGTTTTTCTTTTTAGTTCACTGTTGGAGCTTCTTTCATTTTATATTTTTCTTTTTTTTATTTCATTTCGAACTTTTGTAAAATGCAAAATGAGAAAGCTTCATGATGTTTTAAGCTTATTTTATAAGCAAAGCATGAAGTTTAATGATCATCAAACAAAAAATAATATATGCTTGAATATATTAAATAAAAGAGAAATCCTTTCTCTTTCCTTTTTCCTTCTTCCCTTTCCTTCTATGCCTTCATAAAAAAAATATATATATATAAACTTCATATATATTAATATATGAATTATCTTTTCTGAAACAAAAATATGAACCTTCTTTTGATGCCTTTTCCTTTTATTAACCCTTTTAGTTTTCTTCTAAAAATGGTTAAGTAGTAGAAGTATGAGGGTTGAGCCACGAGGTCTCCCTTCATATGAAAGCTATATTAATTATTTTGTAAAGAAATTAAAAGGAAAATAAAGTGACAACAAAAAAAATTAAAGCACAAGAGGTAATGGGGTTGAGCCATGCGGTCTCCCCTATTACTCTCTGAAACTAAACATCCAAAGAGCCTATTTGTGTAAAAGGTTTGATTTAGTCAATAATTAATGCATTTATATGCAAAAATGTTGGCAAAATTAAAACTTAAATACAAATAGTGAGAAATTGAGGTTTAAACTATAAATAGGCATCAGCTATGCTGAAAATTGTCATTTATATGTTTAAGTCTATGATATTTCAATGATTTGCTCAATAATCAAGTGAAAAGATCATTCAAATCATGATTTTAAACAAAATCAGGGGCTTCCTTGCATAAAACCACATTTTGACAGATTTTTGGTATTTAAAGAAACATTATTTTCGAATTTTGGATTTTCCCCTTTTCCTTTTTGTTTGTTGGTACCAAATAAGAGCTTAAAAGCTATGAAAACTCATTTAAATGATGGTTAATTCATGAATTCAGTTGTAGACACCCTAAACCAGCCCCTAATGTTTTCAGGAACAGTGAACCAACAACATAGTGCTTGGTATGTACCACTGGTATAAGAAAAGCACTCAAAAGTGCTAAAATGACCCTCTCTGGTAAACAGAACAATCTGAACTGACACAGGGACCAAAATGAAAAATGGATTTCACCATCATGTAAAGGACTCCAAGACACACAAAATGGACACAAATTTTACATTTTTCTGATTTTATTTCGATTTTATATGAATTTTCAAAGTTCAATTTTAAAAACAGAAAAATCAGCAAAGACACCTGCTGGTAAAATGAACAGTACAGATCGGCTAAAAATCCAAATCAAAGAACAAACATCATGATTAAATCAAGGACTTCAAAACACAAAGAATTGACATAAATTTCATATTTTTCTGATTTTATTTCGATTTTATATGAATTTTTGAAGTTCAGCTTGTCAAAAATGGAAAATCAACAATTCCAAACTAAGTATAAGGTATTGGACCGAATCTTGATGTTTGGTCCCAGGCCCAGTACAGATCTTAGAGCTCGAAATGCTAATCTCAAAGCCCATTATCCAGATTCAAAATTTAGTACAAATCATGAAGTTCAAAGCACACATCTCAAAGCCTGAAACAAATCTCAAAACCCAGATAATCAAATAAAATCATTAAATCAAAAAATCTTTTGCAGATAAGCCCCTTTGACAAATTGTAATCACAGTACGACCCCTCAGGATTTGCAAATAGGTCCCTGATAGCCTACAACATTGTGAAACAAGCCCTTAAAGGCCAAACTTTCATACAAAACCCCATCAAAACTCCAAATCACAAAGCCCAGTCCTCCAGAATTTATAAACAAGCCTTTGAAAGATTAAATCTCTTACAAATAAGTCCTTTTTGGCCATAACTTCTTCATTTCAAGTCAAAATTGACTCAAACCACCTCCAAATGAACCCAAATCAGATTTCCAACATTCTTAAATCAAAATTAAACATGTTTAAACATCAGCCAAAATATAAAATGACCAAAATACCCTTTCTTCAAAATTAAATGATTTTATCTTTTAATAGAATGTGAATAATTAATAAAAATGTAAATAAATATGTCATAAATCAAATATAAAATACTGTATATACACTTCTGAAATATTCGAATTTCTATATCCAAAAGAAATAAATTTTATATTTAATATAAAATCACTCATACACACACATGTCCAAGCATATAGAAAACCAAATCAAAACCAGTGTCAATACATGAGTCCCTTTTTTTAGCCCCCATTATACAATTCACATAAAATAGGCACAAATCCTGGAATGGACGAGGTATCCAGCATGGCTTGGAAAGGTCATCTGATGTAATTAACAGCAGGGGCTTGCGCCCGCTGGGAGTTAAACGTCTCCACAATCAATAAACTCTCTCAAAAGGCTGATTATGGATAGTAGGTCTATCGGGGGTGAACCAGAAGGAATAGCCGAAAGAAATTAATGTTTCAAGTTCGATGTTCTCTCTATATCTTGAAAACCCGAGAGCATTGAGCCCTGAGACATTTCACACACACGCACACACCTTCCCCCTTTGTACAACTTTCCGCACCCTACAATGCTCTACAGTTTTGAATGCATCTTTAATTTAATTAAACATGATAGGTCAGGTGGGTCGACTCGTAAGAATACACCATGAAAAGAATAATTCAGGTATCTCACACCTGAATGTAGAGCGGGAGCCGTGTGCTAGCACTAGACACCAGCGTAGTCTGCAGGATCCTCGCCTGCTTCGGTATAGTTGTCCGCGGAATCATACCACAGATCAGAATCAAGATAGGCCAGATGACCTGAAATTTGTAACGTAATCTAATTAAAATATAGACTAAATTCTCGTAACATTCTCCCTCATCTTATTTTCTTAATGTGTTCGGGTTTATTTTATTTAGCTATGGGTTATAATATTTAATCAGTTATGTAAGTCAGACTGTGTTCGGTTCAGTCAATAAGACGCATTCAGATTGATCGTAGTTATTTTAATTTTATTTGAAGATAAACTATTTATTTAATTCTTATAATAATAAACGGTTCTACTAATTTACTTATACAATAAATATATGTAGATAATTATTATCTTAATTATTGCGATATTTAGTCATATTTGATACGTATAAGATAAAAGTACGTTTGTTGATGAATTACTATACTTATAATAACTTAAAATCATTTCCAAGTACGTATAAAGATACGTCATTAATTAATTCTCCTAATTAATTAACAACTTATAAATTTAGATTTTTAGTTTAAAAGTTCGTAAGTGCAATCTTATTTAACTACATGGTAGGTGGTGTTTATTGGCACGACATATTCACTGGTCCCAACCCAACGGCTGTTTGAGTAGCACAAGCTCCAGGAACCAACCCGTCATCCACATTTTTCGCACTACAGCAGAAAGGGGCATCAGCGACCGGTTTTCCGGTCGCTGATAATATATGCGCCGGTCGCTGATACTCATTCCGGTCGTTGAAAGTCAAATTTGGTCGCTGAAAGACCGGTCGCTGTAAGCCTTGTCGCTGATACTCTTCTGATGATGTCACCGGTCGCTGATAATACGTCACCCGGTCACTGATAATTTTTTGCAACCAAATTTTTTTGGTCGCTGTCGTTTTTTCCTGACGTCAAAAAAAAGGCATCTGCGACCAAATAAACGGTCGTTGATACTTAAAACCGGTCGCAGAAAGTGTTATGTCAGGTTTTTGAATTTTTTTTTTATTATTTAAATTTCCACCATTTAATAATTGGTACGACACGATTGATACAAAATGTACCAAACAAATATAACAAACTATCATTCATATGCAACACAAGCAACAAACTATCATATTGCAAATTTTAAATTATCTCAAAACATGATCATATATATTCATCCAATGCAGGTCATTGTTACAAAACTACGCATCTGTTCAATTCATCATTCTTTTACAAAACTACGCATCTGTTCAACACAATGCAGGTCACTGTTACACAAGCAACAAACTACGCATTCTTTTTCAATTCATCATTTATGCTCCAATGCAGGTCACTGTTACAAAAAACATATTTTCATTAATTTTGAAAAATGATTTTCAAACTAGGAGTCAAGCAAAAATTAGCTTTACTAAAGATGGAATTAAGTTAAATTAAAGATCTTTAAGAGCAAATGTCAATCTCAGGGCCATATTAAACATAAAAGCAGAGACATTACACATACAGCATTGCTATTCTATATTGAGAAATAAATGTAGCACAAACTGTAAAGTACTCATATAATTGAATTCTCGTACATATTGTTATCTGGAAATGAAACAGTTTTAAAAAAATATATTACCTCATTAGTTGACAAAAATGTGGGAGATGAAATATTCCATGCATGGTTAGCCAATTGTGAAGAGGGGTCATCATCCTGAAAATAAAAATAATTAACTACGATATTGACTAATTAGCAAACGAGACAAAACGGCAATAAACAAAATTTTAAAACAGTTAAGAGAAATCATCAAAAGGAATCTCCGACAGAAATGATACCTTCATTGGAAGATTACAAATATACAAAATAGTAAGGCCTTTCGAAACCAATTAAGTAAACTCAATGTCATTTGCACTTCTCGAATCTTCAGATTCCAATTTTCATTGGAAAATTTTTCTTCTTTAAAAGAGTATTTATAAGAAGTCAACCTTGGATCCATGCTGAAGTTGACTGCCCGTTAAATTTTGATCCATCTTTGGGCTCCCAGTATTTGGTTGAGATATGCTCAAGCTCAAATCTACTTCAGTACCTATAACAATTATGTACATGAATGTCATTTATAGAAGCTAGAAAATGAAGTATACATGAAGTATACATGAACCCATATTAATCCCACTACAGTGAGACTTTGACAAGGAAACACCAAATCCTTGTATATCCAACAGATTTTTCAACTGAGAACCAATTAAGCAGGACTCCAAGTAACATAAAAAATAAGTTACTAATGTACAACTAGATTAACAAATTGAGAAATTGAGAAATTTTGAAATGGAAAAGCATACGCACTTTTTGCCGAGAAATTGACCTATACCTTATTTTGCTGTAGTGTAGCTAGTGTAGGATTTCGGGTAGGTTAATAGTGCAACAATTCTGTCAATTCATGATTTGTTCACTACCCGAAAACCAGAATCCATGTATAAAACTAATTCCAAGATTAATAAAGAATTTACCACTAGACGCGCAGTGCAGCGGAAACGTCAATTCTAGTCTAGCAGTAGCCTTCTTCTCCTTTCCTTCTCGTGTCGGATTCACGCAACAGCCCAGCAGTCACGCCTCTATCAGTATCCACACAAACAGGTTGACAAACTACTGAAATTCGGTATGCTAGTACCGAATTAACGGCCCCGTCTTTTCTCTCTTTTTCTCTCTCTCGTTTTCTGAATAGAAAATGAATATAAAATCTGGAACTCAAAAACCGAACTGTTGGTGTATATTTATAACAGATCGCACCAGTTCATTGAGCCTATTCACTTGCACCATTTCGTTGGAGCCTCTACAGAAAACCTTATCTGATCTGATCAGATCAGATCAGATGAGAATAAACAGAAATTCGGGCCTAGCCCATTAAGACCTGATCCATATTAATTATTAATATGGCCCATGATATTCTGGCCTATTAGTACATTTCTAACAGTCTCCCACTTGTACTAAAGCCAAATATTTTGAATCTTGTTTTCAACCTTGTTCTTGTGTGTGACCCAATAGGTTCATATAATGTTGGCAGTGAGCTGAAAATCTTTTTTCAGTTCACAAATCATAAGCGGTCCCTAGCAGGGCATTATGACTACCCAAATTACATGAATGTCAATATCCGACAATTACCTCACAATTATTTATGTTAATCCTTTTATCACTTGACATCTTGATTGTACTCAAAGCAGGATATGTGCCATCTTTGTGTAGTACAATCTTTGATTTCTCATACCAAAGTTAGATTGACTTTCATAAGGTTGACTATCAACCATATAGCACGGCCATGCATTTTTCAATCTATCTTTCTAGAGGGGCCCAGAGACATCATGCTCTCATTATATGAGAGGGATAAATTCCATCTTGATCATTCATATTTCTCCACATGATTCATAGTATACCCAATTTCAATCTTTATAGTTACCTGGTTAGGGCTAACGTTTGATAGAATCAAAGTATATAATTCTCATTGAATTAATCAATGATGATCTCAGGTCAAAGGATTCAACAAAAATTATTGTATAAAATAAACTGATGACACATACTAATCCATACAGTATTTTATAGTGGGTCTGTCCAATACCATGTTTATCAAAACATGTATCCATGTGATTGCATTGGATATCCCATATCGATAATCCGTAAAACATGATCATCAACAATCAATCCACATACTAGTCCATATAATTATTTAGTGTTCCGACTAATAATAAAAGACTAGGGACTATTTAGAATAATATTGCATCCTATTATAAAGTTTTACGATCCAATTCATCGAATTGATGATAAATAATAAGCAATAATTTATTCAAGGAACATTACAACATATTATTCATAAAACATAAACATACAAACAATCATCTAAATAATCAACCTCTGTAGCAATCACTAGAGCCAATCACTCATGTATCTAATACCTATAGCTCTAGTATGTATATCATGCTTAACTTGCGGAAGATTTTTAGTCAACGGATCTACTACATTTGCATCCGTTCCTATCTTGCATATTTTCACATCACCTCTATTCACAATCTCTCGAATAAGGTGAAAACGTCGAAGTATGTGTTTGGACTTTTGGTGTGACCTTGGCTCCTTAGCCTGTGCGATTGCTCCATTATTGTCACAATAGAGATCCACTGGATTTTCAATATTTTTAATCACACCAAGTTCAGTAATGAACTTCCTTATCCAAACTGCTTCTTTTGCTGCTTCTGAAGCAGCAATATATTCAGCTTCTGTGGTAGAATCGGCAACTGTCTCCTGCTTGGAACTCTTCCAGCTAACAGCTCCTCCATTAAGGCAAAATACAAACCCAGATTGCGATCTAAAATCATCTTTGTCGGTTTGGAAGCTTGCATCCGTGTAACCATTTACAACAAGCTCTTCCTCACCTCCATAAACAAGAAACACATCCTTAGTCTTTCTCAAGTACTTAAGGATATTCTTTACTGCTATCCAGTGACTCTCACCTGGATCTGATTGGTATCTACTAGTGACACTTAGAGCATACGAAACATCGGGACGTGTACAAAGCATAGCATACATGATAGATCCAATTGCCGAGGCATATGGAATCTTACTCATGCGGTCTCGCTCAACTTGTGTCGAAGGACACTGATTTTTGCAAAGACTTATGCCACTTGACATAGGTAAGGAACCTCTCTTTGAATCCTGCATGTTGAATCTTTTCAACACCTTGTCAATGTACGTATTTTGGCTCAATCCAATTAGCCTTTTTGATCTATTCCTGTAGATCCTTATTCCCAATATGTAAGTCGCTTCACCTAAATCTTTCATTGAAAAACTATTTTTCAGCGAAATTTTAACTGATTCAAGTAAACGAATGTCATTTCCAATCAACAGAATGTCATCCACATATAAAACAAGAAAAACAAGTGCGCTCCCACTAGTCTTTTTGTAAACACAAGGTTCTTCTTCGTTCTTGATGAATCCAAATTCCTTGACCACTTCATCAAAACGAATATTCCAACTCCGAGATGCTTGCTTCAATCCATAAATAGATTTTCGAAGTTTGCATACCTTTCTAGCATTCTTTGGATCGATAAAACCTTCGGGTTGTGTCATGTACACATCCTCGTTTAAGTTTCCGTTAAGGAAAGCGGTTTTGACATCCATTTGCCAAATTTCATAATCATAGTATGCGGCAATTGCTAGAATTATCCGAATTGACTTAAGCATCGCAACTGGTGAAAAAGTTTCATCATAGTCAATACCATGAATTTGCTTGAAACCTTTTGCCACCAAGCGTGCTTTGTGAATGTGAACATTCCCATCCATGTCAATTTTCTTCTTAAAGACCCATTTACACTCAATGGTTCTTACGCCATTAGGTAAATTAACCAAGCTCCAAACTTGATTGTCTTCCATGGATTGCATTTCGGATTTCATGGCTTCAAGCCACTTATCAGAGTCCGGGCTCACCATTGCTTCATGAAACGTCGTAGGCTCATCGTTGTCCAACAACAATATGTCGCGTTGTTCTGTCATGAGCAACAAATACCTCTGAGGCATACGACGTTCCCTATCAGACCTTCGAAGCGGTAGTGTCTCTTGTATAGGTTCCACAATATCTTGTGGTTCCTGTTGAGTTATAGGAGTATTCTCTTATATATCTCGAATTTCTTCGAGATGCACATTACTCCCACTAACTCCTTTGGAAAGAAACTCTTTCTCCAAAAAGACACCACTTCGAGCAACAAATACTTTGTTCTCAGCCCTATTATAAAAATAGAATCCCTTGGTTTGCTTTGGATATCCAACAAAGAAACATTTATCTGACTTAGGTGTGAGCTTATCAGATATCAATCGTTTTACATAAGCCTCACAACCCCAAATCTTAAGAAAAGACATACTAGGACGTTTCCCAGTCCATATCTCAAATGGTGTCTTTTCAACTGCCTTTGATGGAACCCTATTTAGTGTGAAAGCTGCCGTCTCTAGAGCATACCCCCAAAATGATAATGGAAGATCAACTTGACTCATCATTGAACGAACCATGTCCAATAAAGTTCGATTCCTCCGTTCAGACACACCATTCCATTGTGGTGTTTCCGAAGGAGTAAGTTGTGAAACAATTCCAAATTGCTTTAAATGATCGCCAAATTCCTGGCTCAAATATTCGCCTCCTCGATCTGATCGAAGAGCTTTAATTGTCTTGCCAAGTTGATTCTGTACTTCATTCTGAAATTCCTTGAATTTCTCAAATGCTTCTGATTTATGTCTCATTAAATAGATATAACCAAATCTACTAAAATCATCGGTAAATGTGATGAAGTACTGAAAACCACCTCTTGCGACTGAACTAAACGGTCCACATACATCAGAATGTATAAGTACCAATAGGTCATTCGCCCTTTCATTTATTCCATTGAAAGGTGCTTTAGTCATTTTTCCCAACAAACAAGCTTCGCATGTTTCAAGTGATTCCAAATCAAATGAATCTAGAAGTCCATCCTTATGAAGCTTCTTTATGCGTTTCTCACTTATGTGTCCTAAACGACAATGCCATAAAAGAGTGGGATTCAAATCATTTGACTTGAGTCTTTTGGTTTGTATGTTATAAACAGGAACAGGAACATCAAGATCTAGAATATAAAGTCCATTATGTAATGAAGCTTTGCCATAATATATATCATTCAAATAAAAGCAACAACCATTGTTCTTAAATTTAAATTCAAATCCAAACATATCTAAACACGAAATAGAGATAATGTTTCTACTTATGGCAGGTACATAATAACAATTATTTAATTCTAAGATCATCCCGGAAGGTAGAGCTAATGATACAGTGCCTATGGCCAAAGCAGCAACCCGTGCTCCATTGCCGACACGTAGCTGTACCTCTCCTTTATTCAACATTCTACTCTTTGCGAGCACCTGCATATTTGAACAAATATGAGCTCCTGAACCGGTATCTAATACCCATGAATCAGTTTGATAAGTAGAAATGTTAATTTCTATAACAAATATACCTGAAGCGGAAGTCCCACTTCCCTTCTTTTGATCTTCTTTGAACTTCTTGCAGTCTCTCTTCCAATGACCTATCTCATTGCAATAGAAACATTGCGACTCGGCGGCACTGGCTACAGACTTTCCTTTGTTCGAGTTCCCAACTTGAACTTTGTCTTTGCCTTTTCCTTTGCCTTTGCCTTTGGCCTTTCCTTTGCCTTTCTTTTTGAAGTTCGTTTCCTTCTTAACCAACAAGACATCATTAGGTTTCCTCAAGTTTTGCTCAGCTGTCTTTAGCATCCCATGCATTTCTGTCATTGACTTCTCCAGCCCATTCATGTTAAAATTCAGAATAAATTGATGGTAACTTGGAGGTAAGGACTGGAGAATAATGTCAGTAGACAACTCTTTACTGAGGGGATAGCCCAATCGGTTCAGATTCTCAATATACCCCATCATCTTGAGTACATGAGGACTAACCGGGCTTCCTTCTGCCAATTTGCATTGATACAATGCCTTTGATGTCTCATATCTCTCAGTGCGAGCTTGAACTTGAAAAAGTTCACGAAGCTGCACAATTATGTCATAAGCACTTAATTTCTCAAGCTGCTTTTGAAGCTCAGAATTCATTATCGTGAGCATGAGACAAGTGACATCAAGATCATCATTCACATGCTTATCATATTTCTGTTGATCCTCAGCAGAAATGTCACCTTTGTCATTAGCTTTTGGTTTTTCAGGAAGGGGTTTCTCTAGAACGTATTCCTTTTTCTCTTGTTTGAGGATAATGCGTAAGTTTCTATACCAGTCCAAAAAGTTTGGACCAGTGAGTTTTGCACTTTCTTTTTCAATAGCAGATCGCAACGTAAAAGTAGATGTATTTGCCATTATCTACAACAAAATAAATATGCAGAAATTTAGACTTAAAGTTTATGTTTTTAGAAAAACCTTTAAATAAAAGTTGACTCCCACTATGTGTTTTAAAAACCGATGTCCCCTATAAAACCACATAGCGGATCAAGATCCATATTTCACTAAATCCAAGTGAGCTTTGGCATCACTGCTTGAATTTAGTTATTTAGGTAAGCATACTAATGCTAATTATATCTAATATAACTCTCGATTTGTTCGAGGTACATCCCATGTTCCGACTCCTCAAACCTATGCCTCAAGGCCCAAAGACGTTTTGATAGCCTAGTTAAGTGAAACCAATTCTCTAAATATAAGTGTCCAACACTCATATCCTATCTCATTAAGATAACTAACGATACCTTGCTTTGGCAAGCCCATCAATTAGCGATCGAAACCTTGATAGGTTAGAGATTTTGGAAAGGCATGAAAACTTAATTTTTCTTTAAGGGACTTTGTTGTTTATTTTAAAAACATGTAAATAAACAATTAAATTAAATAACATGAGCCCAATGTATAAGTGGAATAGTATGATCCATGGCATGATATTCTTCATTGTAAGATTCCACTTGACAATAGCCACCATCCATCCTTCATGTAATCTTCTTTATACTAACCATAAAACTACTCTAGTAGCAATAAAGAAAATACAATCATGTCCTAAGAATAACGGCTCGCAGACCGCATAAATGATACACAATAAGTGACATGCAAGTCACTTTTTAATTATAAATTAAATTAATTTACGGGGCACCATAGGCCGCAATTACACACATCATTCATGCATTCATTACAACATATCACACAAGGCAACGGGATCATACTATTCACACATTCCGTAACTGCAAAACAAAGTTAGATAGAATCCAATTCTAAATATGGGCTCATGTGTAAGACGATACGAAAGGGGTTACTTGCCCTTTTAATACCAAAGTTAGATAGAAATTTTTCCAGTAATACTATAATACGTGAAACAATTCTTCTTCAGATTTCATAAAATAATCATACAACAGAACCAATCTAATTGATTCAGTTTCCATAAAACAGTATTTTCGGATTAAATCAAATTAACCAAAAATTCGAACCAATCCAATTGATTCAATTCTGTCAGAACAATCCAATTGATATGATTATTTATTAATTTCATAACCCACAGAAAAACCACCATATTAATTCGTATAATTTAATCAATCCAATTGATTCAATTCAGACGTTAATCTAATTAACAATCAGTAATCCAGAATTAATTCTACACAAGTGGCTCTGATACCACTGTAGAGTTTCGGGTAGGTTAATAGTGCAACAATTCTGTCAATTCATGATTTGTTCACTACCCGAAAACCAGAATCCATGTATAAAACTAATTCCAAGATTAATAAAGAATTTACCACTAGACGCGCAGTGCAGCGGAAACGTCAATTCTAGTCTAGCAGTAGCCTTCTTCTCCTTTCCTTCTCGTGTCGGATTCACGCAACAGCCCAGCAGTCACGCCTCTATCAGTATCCACACGAACAGGTTGACAAACTACTGAAATTCGGTATGCTAGTACCGAATTAACAGCCCCGTCTTTTCTCTCTTTTTCTCTCTCTCGTTTTCTGAATAGAAAATGAATATAAAATCTGGAACCCAAAAACCGAACTGTTGGTGTATATTTATAACAGATCGCACCAGTTCATTGAGCCTATTCACTTGCACCATTTCGTTGGAGCCTCTACAGAAAACCTTATCTGATCTGATCAGATCAGATCAGATCAGATGAGAATAAACAGAAATTCGGGCCTAGCCCATTAAGACCTGATCCATATTAATTATTAATATGGCCCATGATATTCTGGCCTATTAGTACATTTCTAACAGCTAGAACCTCAAGTTTCTTAGTCTTGTGATATTGTGCTAAAAGAGACTGAAAATCTTGTTGGGAACTAAAAATATCGGTCAAATTTAAGAAAATAAAAGAAGCTTAATTTATTGTTGTCATAAACATAAAGTGGTATATTTATAAGAGATTACCTTTGATAGGGACATTAATATTGCCTCCCATCATAGAATTAGAAATCCAGATAAAGTGCTCGAATTGATGATACTTTGGCCAAGGAGGAAATGAGGCTTTTAGGCAGGTAGTTCAATGAAAAGTCTAGCATCTCTAGCTTAGTTAAATTGGACCAAGATTCAAACCCTGACAAAAAGGTGCTTGGATCAGAAAATAAAAACAGGAAGAATTGCATTAGGAATTGCTCATTTCTTTCTTCTCTTGTTAACAGGAATAACCCCAAAGACAGAATCAAGAGAAACGGAAGGTCGGTACCATCCATTGATATTCAGCACCATCCATATAGCATGGGTATATATATAATGCATGCTTAAACAAGAAAGAAACGTGAAGGTCGGTACCGGTGCGGTACCAGTACACAAAAAGAACAAGCAACAGAACAGAAACCAGCAAAGACAGAATCAAGAGAAACGGAGACAACCCAGCATATAAATCACCGTACCTGTACTGGTACGGTGCCAGTAAATCCAGCAAAGATAGAAACAAGGAAGTCAAGGGATCACGGCACAGGGCACACGAAGGTCCCAGCAAACAAAGAAATTGGGGCGTACCAGTAACCAGCAACCAATGGAAACCAGAAACAGCAAATCGGCACAAAGGCACACCCCGCCAGCAACAACCCAAGAAAATTCCCCAATTCAACAATCGTCAAGCCGGGAAAAACAACAACCCACGCTAGACGTCAATCCAACATTATATCATCACAAAAATCACACGATCAATTAAAAGGGTGTGCACAGGGAATTACCCGAAAGAGAGAATCGCAAAGAGGCAGGAAGAACGGCCGGTACCAGCAATACTGCTCCGCCTCAAAAACCCTAGGGTTTCGGTGAATAGCAAAACAACGGCAAACAGAAAAGAGAGAGAGAGATTTTTGTCTCAGTGCATGAGCGAAGGAGAACGAAAGCCAGAATCGAACCAAGAACAAAGGCCAAGGTTATATAACCGAAAGAGAAAAAAAATCGCGCAAGGGTCGGGGTCTAAGGCGGCGATGGGTTTTGGGTCGGCGGGAGGGTTTTGGGGCTAAGACGGGATGGGTTTTGGGAGATCGGCGGGAGGGTTTTGGTCTGGCGCCAATAATTTGGGTGTTTTTGTTTGGTCGCCAATGATTTTCGGTGTTTCTATTTTTTTTTTTTTTTTGAAAAAATGACTTTCAGCGACCGGCGACATCCCCGGTCACTGATACCGGTCGCAGATAACATTTTTTGCTGTAGTGTCGGGGCCGTCGTCATGATCAATGACCCACTGACAATTGGACCCGATTTGAACTCAAAGTTAGTGGCCGAGCACAAGGTTTATACGCCAGAATGGGGTTGAAGAAATTAGAGTTTCCCATGGAAATGAACTTAGTGTTAACCGACGGGATATATAACGGGAGTACAATTGCTACTTTTGGACACAACGAAGTGCTTTCCGAAGTACGGGAAATGCCGATTGTCGGAGGGAGCGGGTTGTTTAGATTCGCTCGTGGGTACGTGCAGGCACGGACATTCGCAAAGTATGACGCGGTGGAATGTAATGTTTTTGTCAATCAATACTAAGAAACCAAACCAGCACATCTCAGATTGATATCTTTCTATTTCAGATGATCAATTTCTTCAGTTAAGTTGTTTGTGTTTAAGGTTCTTTTGGTTGTTCAAAACTTTTATGTTGTATTAATAGGTTGTGTGCGTCACACACAGCAGCCGACTTGTTATCGTCCATTCATTAAAAATTTGATAATTCAGATTTGTGCTTTCTCTTCTATGCTTTTTAAATTTGGGCCATGATAGTGCAACTAGCCATTAAGGTCTGAGCTCTCTCTTGACCTATTGCTTTGCTTTTGGGCTTGTATGTTCGGCCTTTGAGCTTCTATATTTTGGGCCTAGGTCCATGTCCCTATCAAAATTTATAAAATATTTACGGCAATAAATAATTTGTTTTCCGAGCCTTGCTCAAGTTCAACGTTCAAGGTTTTCAAAAATGAAGTGGTAGGTTTTCAATTTCTCTAGCTAGCAAAAATGCAGCTGATCATGGACATATATACCTCATATGTCATCATCTTAGCTGATTATGTTTATTGCTGGTCTAGAATTAGATATGTTGTGATTTTTGAAACAAAAAATAGAGAAAAGTAAGTTATTGACCTTGTTAAATAAGAAGCGAAACCGTTACTTCATGTATGTTGAACAACCAAATAATTATTAGAAAAAGGGAAAAAAAAAAAATACAAGAGCAATAGTAAAACCAACTTAGTTTAATTTTCGGTTTGTTCGTATGAAAATAGCTTAATAGTTTCTGAAATATGATTTATTCGCACAGATAAAGTTGCTTCCTCACGGATAAAATGTATTGTTGTTATATGGATGTTGCTTGGATCACAAAAAATTATTTTTCCAATGAGCTAATAACAGTTAGAATATATAGGAGACAAGAAACAAACTTTTGTTCTCTATATCTTTTACTAATTAAGAAATACAATCAAGATCATTTCATCACACAAGATGAGTTTATTTTGGAACACACATAGATATAAATATAATTAAAGAATCCAGACATCATCTTCTTCCTCGGTCTCTAATCCAACAGAAGTGTTTGCATTGGCACGTAAGACGGTTGTCTCCATGGTGATTCCAGCCCCAAATCCCAAAAGAACCCCATACTCCATTCCGCCTCCAACGGTTGCCGCTCCTGCTCCAGCTGACTGCTTCCTCATTTCATCTAGCATGAAAAATATGGTCGGACTCATCATGTTTCCATACTCGGAAAGCACATGCCTCGTCACCTTTAGTTTCTCCTTGTCTAGTGCCAAGTCAGCTTCCACTTGTTCTAGGATAGACGGGAAACCGGGATTCACACCCCAAAAGGCTGAATTCCAATCGGTAATAATCCCGAGTGGTTCAACTATCTCTGAGAGAGCATTTATGATGCCGCTTGAGATAAACTCAGGTGCAGGAGGTGACATGTGTACGGTGAGGCCATCTTGCCTAATGTGACCAACGAAACTATCTTCTGTGCCTGGAAGAATAGTTTGGCGAGCTGAAATGATTTCATAAAGCGGGCACTCCACTGACAGATCAGGCTCGGACCCTACGATAACAGCTGCTGCTCCGTCACTGAGAATTGCTTGAGGTAGGAGGGTGTCTTTGTTTTCCTGGGATGGCCCACGAAAGGCTGTTAGCGACATTTCTGAGCATATAACCAGGACACGTGTGCCACGAGTGTTCTCGGCTATATCCTTTGCAAGACGAAGCACTGTGTTACCACCGGAGCAGTTCTGGTGGTACATCATTGACCGTTTGACTGAGGAAGAAAGACCAAGAAGCTCTAACAGCCGGCGATCAGCACCAGGCATGTCGATTCTTCCTGTTGTGGTGTGGAAAAGTAAGTGGGTGATCTTCGACTTAGACTGGCCCCACTCTTTGATGGCCTTCTCTGCTGCCTCGAGACCGAGCCTTGGCACCTCATGCAACACAAGGTCTTGCCTGGCATCAAGTGATTCCTTATCCTTATGAGAGGCTATCTTGGGGTGGTTCTCAAGCATTTCCTCCGTCAAGTGAAAGTGACGCTTGCGGATTTTCGTCTTGTCACCTACAAAGAATTGAATGCAAATTAATAAAGAACCTTTTCTCAGAAGTATTTCTGGATGCATAATGCAAACTTCGGTCCATTTTCACAGTGAGGCATATTTTAGCTCATGGCACTCTCAAATAAATGAAACACATGAAAATTGAATATATTCTTGTTTGTCATTCAATTCATCAACTACAATATTAATGTTACTGCGTGAGAATATTATTTTTGTGAGAACTCCGCAAGTTCATGCATATAAGTATGTGTTTGTTTGGTAGGGTTCTTACATATTTCCTGGAACTCCTTCTTGAGTTCTTTAAGGTGCTCGCTCTTGGTAACACGGAAATAATAGTCAGCATATTGAGATTGCTCGATGAAATTAGGCGGGGTCGCTGTGCCGATTGCGAGCACTGCGGCTGTTCCTTGGGAACGTTGTGTCTCACGTATCTGGTTCATAACATCCATTTGCTCCTGCACATAGAGATTAGCAACAAATTAAAATATTTTAGATTTTAGTTATATTAAATATTGGAAGATGTATGAATTGAAGCAGTCTAAGACTCCCTAATGAAAATTCCATATTTTATATATGACGTACAAAATTATAGATATTCTTTCAAAAATATATCAACACTCTTGAAAAAGATGTTCTAACGATTTATGTGGGCCCCATATCTAGTGCGTGTGGCTTTACATAGTTATTTTAATTAATTCATAACAGATACTAAATGATTGAATAATAATTTGGTCAAGTAGATAACCATACAACTTTTGAGGCCAGCCATACAAGTGTCGCTTGGAGCAATATAAACTATATGACACCTAGACATTCCATGAATTATTACCTACTTGTTGCTATGATATAAAATATGTAAGAACAGAAAGAAATAATACAGATAAATATACATGTAGTTATTATAAACATATTAGCAAGTGCCATCCTATAAACTATATAACTCAAAAGGTTAATGAAAGAACTACGTAATTGAGAAAAAAAAAAAAAGTAACTTATTTCCCTGATCTTTTAACTGAACCTTAAAAGTTTCATCTTTGATAACACAAAGTTAACTTCGTTAAAATTCTTAAATAGAGAAATAATGGTTTTCAACACTACAAAAAACATTAGACAGATTATTTTCCAAAACTATTATAACCACAGACTGACTATCAGTTTAAAATATAATATATGATCATAACCAAAGTGGACAAGAACAGTACCTTTGGTAATAGAGGAAAATAATTAATGTGGTAGATATTTCAAACCAAACAAAGATGAGAGATATGAGAATAGATTGGTTTGCTTGGAATGGGTTGGAGTAGTAGTGAGTGGCATGAAGGGTGTTTATATAGAAAAATATACTGTTATGATTCAACGATCAATGTAAAACCAAAGCGTAGACGTAATTCGGTGGGTTGTTCCAGTCAAATATTCATTTAAGTCTTCGTTGTCTATTTTGTCGTCTCTTAATTTCTTCATTGTCTCCATGCCAGGGTTACTTAATTTCCAATCGCATACGTAATCGTGGTTCTATTTAATTTGTTGGAGTGGGTTGGTGAAATAGAGCAATTTATTTTCTTTGGTATCATTCTAGCTTTAGCAAATTAAACATGTTGTAATAATTATAGTGCATCGACAAAAATGTATAATCATACCTTTTATTTAACATAATTTTTTTAATTTAAAAAAATGAAGAAAACTAGCCTGTAGCTTTTATGATTTCAATGAATAATATATTTTTTTCATTAAAAAATCTCATCCTCAATATTTTTGTTTTTGGAGAACTAAGATAATTATAAGAAAATTTACTCCCTATTACACCTAACCATTTCTGGAAAATTCATTAATATTGGACCATAATCTGTTAGGTACATAATATATAGTCTTCTTACTTTAATGTGATAAAATTCATTAACGTATATTGAATGATAAATAAACGTGGTAGAATCGTCGCACCTCCAGATCGGGTTGTGTCAACAGTAGATTCATCGTTCCAGTCAATATCTACAGTAGATTCATCGTTCCAGTCAATCTTTTTGGCTAACGCAGCTCTTGATTCAATGTATTTGTTTGTCTCAATATTTTTGGAAATCTCCATCCCATAAGTCACTATCAAATTGCAGTTAAAGAAAGATACATGCGGCTGCTACCAACTTCTTTTATATGGTAACCTATATAAATTAAAATTATCCACCATTAAAAAACTAGGAATAGTTTGACTCACTCTTCAATTTTAGTCTGACTTTTCCACGCATAATAATGTTAAACTCGTGCTCTCTATATATTAATAGTATAGGACACGGGTCTATGTTTTGGTCAATTTTAGTGACTTTGGAAGATTATTTGCTTGGCAAAATGAGCTAAGGAAGTAGGTAGATCTATTCATGAAAAGCTTAATACTATTTTATTAGTATTTTAATTTGGTGGGTTTGTAAAGATTTTAATAGGCGACGCCGAGTTGTTGAACATTCTCCTTTACTTAAATTTGAAATTGAAATAATAATTATATAATATATAGTAGTCTGAATACCAAACATTCATTAGTTAGTACACTTCAATTTCTGTGTATTATTTTAGATAATTAAGAAAAATACTTGGAGCTAGAAAAGAAATAATTAATTATCAAGTACAAGTTTAGTGCCTTCAAAAATGAAGTATATGTTTTCCACGTCTATTTCATCCAGAAATAACTTACAATATATATATCTACAAGTCCACGTCTATTAATCGTCATATGTTGAAATTGTAAATATTCAAATCTGGTGGCGGGAATAAAGAAAGACGCTCCACAGTTGTTTTTCTTGATTCTATATTAATTTCATACCAACTTCTCCATGATGCATAATCAACTCAAGTTTTAAACTAGAGCTTCATGCCAACTACCGCAATGTTGGGTATAAGCACAAGGGGAATTTCATGATGCAGTACTCAGATCAAACTATACAAGGAGACAAGACAAAAGGTTAATATAAAGTTATTTTATTCTTTACTTATATTTTTTTTCTAAAACATTAGTCAAATTTGACACCACTTGTGTAGTTTGTAATAAAATTTTGAAACTCGACTTCCATCTTTCTCTAAAAAAACAAGTCAAGTTTTTAAACATTTTAGTCATGTTATATATCATATAACATGTTATACATGGCTAGTCCAATTCTTTTTGGCTCACCTCAATTATTGATCTGATCATAACACTTTGTTGATCAGATACAAAAATGTGCTTTTATGCATTGAAAGAAATTGTGGTATGAGATTTGTGTTATATGCTTAACGTTAAAAGAGCTCTTAAAATATAAAATTATTTGGTATCCTCTACATGAAATTTCAGCACAATATAGGAAGTTATATTAACACAAACTTTTTTTCTGCCAAAGAAATTGTTGGATACAAGCTTTTTTTCATAGATATTATTTAATTTAAAAAATTAAGCTTTATATTAAATAAATATTTTCCTTCTCAGAACGAAACTACAGGAAAAAACATAGTATTAACTAGTAAAAAAAGTCATTAAATATTTTCGAAAACTGTGCAAATATAAACAATATGTTATTTAAATTGCTCACCATCACATTGACGTAGGCGGATATTATCAGCATTTTGATGAATAATATAGAATAATAGGGTTGAAATTAACATTTTAATATTTAAAATCCTTTGTCAAAGTCGTGATGTTGAAAAAAAAAATTAACTGGTATCTCTCTTATTCTATTAAGCATGTAGATGTCCTCTTCTGTTCTGCCAACGGCTGTGATTTAATTCGTTGGATCAAGTGATCACTCAGCTCAGTGACTATCGGACCAGCTCGTACCCCATCCTACGAGATGGAACAAAGTCACTAGGTCTTTTATATCAACGTTCACCAATGCATGCATGCGACCACATAATAATATATTGTCTTCTACGAGAAGAAGACAAACTAACAACCTAATATAATATTATATTATATACTATATCTATAAGTTATCCTACTAATACAATACAGTAAATTATAGTTTTTCAGGCATTATGCAAGTCCTATCTACAGTGCAGAAAGGATAAATATACATGTTTGACCCAAAAAATTTGAGATTCTGAAATAAAAAAATAACAATAAAAAAATAGAAAAAATGGGGAGATTCATTCAAATCATAAATTAAGAAGGGTCACTCACGGTTTTGCATGATTAGGCTTGATTTGGACCAAAATAAATAATGAAATAAATTAATTGGGTTCGGCCGTATAAATTAAACAAAGAGTTAAAGGCCCAAGCTCAATTGATTTAATAATCGGGCTGTTGCTTGGGCCTTGATAAAATTAAGCAGTTGCTGGTAGGGGTGTCAATGGTACCTTTTTAGCCGTTTACCCGACCCGTATCGTATTCGATAAGGCGGGTATGGGTAAGGTTTTTTTTTCGTTAGCTTATTGGGTATGGGTATGGATAATAATTTTTTTTCGTTAACCAA
Organism: Carex parvula; assembly: GCA_025461045.1. Lineage (NCBI taxonomy): Eukaryota > Viridiplantae > Streptophyta > Magnoliopsida > Poales > Cyperaceae > Carex > Carex parvula. The sequence goes on along the minus strand of JAJGRW010001306.1, from coordinate 169,093 downwards.
ATAGGTAAGGGTATGGGTAATGACTATTTCGTACCCATTACCCTATAGGGTAATTATAAAATCTAAATATATATTCAATTCAATTTCCAATCCATCTAAATATGTATTCATGTTTTTGAATTTCTTCTTCTATAAAAACCAATTTGGTTGGAATTGATTGCACATTCATTTTTATTTTTTATTAGAAATGTAATTACACATGTGTGAAATGAATGAGTTTTTTATATTTAATTTGTAAAATATAATAAAACTAATTATTATATTAGAAATATCCGTTATTCAACCGCTACCGTTTCGTTACCCGATAATATTAACGGGTAAGGGTAGAGTAAGGTAACGTCAATTTTTAATGGGTATGAATAGGATATGGGTAAAGTCAATTTTAATAAAGGGGGAATTTCATGTATACCCCTCAAAAACCAACAAATTACGTATTCCCCCCTCTAAATTCTATAATAACGTATTTACCCTTCCAAATTCTAATAACTCACGCATATACCCAATTAATCAAGAACATAAATTAATTATGTTTAATTATTTATAAAATATAATTAATCACTATCCCTCCACTTCTCCTCCTCTCTGCTCTCTGGCGCTCGCATCTTATTCTTAACTCAATCACAACTCACAACTCAATCTCTCCTCTCTCAACCAACCATTGTTGCAAATCACAACTCAATCTCTCCTCTCTCCTCTCTCTACTCTCAGCACTAAGAAAAAAGCTTTCATCTTTTTGGTTTCTTTGGTGCGTATCTCCCTGAGATCTGTTTTATCCAGGTAATTCAATTTGCTCAATTATTTTGCATTTTACTTGATCTTCTTTTTGTTATCAACTTCAAATTCTTTTGGAGGAACAGAAATGTGGAGTACTTTTAATGTGTTCTACACAATTTAGCAACGAAGGATGTGTGAAATGTTCCAATTTTGGTTGATATGGTGAAAAGGAACAAATCAAGTTCAACGTGTGGCAAGGTCTCCTTGGATGAGAATCTGGTTTTGCCGCATTCGATTCTTTTCTCAGTTTAATTTGTTTTGATTGATTGCTTCAATTGCTTGCTTCATTATAAAACACAATACAATAGAATACAACTTTATATGATACAATTGGTGGACATGCCAGGTGGTTTGTGTCTGTGCCGACGTCTCCGCAACTGAATGCCAGTCTGTCGTCCAACGTGCACAAGGACGTCCTGAGCTTCGACATCTACTATTAGAATAACGACTTCCCCCAGAAGAACATTTTTGACTTGTTAGAGGAGAAGGGACTGAGCTTTGTTATCTACCATTAGAACATACTGGCCACGCTCTTCCTCAAGACCCTGTGCAAGCTAAGGCATGTCGTCAAGTTCCACAACTACGCCCTCACCTTCAAGTTCCATGCCAAGCTCGGCCGCCTCCCCAACTATGTCGCCATCGAGCAGCGCTACTTTGACTGTGAGCTCTTATCCGCTAACGACGACCGCCCCTTCCACGATGTTGCTAGCTGACGCCAGCGAGAGAGAAAGATGATAAGTGGAGGGGCGATGATTAATAAAATAATTAAACATAATTAATCTATGTTTTTGAGTAACTGGGTATATGCGTGAGTTATTAGAATTTGGAAGGGTAAATACGTAATTATAGAATTTAGAGGGGGAAATACGTAATTTGATGGTTTTTGAGGAGTATATATGAAATTCCCCCTTTACTAAATATGAGTATGAAAATGTCTCCAACCGACCCGTACCGTACCCATTGACTACTTAGCTGCTGGAGTTGAATCGAACAAAGTCTTCACATATCAGCGCAAATATGACCCCTTTAATCTCCTTAAACTCGGCTCACACAAGACCAAGGCAAAATCCCATGTGTACAGCAGCTCGGTGCACGATGCACCACATTCACCCAAATCCCGTGCAGCAAATTAAACTCAGTCGCTGGGTATTTAATCCCTTCGTTTTCCCTAAACCCGGCGCACGATAATACAATGCGGATACTCAAGCTGTCGGTGATACGGTGCGCTACAAACCGTGTCCACCGAAGTGTAATGACATAAAATTGGAATTCAAATGCAGCGCCGAACCGTTGTGACCCCTTCGTGCTCCATGCGCCTGGAGTATAGTACACCAAGTAAACGTATTCAAATCTGATGCTCGGTCTATGGCGCGCCAGGTGCAGTTAAGGGACGGGTCATAAGAGCTGTACACAGTGTCCTCTGCTGGATCTGAAGATAAAACAAAAGAAGCCAGAACCGAATATGCCTTCTCCAAGGCTATGGATCAGTGCAATACAAACCAACCACAAGATCAAAATTCAAAGAATTGAAGGGTCATGATGTTGCCAACATGTCAGGTGCCTAAAACCCAAAATTTCAGAGTGCTATGCCTATAAAAGGAGCCCCTGCTGAAGAAGAAAATGGACAATAGATAGAGCGCCTCAATACAGAGATACAAAAATACAGATCCGAAAATATACTGAAAATAGAGAGAGCGAAATAGAGAGAAAAAAATATAAGTTGTTCTTCTTCTTCTTCTCTTTGTAATAGAAATTCGAAATTAGATAATAAAAGGCCTAAAAGATGTAATCTTTGATGTTTGAGTTCATGTGAATGAAATCTCTTTGATGAAATAAAAATCCCTTTATTTGAATTTTTCGGTTTTCCTTTTTAGTTCACTGTTGGAGCTTCTTTCATTTTATATTTTTCTTTTTTTTATTTCATTTCGAACTTTTGTAAAATGCAAAATGAGAAAGCTTCATGATGTTTTAAGCTTATTTTATAAGCAAAGCATGAAGTTTAATGATCATCAAACAAAAAATAATATATGCATGAATATATTAAATAAAAGAAAAATCATTTCTCTTTCCTTTTTCCTTCTTCCCTTTCCTTATGTGCCTTCATAAAAAAAATATATATATAAACTACATATATATTAATATATGCATTATCTTTTCTGAAACAAAAATATGAACCTTCTTTTGATGCCTTTTCCTTTTATTAACCCTTTTAGTTTTCTTCTAAAAATGGTTAAGTAGTAGAAGTATGAGGGTTGAGCCACGAGGTCTCTCTTCGTATGAAAGCTATATTAATTATTTTGTGAAAAAATTAAAAGGAAAATAAAGTGACAATAAAAAAATTAAAGCACAAAAGGTAATGGGGTTGAGCCATGAGGTCTCCCCTATTACTCTCTCAAACTAAAGATCCAAAGAGCCTAATTGTGTAAAAGGTTTGATTTAGTCAATAATTAATGCATTTATATGCATAAATGTTGGCAAAATTAAAACTTAAATACAAATAGTGAGAAATTGAGGTTTAAACTATAAATAGGCATCAGCTATGCTGAAAATTGTCATTTATATGTTTAAGTCTATGATATTTCAATGATTTGCTCATTAATCAAGTGAAAAGATCATTCAAATCATAATTTTAAACAAAATCAGGGGCTTCCCTGCATAAAACCACTTTTTGACAGATTTTTGGTATTTAAAGAAACATTATTTTGGAATTTTGGATTTTCCCCTTTTCCTTTTTGTTTGTTGGTACCAAATAAGAGCTTGAAAGCTATGAAAACTCATTTAAATGATAGTTAATTCATGAATTCAGTTGTAGACACCCTAAACCAGCCCCTAATGTTTTCAGGAACAGTGAACCAGCAACATAGTGCTTGGTATGTACCACTGGTACAAGGAAAGCACTCAAAAGTGCTAAAATGACCCTCTCTGGTAAACAGAACAATCTGAACTGACACAGGGACCAAAATGAAAAATGGATTTCACCATCATGTAAAGGACTCCAAGACACATAAAATGGACACAAATTTTACATTTTTCTGATTTTATTTCGATTTTATATGAATTTTCAAAGTTCAGTTTTAAAAACAGAAAAATCAGCAAAGACACCTGCTGGTAAAATGAACAGTACAGATCGGCTAAAAATTCAAATCAAAGAACAAACATCATGATTAAATCAAGGACTTCAAAACACACAGAATTGACATAAATTTCATATTTTTCTGATTTTATTTCGATTTTATATGAATTTTCAAAGTTCAGCTTGTCAAAAATGGAAAATCAGCAATTCCAAACTAAGTATAAGGTCTTGGACCGAATCTTGATGTTTGATCCCAGGCCCAGTACAGATCTTAGAGCTCGAAATGCTAATCTCAAAGCCCATTATCCAGATTCAAAATTTAGTACAAATCATGAAGTTCAAAGCACACATCCCAAAGCTCGATAACCCAGATAATCAAATAAAATTATTAAATTAAAAAATCTTTTGCAGATAAGCCCCTTTGACAAATTGTAATCACAGCGCGACCCCTCAGGATTTGCAAATAGGTTCCTGACAGCCTAAAACATTGTCAAACAAGCCCTTAAAGGCCGAACTTTCATACAAAACCCCATCAAAACTCCAAATCACAAAGCCCAGTCCTCCAGAATTTATAAACAAGCCCTTGAAAGATTAAAACTCTTACAAATAAGTCCTTTTTGGCCATAACTTCTTCATTTCAAGTCCAAATTGGCTCAAACCACCTCCAAATGAACCCAAATCAGATTTCCTACATTTTTAAATCAAAATTAAACATGTTTAAACATCAGCCAAAATATAAAATGACCAAAATACCCTTTCTTCAAAATTAAATGATTTTATCTTTTAATAGAATGTGAATAATTAATAAAAATGTAAATAAATATGTCATAAATCAAATATAAAAATAGTGTATATACACTTCTCAAATATTCGAATTCCTATTTCCAAAAGAAATAAATTTTATATTTAATATAAAATCACACATACACACACATGTCTAAACATATAGAAAACCAAATCAAAACCAGTGTCAATACATGAGTCCCTTTTTTTAGCCCCATTATTCAATTCACATAAAATAGGCACAAATCCTGGAATGGACGAGGTGTTCAGCATGGCTTGGAAGGGTCATTTGATGTAATTAACAGCGGAGGCATGCGCCCGCTGGGAGTTAAACGTCCTCACAATCAATAAACTCTCTCGATAGGCTAATTATGAATAGTAGGTCTGTCGGGGGTGAACCAGAAGCAATAGCAGAAAGAACTTAATGTTTCAAGTTTGATGTTCTCTCTATGTCTTGAAAACCCGAGAGCATTGAGCCCTGAGACATTTCACACACACGCACACACCTTCCCCCTTTGTGCAACTTTCTGCGCCCTACAATGCTCTACAGTTTTCAATGCATCTTTAATTTAATTAAATATGACAGGTCAGGTGGGTCGACTCGTAAGAATACGCCATGAAAAGAATAATTCAGATATCTCACACCTGAATGTAGAGCGGGAGCCGTGTGCTAGCACTACACACCAGCGTAATCTGTAGGATCCTCGCCTGCTTCGGTGTAGTTGTCCGCGGAATCAGACCACAGATCAGAATCAAGATAGGCCAGATGACCTGAAATTTGTAACGTAATCTAATTAAAATATAGACTAAATTCCCGTAACGTTCTCCCTCATCTTATTTTCTTAATGTGTTCAGGTTTATTTTATTTAGCTATGGGTTATAATATTTAATCAGTTCTATCAGTCAGACTGTGTTCGGTTCAGTCAGTCTGACGCATTCAGATTGATCGTAGTTATTTTAATTTTATTTGAAGATAAACTATTTATTTAATTCTTATAATAATAAACGGTTCTACTAATTTATACATAAATATATGTAGATTAATTATTATCTTAATTATTGCGATATTTAGTCATATTTGATACGTATAAGATAAAAGTACGTTTGTTTATGAATTACTATATTTATAATAACTTAAAATCATTTCCAAGTACGTATAAAGATACGTCGTTAATTAATTCTCCTAATTAATTAACAACTTGTAAATTTAGATTTTTAGTTTAAAAGTTCGTAAGTGTAATCTTATTTAACTACATGGTAGATGGTGTTTATTGGCACGACATATTCACTGGTCCCAACCCAACGGCTGTTTGAGTAGCACAAGCGCCAGGAACCAACCCGTCATCCACATTTTTCGGGGCCGTCGTCATGATCAATGACCCACTGACAATTGGACCCGATTTGAACTCAAAGTTAGTGGCCGAGCACAAGGTTTATACGCCGGAATGGGGTTGAAGAAATTAGAGTTTCCCATGGCAATGAACTTAGTGTTAACCGACGAGATATATAACGGGAGTACAATTGCTATTTTTGGACACAACGAAGTGCTTTCCGAAGTGCGGGAAATGCCGATTGTCGGAGGGAGTGGGTTGTTTAGATTCGCTCGTGGGTACGTGCAGGCACGGACATTCGCAAAGTATGACGCGGTGGAATATAATGTTTTTGTCAATCAATACTAAGAAACCAAACCAGCACATCTCAGATTGATATCTTTCTATTTCAGATGATCAATTTCTTCAGTTAAGTTGTTTGTGTTTAAGGTTCTTTTGGTTGTTCAAAACTTTTATGTTGTATTAATAGGTTGTGTGCGTCTCACACAGCAGCCGACTTGTTATCGTCCATTCATTAAAAATTTGATAATTCAGATTTGTGCTTTCTCTTCTATGCTTTTTAAATTTGGGCCATGATAGTGCAACTAGCCATTAAGGTCTGAGCTCTCTCTTGACCTATTGCTTTGCTTTTGGGCTTGTATGTTCGGCTTTTGAGCTTCTATATTTTGGGCCTAGTTCCATGTCCCTATCAAAATTTATAAAATATTTACGGCAATAAATAATTTGTTTTCCGAGCCTTGCTCAAGTTCAACGTTCAAGGTTTTCAAAAATGAAGTGGTAGGTTTCCAATTTCTCTAGCTAGCAAAAATGCAGCTGATCATGGACATATATACCTCATTATGTCATCATCTTAGCTGATTATGTTTATTGCTGGTCTAGAATTAGATATGTTGTGATTTTTGAAAAAAAAAAAAATAGAGAAAAGTTAGTTATTGACCTTGTTAAATAAGAAGCGAAACCGTTACTTCATGTATGTTGAACAACCAAATAATTATTAGAAAAATGGAAAAAAAAAAATACAAGAGCAATAGTAAAACCAACTTAGTTTAATTTTCGGTTTGTTCGTATGAAAATAGCTTAATAGTTTCTGAAATATGATTTATTCGCACAGATAAAGTTGCTTCCTCACGGATAAAATGTATTGTTGTTATATGGATGTTGCTTGGATCACAAAAAATTATTTTTCCAATGAGCTAATAACAGTTAGAATATATAGGAGACAAGAAACAAACTTTTGTTCTCTATATCTTTTACTAATTAAGAAATACAATCAAGATCATTTCATCACACAAGATGAGTTTATTTTGGAACACACATAGATATAAATATAATTAAAGAATCCAGACATCATCTTCTTCCTCGGTCTCTAATCCAACAGAAGTGTTTGCATTGGCACGTAAGACGGTTGTCTCCATGGTGATTCCAGCCCCAAATCCCAAAAGAACCCCATACTCCATTCCGCCTCCAACGGTTGCCGCTCCTGCTCCAGCTGACTGCTTCCTCATTTCATCTAGCATGAAAAATATGGTCGGACTCATCATGTTTCCATACTCGGAAAGCACATGCCTCGTCACCTTTAGTTTCTCCTTGTCTAGTGCCAAGTCAGCTTCCACTTGTTCTAGGATAGACGGGAAACCGGGATTCACACCCCAAAAGGCTGAATTCCAATCGGTAATAATCCCGAGTGGTTCAACTATCTCTGAGAGAGCATTTATGATGCCGCTTGAGATAAACTCAGGTGCAGGAGGTGACATGTGTACGGTGAGGCCATCTTGCCTAATGTGACCAACGAAACTATCTTCTGTGCCTGGAAGAATAGTTTGGCGAGCTGAAATGATTTCATAAAGCGGGCACTCCACTGACAGATCAGGCTCGGACCCTACGATAACAGCTGCTGCTCCGTCACTGAGAATTGCTTGAGGTAGGAGGGTGTCTTTGTTTTCCTGGGATGGCCCACGAAAGGCTGTTAGCGACATTTCTGAGCATATAACCAGGACACGTGTGCCACGAGTGTTCTCGGCTATATCCTTTGCAAGACGAAGCACTGTGTTACCACCGGAGCAGTTCTGGTGGTACATCATTGACCGTTTGACTGAGGAAGAAAGACCAAGAAGCTCTAACAGCCGGCGATCAGCACCAGGCATGTCGATTCTTCCTGTTGTGGTGTGGAAAAGTAAGTGGGTGATCTTCGACTTAGACTGGCCCCACTCTTTGATGGCCTTCTCTGCTGCCTCGAGACCGAGCCTCGGCACCTCATGCAACACAAGGTCTTGCCTGGCATCAAGTGATTCCTTATCCTTATGTGAGGCTATCTTGGGGTGGTTCTCAAGCATTTCCTCCGTCAAGTGAAAGTGACGCTTGCGGATTTTCGTCTTGTCACCTACAAAGAATTGAATGCAAATTAATAAAGAACCTTTCTCAGAAGTATTTCTGGATGCATAACGCAAACTTCGGTCCATTTTCACAGTGAGGCATATTTTAGCTCATGGCACTCTCAAATAAATGAAACACATGAAAATTCAATATATTCTTGTTTGTCATTCAATTCATCAACTACAATATTAATGTTACTGCGTGAGAATATTATTTTTGTGAGAAATCCGCAAGTTCATGCATATAAGTATGTGTTTGTTTGGTAGGGTTCTTACATATTTCCTGGAACTCCTTCTTGAGTTCTTTAAGGTGCTCGCTCTTGGTAACACGGAAATAATAGTCGGCATATTGAGATTGCTCGATGAAATTAGGCGGGGTCGCTGTGCCGATTGCGAGCACTGCGGCTGTTCCTTGGGAACGTTGTGTCTCACGTATCTGGTTCATAACATCCATTTGCTCCTGCACATAGAGATTAGCAACAAAATAAAATATTTTAGATTTTAGTTATATTAAATATTGGAAGATGTATGAATTGAAGCAGTCTAAGACTCCCTAATGAAAATTCCATATTTTATGACGTACAAAATTATAGATATTCTTTCAAAAATATATCAACACTCTTGAAAAAGATGTTCTAACGATTTATGTGGGCCCCATATATAGTGCGTGTGGGTTTACATAGTTATTTTAATTAATTCATAACAGATACTAAATGATTGAATAATAATTTGGTCAAGTAGATAACCATACAACTTTTGAGGCCAGCCATACAAGTGTCGCTTGGAGCAATATAATTAAACTATATGACACCTAGACATTCCATGAATTATTACCTACTTGTTGCTATGATATAAAATATGTAAGAACAGAAAGAAATAATACAGATAAATATACATGTAGTTATTATAAACATATTAGCAAGTGCCATCCTATAAACTATATAACTCAAAAGGTTAATTAAAGAACTACGTAATTGAGAAAAAAAAAAAAGTAACTTATTTCCCTGATTTTAACTGAACCTTAAAAGTTTCATCTTTGATAACACAAAGTTAACTTTGTTAAAATTCTTAAATAGAGAAATAATGGTTTTCAACACTACAAAAAACATTTGACAGATTATTTTCCAAAACTATTATAACCACAGACTGACTATCAGTTTAAAATATAATATATGATCATAACCAAAGTAGACAAGAACAGTACCTTTGGTAATAGAGGAAAATAATTAATGTGGTAGATATTTCAAACCAAACAAAGATGAGAGATATGAGAATAGATTGGTTTGCTTGGAATGGGTTGGAGTAGTAGTGAGTGGCATGAAGGGTGTTTATATAGAAAAATATACTGTTATGATTCAACGATCTATGTAAAACCAAAGCGTATATGTAATTCGGTGGGTTGTTCCAGTCAAATATTCATTTAAGTCTTCGTTGTCTATTTTGTCGTCTCTTAATTTCTTCATTGTCTCCATGCCAGGGTTACTTAATTTCCAATCGCATACGTAATCGTGGTTCTATTTAATTTGTTGGAGTGGGTTGGTGAAATAGAACAATTTATTTTCTTTGGTATCATTCTAGCTTTAGCAAATTAAACATGTTGTAATAATTATAGTGCATCGACAAAAATGTATAATCATACCTTTTATTTAAAATAATTTTTTTAATTTAAAAAAATGAAGAAAACTAGCCTATAGCTTTTATGATTTCAATGAATAATATATTTTTTTCATTAAAAAATCTCATCCTCAATATTTTTGTTTTTGGAGAACTAAGATAATTATAAGAAAATTTACTCCCTATTACACCTAACCATTTCTGGAAAATTCATTAATATTGGACCATATATAATCTGTTAGGTACATAGTATATAGTCTTCTTACTTTAATGTGATAAAATTTATTAACGTATATTGAATGATAAATAGACGTGGTTGAATCGTCGCACCTCCGGATCGGGTTGTGTCAACAATAGATTCATCGTTCCAGTCAATATCTACAGTAGATTCATCGTTCCAGTCAATCTTTTTGGCTAACGCAGCTCTTGATTCAATGTATTTGTTTGTCTCAATATTTTTGGAAATCTCCATCCCATAAGTCACAATCAAATTGCAGTTAAATAAAGATACATGCGGCTGCTACCAACTTCTTTTATATGGTAACCTATATAAATTTAAATTATCCACCATTAAAAAACTAGGAATAGTTTGACTCACTCTTCAATTTTAGTCTGACTTTTCCACGCATAATAATGTTAAACTCGTGCTCTCTATATATTAATAGTATAGGACACGGGTCTATGTTTTGGTCAATTTTAGTGACTTTGGAAGATTATTTGCTTGGCAAAATGAGCTAAGGAAGTAGGTAGATCTATTCATGAAAAGCTTAATACTATTTTATTAGTATTTTAATTTGGTGGGTTTGTAAAGATTTTAATAGGCGACGCCGAGTTGTTGAACATTCTCCTTTACTTAAATTTGAAATTGAAATAATAATTATATAATATATAGTAGTCTGAATACCAAACATTTATTAGTTAGTACCAAGGTTCTAAATAGCGTTTATAGCGTCGTAGCGGGAAGGCTAAAAAAAAAGCTATAGCGAATAGCGTCGCTATAGCGGAAGCTATTCCAAATAGCGTTTTTTTTTTTACATTTCGTATATTCAATATTTGTACTAAATATCAACATTATCTAAAGTCTCATAGAACAATAAATAACACCAAAGTAATTAAGAAATTATAATATTCATATTGAACCAGTACAAAGTTCAAATTGCGGTTCAAAATATCCATAGTAATATCATAAACTATCGATTTTTCCTATTAAAAATATCTTAAGCATCATGATTCATGACATAATTTTTTTTTTCTATTCAAAATTTATTTTCGATTTGGACTTTTTTTCTATTCAAATTTCAATTTCTATTCCCAATTTCAAATTGATTTATCTGTAGCAAGTAGCAAAAAATTCAATTTCGGTTTGAGATTTTTTTTATCTTTATTTAAAACCCATATAAATTGCTTTAAAAAAAAAAACTCATATTGTATAGCGCAAATAGCGCGAATAGCGGACCGCTATAGCGCTGTTTGAATGAAATATAATATATAATATATAGTAGTCTGAATACCAAACATTTATTAGTTAGTACACTTCAATTTCTGTGTATTATTTTAGATAATTAAGAAAAATACTTGGAGCTAGAAAAGAAATAATTAATTATTAAGTACAAGTTTTGTGCCTTCAAAAATGAAGTTTATGTTTTCCACGTCTATTTCGTCCAGAAATAACCTACAATATCTACAAGTCAACGTCGTCATATGTTGAAATTGTAAATATTCAAATCTGGTGGCGGGAATTAAGAAAGACGCTCCACATTTGTTTTTCTCAATGTTTTAAATAGCGTTTATAGCGCAATAGCGGGAAGGCTAGAAAAAAAGCTATAGCGAATAGCGTTGCTATAGCAGAAGCTATGCTACATAGCATTTTTTTTTTTTACAAAAATTATATTATATATTTGTACTAAATATCAACATTATATAAGTCTCATAGAACAATAAATAACACAAAAATTAATTAAGAATTTGTAATATTCATATTAAACCAGTATAAAGTCCAAACTGCGGTTTAAAATATCCATAGTAATATCATAAACTATCTATCATTTTCTATTCAAAATATCTTAAGCATCATGATTATGTAGCAACAAGCTTTCAATTGATTTTGGTTTGGGTTTTTATTTAACTTTTTTGGGTCTTTATTTAAAGCCCATATAAATTGCCTAAAAAATCCCATTATGCATAGCGCGCGCTATTTGCGCTACACGCTATGCGCTATAGCGGACCGCTGTTACCGCTATAGCGGCCTTAGCTCAATTAGCGCATTTTGATGTCATACACTACTAGAATTTTCGCTTTTTCCAACAGTAGCAATTGTTATTTCCAACTGGAGGAAGGGTCGATGGAAATGAAATTTGCATTTTCTGACACCATTAACAATTTCCAACGGTATCCTCATGGAAATAGTAGCGGTTGGAAATCCCCGATGTTTCTACATGGAAATTTCCTATCCGCTATTGAAAATACTTTTACATGACCCATGACCCGCCAAACAGACCAAATATTATATTTTATTGAAAGTTCATGGAAATACCTCTCCCCATGCCGTTGGAAATAAGCTTGAAGTAGGGAGACATTATTTCCATGGACTACCGTTGGAAATGTTTTGTATAATTGTTTATATTATTTTCTAGTGAAGGTTCATGAAAATACTCAAGCACTCTGCCTTTGGAAATGTTTTATTGATTCAGTTTATATTATTTTATAGATAGACTTGTTATTTCCATGAGGCTACCGTTGGAAAAGTTAAGTTTCTGGAGACATAAACATTTATGTTTATTTGAGATATCCCTTTAAATGGTGCATAAAAATAAATCACAGCAACAAGCAATATTTAATTGAGATAAACTGAATTTTAGAATGAAAACATAAATTTTGGTCTTTAGAATAAGCCAATGTATTTAATTGAGATACAAAACATTGTGTCAAATAAAAACAATATATAAGATCTCCATTTGAATGTCACTTTTGTCCTCCTGCAATATATCCTTTTAAACATATCAGTGTTACTAAATTAGAAAAATTAGCATAAAAATCAAAGTAAGAAATAAAACTTTACTTGAAGCAAACATAGAAGCCTAAAATATTCACAACTGAAACCCATGAGATACTACTGAATTCTCCATTATTCAATACTCAATTTAACCAAAATATCAAGTTTTCCTGTTCTTAATTGAAGAAAAATCCATATACAAGATTTTCATCTCTATTTTGATATTTCAATCTATTAGATGTGTTAAAGTACTAGCATATTGATGTGACAACTAAAAATTACTCAATTAGCACATTGATATCGGTTTCACACAAGCAAAAACTAAATTAAACCAGCTCAAAAGCACAATAATTTCCCTGAAAAAACTGATTCAACCACTAAGAAATTTGAAAAAAAGCTAAATCTGAAAGTTAACATCAACTCAGGGGATGTGGCTTAGCTAGTATGGACTAGTTTGCCCTTTTCTGGCATGCTGATTTGTCCTTTTTATTACAATTAGTTGGCTACACTATATTGGATGTTCTTTATATGGAAATAACCATTGATGTACATGTTTTTCAGTGGACAAGTATCAAATTTTTATTATAACTAGAACTGTGATGAACAAGCATGATTTTGGTGACAGTTATACATGAAACAGTGCAGTTTTGACAGTCCATCTTTAGAAAATTATTGTGAGCAAATGGCTACACCAAATTCTTATTTCTTTATATGGAAATGATGGTTAACTTATGTAGTTTATACTCAAAAAGTTTCAAAAATTATGAAGGCTTGGAACTTAGTGAATTTCACTGTTTTGTGAGGGTCGGCTGGTGTTCCAGTACACTGTTTTTAACAGTATTTTCGGTTTTCAGGATATGAGATTCAAATGGCCACCAAAAATTGTAGAAAAATCCCTTTTAGGAAATTCGTTTTTCAGTGTGCTTATATGTGTCTATTGTGTGTGTGTGCAAGGATTTGATCAATTTCAGTTCAGAGTTCTCTGTACAGATGTTATACTGACAGTAGGTCTAATTGGGCTGTTTTGGCAACTCACTATACCAGTATGTGTTTGGCTTAGTTTCACTTATGTATGAGGCTGGTACAAGCATGGTTATTACTTGATATGCATGTAGGTGAGTCATACATGATGTCTTTATAGTCTGGTTTGGCTTTCTACCATGGATCGATATTACCAAGGTCAGTTTAAAATTCAGTAGCTATCCCCTTACGAAAACACTGATTTGATATAGTTTTGAGTCTCAAATTGACCTGAAACTTCCTGAGCATGTAATTCACATGTTAGGCTACATTTTCATTGTCTCATCTTGCTTGTCTTGCATTTCAGCTAGATACCAGTACCAATATCCTGAAACGAATTCATGTAATTAGCATACAGAAATTGTTTTCTCCAACTTGTTATGTGTATTGATTTCTTCTCCATTCATTTTTTTCCATCATTTGACTCAACATGATTGAAATCTGATCAAACTGAGCTTTGTTTTCTCCAACTTGTTGATCTATCTTACTTTGTTGTTGATTGATTTGAGCTTGTATCAATAGCTGCTGTTGGTGTAGATGATTTTGCATCTCCTCTCTATGCACGTGCAGCTTCTCAACAAAATCAGTTTGCAACTTACCTATTGTTTCTTTCATCTACTTCTTCTGCTCCTCCATTTGTTTAGATCGAGTATGCATCCCTTCAACCATGAATCGAAATAGAGAAACAACAACTTAATTCAGCCATGAAGCAATTTGAGAAGAAAAGAAGAAAAAGAGAAACAACAACTTAATTCATAATTTCTGGTTAGTTCCTTACATCCATTATTTTTCCTTTTCTACTAATTTAATGATATCCCACTCTAACACGTGTCCACAGTAAAAGATACATGTAATTAACTTAAGACAAAAAGTTAAAACAAAAGTAATTGGTAAAGGTAAGATTTAAGAGCAGCCTCTTTTACAAAATGCGTAGCCCATATTTACTTTTTTATTAACATCTCTTCTCAGCCCACAACAGAGTCGCTTGGAGAAAACAAAGCTCAGTTTGAAGAGGTAGTCATAATCATCGTCTGCTCTGTACCCAGCTGCCATTGTTGCCCTCTCTTCTCTGGTTTGACCAGCAAGGAGATTGTTGTACGGCCTCAGCCTTTTTGTGAGGAGGCACGAGAGAACTATATGGTCAGGTGGCAAAGACGGGGAAAAGCCAACCCTTGGGGAAAATTTGGTGAAATTTCACCGTAAAACGGGAGGGAAATAGAAGCGGGGAAAAGCCAACCCTAGAAAATTTGATGAAATTTAGGTGAAATTTTGGGATGGAGGCAGGGAGCTAAGGAGGGAAGTGAAAAAAAAAAAATCCAACAGAGAGAGATAGAAGGGGCTTTCGTATACTCTAAGCCAAAGGTAACATAATATCTGTGTTTATATTGGACCGTCTAATCATCATTATGCACGAATATTAAAGGATCTTGTGCATCACATGGGATCAGATCTAAATAGAATATTATGTTACTTCAGAGAATATGGACTCTCTACCCACAACCTCTTAGATGAAGACATCAGGACCGTTGTTTGCTTATCGGACAGTCAGCAGAGCTTGATATTTACTAATCACTTATTACATGTACCAATACATATGAAAAAAATTCAAAAAAAATATTTTTATTTTTTCTACATCTTATATAGCCAAATAATACTTATACATGTCATTTTTATAAACTTTCATCATCATATGCCTCTTCAAATTTGGAAAATATTTTCGGACCGTTCATTTTCAAGCAAGAAATCAACGGTTGATCTGCAATGAAATCATCCAAATCTATTTTAAAATGATCAAGGGAGAACATTGAACGTAACCAACATAAAAGTTTGGAATTTTTATTAGGTATGAGCTTCGATCCGATACGAAGTGTCTATGGCCATACAATTGCTTCAATTTTCGGTGAACTAGATGGATGGGTAAATAAAAACAAAATTTGATCAAACTCGGGTGCAAAACAATATGCAGTGCTCTTTAATTTGAACGGTTCCGATTGACCAATGGACGGCATATTATCGTGTGTCTTCATTAACTCACATTACAAGAGTTCATGTTCTATGTTGATACTTGAAGGGTGTTGAGTTATTTATGCAACAAGCATGTTATGCTATGTAATTATTTTACAAATCATTTAGTAATTCACAAAACATGTTCTTTCATTTATTATCGCGTTAATTTCATTTGCAATTCAAAATTTTTGCTAAATTTAACGTCACAATTGTTCGTTGATTGCCTAAATTTTGTTGATCACGCAAGTTACTGACCATTTTATTATAGAATTTGTTCATAAAAATATAACAAGTCATTTTTTAACGATGTCACGGTTAACTAAAAAAATACTAAATATCTAACCAAATTAAATATTGTACAACTTTTAATTCTTATGTAAATTAAACCATAATAAAGTTTTCCAATGAAATTTATTTTATTCCCTTCTCATTTTCTCCTCACAGAGTCAATTTAGAGACGGTTTATTTAACAGATCAGACCTGACTACAAGCAGCGTCCTATAGAATTACAAGAGCTTCCTATATAAAGGATAAACTGCATGACGATTAAACTGCTCTGTCAACTTTAACCTAAATATTTCGTTTCCCCCCAATTTCACCCAGAGAGATTTTGAGGCGTGCAACGAAAACAACAAAATTGTTTATTCCCTCTATTACCGTCAAACCCTATCTCTCTCTCCACAGCCGCCTCAGTTTTTTTTTCTTCTTACCGCCGTCCCCACTTCTCCACTTCTTACCGCCTTGTAGACTACTCAATTCTTACCGCCCTCCCCACTTCTAAGACTCTAAGTCCACTAGAATTTTTCTTCTAGGGTTTAACTAATCTTCCTCTCAGCCGATCTCTGGCCAGATTGAGCGGTGGGTCAGATCTACCATCAACCAACCCACATGCCGTAGAAGTTCAATTGCACGACCGAAACCTCTCTCTCTCTCCCACCTAGGGGTGTTCATCGGTTCGGTTCAGTTAAAACTGAAATAAAATAGGCAAACCAAAGTTTATTTTGGTTTTCAAAAATAGAACCGAACCGACCAAGTAAACATAGCAAACCGATTAAAATCGAACCAAAGTAAATTTTGGTTTGTTCGGTTAAACCGAACAAACCATTGTTTAGTTGAGATTGTTATAAAACAAAGCATTTACAGCTTACAAGTTAAGATTAATACACTATAAATAATAAATTCAGCAATAATATGAAAATTGTACCACTGTACCACCCATGTACACTGCAAAGATTAAATTCACAAGTTGACTATACTGTAAATTAACACAACAAATTCACAAGCAGCTGCCAATATATATCAATGATAAAACTACTTTACATCATGGTTTAATACTAAATAACAACCCTCTTTAACTATTCATTTTATTTGAATAAATAGGATATAATCATATAACCAACTTCAATAAACTAAAACAAACAAAAAAAATGTGAAAAGGGCAACCACTTATTGACATTTTACAAGTAATTTCAAGGAAAAACTTGTACATAGTCATTCCCACTCCCCTACTCCCCAAGTCCCCAACCCTGTTTCTCATCATAGCACTACGGTTCGCAGGTCCATGTCCATCCAATATATAGATTATTGAAAGAATTAATCAAAGTCTCCAACGCAAGTCCTGCCATCCAAATAACCACTTCTTTTACACTGCAGTGCTCAAAAATAAAAAATTTAACTTCTGCAGAAAGCAAAACCTATTTTTGAAATGGTCCTTGAATGTTAAGTTTTGTTCAATGTTGCCCCCCTCCACCAATTTTGGTTTACCAACCCCTAAAACTTTTGTTCATTGGGGCCAGGTAGCTAGTAACTAGGCTGCTGGCTCAGGCATACCAGCAAAGATC
Organism: Carex parvula; assembly: GCA_025461045.1. Lineage (NCBI taxonomy): Eukaryota > Viridiplantae > Streptophyta > Magnoliopsida > Poales > Cyperaceae > Carex > Carex parvula. The sequence goes on along the minus strand of JAJGRW010001306.1, from coordinate 151,286 downwards.
CCCCTCTTCTCCTCTATCCCTGTACAAAATGCAAAATACTCTCCTCCATTCAATCGAGCTAAAGGGCCACATTGAACAAAACTTACAAGTTCAGGGGTCATTTTCCAGAATTCCCACTTTTAAAGTAAAAAAAAAAACACACACAATTGACCATTAGAATCCCCAAAAGAAAACAAGCAGGCTGCATCACATAGCATAGTTTCTGTTACTTATGTTTGTATGGTCAATCTATAGCTAATATAAGTACTGGCTAACATACTTCAATTCTGCAATTCTGCAATCCTTGAATGGTGGTTCTATGTGGAAACTGGGATAGAAAGACAAAAAAAAGGAATAAACTAGCATGCAATTAAGTCTCAGGAATAAGCATATCCAAGGACTTGAACTTACTAAAATTTTAAGTGCAAAAACAGAAGTCATTGCCAATAATATATAGGCTGGTCACACTAGATGAGCTGTCTGATAATTTTAAAGAGGTCTGAAAACTTCCCAATCATAGAAAAGAAGAGAATATACCTTAAAAATTACTTAGTAACTTGAAGTGCTTCTTCAACACCAACTGGATATGTTGAACGAAGCCAATCTTCAGTACATATGAGAGATTGTGTGCAATTTTTGGGGTCAACGAACTCCTAAAAGCATCAAGTATGCGGCCACCTGTACTAAATGTGGACTCGGAAGCCACTGTTGGAACAGGAACAACAAGAACATCGCGTGCCATGTGTGATAAAATGGGAAATCTTGGGGCATTAACCTTCCACCATCCCAAAATATCAGAATCTGATTCATCAACCTCTAGACATCTTGAAGATATTTCTCTAACTCCGACTTACTCCCTCCTACATTAGTTGCAGATTTGTGCTTCTTAAACCTCGAAGCCATAACTTATGTATCCTCAATATCGAGAGTCACTTCTGCTGGAGTGTTATTCTTGCTTCCTTTATCATTTAAGGTTGAGCCATATAGCCTCTTATACTCATCAAATAACAACACTAAGTCACCTTTCACTTTCTTTATCATTTTATCACTCTTTTCTTTGTCATATAAATCCATGAGGGCAAATTCCATTAATTCTAATTTATGTCGAGGGTCAAGAATATCCGCAACATATATCAAAGTATTAGCTTTCTCAATATTACCCCCAATACTTGTTGTACTTTTCAGCCATTTTTTTGGCCATTACACTTAATTCCATGTCATTACTCTCTCTCAACTTTTGTAACAAGCACTCAACATTAGTAATTTCATGGAAAAAAATACTAGCAGTCACATAAAGTGATCCAGAAACCTGATTAGTCAAATTATAAAAATGTTTCGGAAAAACAGCTATTTTTTCAGCATTTTTCCAATCTGATTCGGTAGGTGCACCGACACCTTTTACACTTTGCCCCATCTCCTCACATTCTTTCTCACCCTCATTGGTAAGATCAAAAGCAAAATTATGATCTTGTTCCGCATAAGTATCAAATACTTTTCGGAATTTTAGAGCTACATCCAACATCAAATATGTAGAGTTCCATCGAGTGGGAACATCTAAACACAACAATGCTTTACTTTCGATCTTTTCCATTATCACACATTCCTTGAACTCATGTAACATTTTTGGGGACTGTTTCACATATTTTCCAACAGCTCGAATTCTAGCAACCAAAGTAGACATTTCCTTCAAACCATCTTGGACCACTAGATTAACGATATGGGCAATACACCTCATGTGTAGATTCTTCCCATTTAAAATACCCGTACCCCAATTAGTGATTTTCTTCTTTAACCAATCAATTGCAACATCATTTGAACCAGCATTATCAACGGTAACGGTAAAAACTTTATCAATTTCCCATTCAAACAAACACTTCTCTATAGCCATTCCAATTTCTCTCCCACTATGATCCGAAACTGGACAAAAATTCAGAATTCTTTTATTCAGTTTCCAATCACTATCAATAAAATGAGCAGTGAGACACATGTAGTTTATTTTTTGCAATGAGGTCCATGTATCCGTGGTAAGACAAACTCTTTGGTTGTTCACTCTCAAGTGGTCTTTTAATTTGGTTTTCTCATTTATGTAAACATCAAAACAGTCCCTAGTAATGGTGGATCCACTCGGTATGCGAAACCGAGGACAAGCTATTGACACAAACTTTCTAAATCCTTCTCTTTTGACAAAAGAGAAAGGAAGTTCATCTAAGATGATCATACAAGCAAGAGCTTGTCTAATAGCATCAGAATCAAATTTTCAAGTACTAATTGTTGTACCACCAGCCCCTATAGTACTTTGCTCAAATGATAGAAGTGCTTGTTTCTTATCTTCTTTTCCCTTACATTTTGTCATGTGAGTTTTCAAACTACTTGTGCCATTTCTATTTGAATCAGAAAAAAAACTCTTTTCCACAAAATTTACACCTTGCCTTTTCATTACCTTTTTCATCCTTAAACTTGATAAACTCTTTCCATACGTCAGACCTTGGCTGTAACGCTTTCCTCTTTGTTCTACAGTTGGAGCTCTCAATTTCAGGTGCATCAACCACAGTTGGCTGCACAGAGCTATCAGTTTGAGCAACTTGAG
>JAJGRW010001306.1:58304-144371 GCA_025461045.1 Carex parvula | reverse complement strand
CTCATATGGGAGGGGGCTTCATCTATGCAAATAATATGGAAAGCATTATTGGAAGACAAAGTAGATAATAAGATTGGCATAAAAATTAAGACCCCTTTTTTGACAACCTCATCGTAAGTCACTATATGAAATTCCACTCTCCGGAAACCGCACATGTAGCCTCACAGCCTCAAATTTATCTATATTTTCACGATGTCATCCCAAAAATCAAGTGTAATCTTCGCCACCTGTTAAGCTCAATCCATAAACCCTAAACTCTAAACCCTAAACCTTCACATTGAGATCACGGTCAGGAAGCTTTCCAATTGGTGACAGCGTGGCACCTGAAAAAAGAGAAAATAAATAAAACAAATTATTACTGGCACATTAATCTGTTGAATATAAGTAAGATGTTATAATGTGGGTGTCGAGGACTTGATGCAGTTCAAAGTGAAAGACCATTTGAAGTTCAGTTGAAGATCCTCAATAACCAAGATCACAAATAATGGTAATCAGTGCCTTGTAATAATCTTTGATTTTAGAACCAGAGAATTCAATTTGTTGGTAACAGGGCCTGCAGATACCTATAAAAGATTGGTACTGGTAAAAACAAAAAGAGGGAAATATTCACATAATAAAAAGAAAGAGACTTAAGTAATTATGATTGCTCTGAAATAATAGTTGTTTCAGAAAATTAAACAAATTGAGATATTAGGTTCTTATTGAAAAATAAAGCTTTTGTGAATCCTTTTGATACAAAATATGATTACCGTAGAATATAACAAAAATGACAATTTTAATTTATATGCATCTTCATAAAAAACTAAAAATTTAGAAATGAAATATACTCACATGTTGCTGCTTCTTGATGAAGAAATCATCTGATTATTTGGCATCATCAAAATCTCTCTTCTTAGAAAGCAAAAAAATTTAAGATTAGAAAATCTGTGTCAAACTATAACCTTAGAACAATCTCCAAATGAAATATATTCGAATCAGCAAAATTAATGGCAAAACAATACTTTACAGTGAGTTTTAGAAAATACAGAAGGAATTCTAATGCAACAGAAAGTTATTGTTTGTTATTGTTAGCTCAATGTATTCAATTAATTACTGTAACATGATTTTAGATATTGGATGAACAACCGTATATAAACTGTGTAGATCATATAGGACATGATTTTACATATTTTTGTAGACTATATCTTAAAAGCTGTATATAAGCATGGTTAAGTCTTGGTGAACAAAAACTGTACAACTATAAAGTCACAATGAATAAAATAATTTAAGTATTTTTAACAGGATGGTGCGGTTACTCTCTCTTCTTTTGCCTTGTTGTCGTCCTATATACTTTCTGATGCTCCAACATCTACATCTACAGAACCTGAATTATCAGCAGGAGGGCTTGGCATGGGAACACTTGGACTCAAAATCAGGTGTTTCTGTTTGATTTTCCGTCCTTAAATAAAATGGAACCAAGAAAAAAGAGGAAGTTAGTGAGTCCTCACTGAAAACTAACAAAAAAAAAAAATTTTTGACTGTAATGAAATCAGTTAGTTCTCACTGAATAAAACCAATTGCAATTTACTTACGATATATCTTTTGACTTTTCAATCATCCTACACCACAATATGTACAAACATCTTCTTGGCCCTTTTTAGCTGCCATCTCTACCATTATTGATTTACTCAGTTTTTTCATAAATAAAATACATATCTTCACAAAATAGTTGCACAATCAGCACTATACATACCTTATAGGGATAATCTTACATCAGCATTTGCATAGGCGTCGTTCAATAAGTGCAGAGAGTTTCGCAAAGGCCTGAAAATAATTTCTTATTAATTACTGATAAAAAAACACTTAACATTCTGAAGCTAAATGGTGCAGTGCAGAATCAACCTTGTACCAGTAATCCCATTTCTGCTGCTCTTGAATGACAGTACGGTGGTACTGTTTAAATAGACATTAATATTACAGGAATTGATGGTTTTAAGCTACACGTGCTATTCAAGATTTGACTGTTACAGCACCAAGCGGTAGTGTGGTACTGTTTTCTTTTTCTTTTTTCTGAAAGGAAGTAACAAATATTCAACCTCACAATTGTTATTCCCCAAGCCCAATTACGTGAGAGAGAAGATCTCAGTAAGATTCGTTTGCTCCTTTAGGCTGTAAGAAGATTTTTTACATTTTGAATTGGCCAATGGAGATTAACATACAAAAGTTAATTAGTGCTTACCATGAGCGTCAAAAGGTACCATAGGGAGTTGTATATAACCGAGAAAGAGAAAGGGATGAATATCTATGCTGATTGCTGAGGGAAAACATATAACCGAGGAAGAGAAAGAGAGAGGAATACCTGCACTGAGATAGAGAAACACAGATAATCCAAAATCGAAGGAATGCTTAATTCTATCGGATGGCCTCGCACAGAGCCAAAAAATTGAGAGAAAAGTAATGATCCAAGATTATTACAAAAATCCTCAGTAAGAAGAAAAATCATCAAATTTTATAAAGAAAACGTAAATCACCTTTTATTAAATCGAGAACTTTCAAATTGACCTTCCTTTTTCTGAGATTTGGGAATTGGGTGAGCGAGGCGAAGAGGTGAAGCTGGGTGGAAGCTCGGGTGTGAGGGGAAGCGAGGGGCGGGTTTAGGGTTTCGTGGAGGAGAGAACGTGTGCTCGTGGTAGGAGGCGATCGAAAAAGAAGAAGGTCGGCAGAGAGAAGGAGAGAAGAGCGGCGGACAAGATGTGGAGAAGAGCTGCAGCGAAAAAGCGCTACGGGTCGGATCAACACGTAGCCAAGAAGAGGAGAGGTGTAAGCGCGAGAGAGAATTCTATCTTCAACCATGCGATCCGGATCGGACGGTGCAGAGGGCGTGTGTCACTATTGGAGTACTGTAGCTCCGCGACTCGGATTATATAGATACAAATATGCTATTAACCGTGCGATATCGATCGGACGGAAGGTGATGTGCCAGCACTGAGTGAACAGTGCAAAACCCATCCAAAATTATATATAATAGTATTTGGGAATTTGTGGAAAAAAAAAAAGGATCATCCGAACGGGGTTGGAAAAAAATTTCATTTAGTTCAAAATCCCACCAATTTTCATAAAAGAACATACTGTCAAACATGACCTTAGGCAGATGCAATTATTTTCTAAAATTCAAACACTTTTGATGTTGTTTTGATTTGATATATTTGTTTATTTTGTTTTTTTATATAAGATTAAATCTAACTAATTTTAGTTTTTAACTAATTGGATAAATATGTGAGTTATTAGAATTTTGAATGGTAAATATGTAATTATAGAATTTGAAGAGAGAAATACGTAATTTCATAGTTTTTGAGTGGTATAAATGAAATTTCCCCTTTAGTTTTTAACTATTTACATAGATTTCTAAAATTCCGGTAAACTGAGGGTCGTCGGGATCTTATAGGCCCATTAATTTCGGCCTAATTACTTTTCGGGGGTCCGTATAAGTAAGCTCGTTTATTAATACTGATTATCATACTGTAGTTGTGACCTGGCCCAAAATATAGAATAGCTTTCCTTCGGCCTGCGTATGATTTTTCTTAATCCTATGTCTTAAAGTATTGGGTTTCAACTTTCAACCAACCATGGATGAAATCTATTATATATATATATAAGGGTCCGCCTAGCTCTCCCCCGTGAACAATCCCCCATTTCATCTCCGTCAGTTGCATTAATTAAGGTAGTTAGTTAGTTAGAATTTATAACTGTCAGTGTATTTTAGGAATTTGCAGAAGTATTCATATGTAGCACAACTAGTATTCATCCATCTATATGAAGGTATTCACATTTGCAATAGAAACATATTTGGATATATTACAACAGGAAAGTAGGGGACAAACAACATGTGTGGGGGACCGCACAACTGTCAGAGCATTAATTAAGTGGGGGACCGCATAATCGTCAGCGCATTAATTAAGTGGGGGACTTCTAACTACCTTCAGCTCATTTTAGAAATTTGCAAAAAAAGTATTCATCTGTAACACAACTAGCATTCATCTATCTATATAATGTATTCATCTTTGCAATAGAGCATACTTGGACACATCAATCACTCATCTTTTACACGTTTTTAGAGATGAGTTTTTTTTTCTCCGTTCAATCTAACCAATATTTCTGACGATCTGTGAGGAATTTTGCAAATCTAAAACCACGAATGTCTTCTAAATAATTTTCTCTTTCAAATGAGATCCATGATGACATACTTTCGAGTTGTCCGTTGCACAAGTATTCACACCTCGTCATGCAAGTATTCATCCAGCATTAAGCAAGTATTCATCCTCATCGTGGAAGTGTAAATAGTTAATGTACCAAGAGTATTACAAACATATGTGCATACCAAACAAATAAAAAGTATTCATCCATAAGATATCAAGTATTCATACATATAAGTTAAAGTATTTATGGCTAAGATATTAAGTATTCATCCATAAACGTTGAAGTATTCATCTCTAAAATATTAAGTATTCATCCATATGTACTTAGTACGCACTGTTCTAATTCACCATTAATGAAGCTTTGTTCTTTGCAAATAACTCGGATCTGACCCGGCGGAGGCGGATCTGACCCGGCGGTCGACAGTGATGGATCTACTCCGGCGGAGGCGGAGGTGGGAGGTGGGAGACGGAGGTGGGAGGTGGGAGACGAATGTGAGAGACGGAGGTGGAGGTGGGCGAGGGAGGCCGAGAGGGAGAGGTGGGAGAGGCGGGCGGAGGTGGAGAGGGAGAGGTGGGAGAGGTGGGAGAGGAAGGGAGAAAGAGGAAAGAAATAAATGGAGAAAATTGGGTAATTAATTTGTAGGGCCATTAGGTAGTTAGAATTTTGAATTATAGTTAGAAAAGGTAATTAGTTAGTTGGGGGATGAAATTGGGTGGATATATGGGGGAAGATATAATTACCCTACATATAATCCTCATAGATCTTGCTACAGTACTTTCTACAGTAATAATGACATGTGGGTCCCACAAAACAGAAATATTTTATTCACTTTTCATATTTTTCTTCTCAACTCTCTCTCCTCTTGCTTTTCCAGCTTCTTCCAGAGACAGCACCGAACTCCAATTTTCTAGCGTCTTCCCGAACTCCAGTTTTTGCTCTCTCCTGCTCTTCCTCTCTCTCTCTCTCTATCTCTCTACTCTCTCTCACAGTCTTCCGAAGAGACGATTGAACTTTCCTTTCACTTACGACTGCGCGCTCCGAGGTTTGTTCTTTATTTTAATCTCTCTCTAATCAATCGCGTGATTTCAGTTTCGCCTTCTTCTTTTCTCTCAGATTAGAGAAAAGGTCTAGGTCTTAAATCGTAAAGTTTATTCCATCCCTTAAAAATAAAAAATTATTCCTAAATTGGCAACAGTATTGTGCTATATCCTTTGTAAAGTTTATTCCATCCCTTAAAAATAAACTTTGTAAAGTGCTAATTTTTTGTTCCGGTTTCATTTTTGTAAAAACCCTTAATAATTTATTTAAATCATTATGTTGTTCTAGACTGGTACGCGAGTGTAATAGTTCAACTTTGGATACCATTTTTAAGCCAAAATTGAAATTAATTATTTTCAAATACTAACAAAATTCAACAGCATTGAAAACTTGAAATAAATAATCACAAAATAAATACTTTACTATTGAAAATCCTATTTAAATAATAGTTTCTTGATATAGAGTTGCTGTGACAATTTACTATGAAAAATCAAACAAACCCATTAATTTTTAAGCAACATTGACCAAGAAATAAAAAACCGAAGTCAGAAAAGAAAGACAGTGGAGGATTGGATTTTGTACATTAGATGATATCTAATGGGTGTGAGCATAATGTTGTGACCTATATATAGCACTCTTAGACGTACATGGTCTGTGCCAGAAAAGTATTTTTTCTTTCCTTCCTATGACCTAATTATTCCCCTAAACCCTAAACCTAATCAGCCTAATGTCGTGACCTTTAATAATACCGTCAAATTATTATCTTGCTATAGACTAATACATGGGTTTAACAGTAATTTTTTGGAGCAGGTCCTTCTATTTTCTCAGGACCTAAGTCAAATTTAATTAGCTTTGCATGTTCACTGTATAGAGCGGTCAAGTTTTAGGTGATTTATTTGAATTTGGGTAATTAGAGTTAATATTTCTCAGAATTGACAATATGACTTTTTTCAGACTTTCTTTTAAGAGATCTTGACCCAGGAACACAATATCATATGGATAGGACCGCTCAAGCAGATAAACCTACCCATTGGACCGGTGAGCACAAGAGAAATAGAAATAGAAGATGAAAGCTAAGGTCACAAATTTGTCATCAAAAATATATCTACTGATCTGGTAGGTGCTTATATCTCTTTGTACTATTAATTTCAATTAATTTTGTCAGCTGAATAACAAAGATAACAAAGCCATACTTTGTTTAAGTAACACTGACAATTTTTTAGTGCATTACTTTAAGCTAAATTACAATAATATCTTCTATCATCACAACTCCCAACCAATTAAATAACTGTACAAACAATCTCCAGTATAAAAAAAAAATTCACATTTAATTGCATCATAGACATCCAGAGGATAGAAGATGAGTCAAAAATACAACACGTAGTACTCGCATTCAGTTCTGTTCAGGTAATTTTGTTTTTAGATAACAATTCTTTCATCTCTAAACAAATCAATAATACTCATCATTTCTTAAATCTCACTTTAGCTGAAAGCTATTAGTACAGAGACTAACATATTTACAAAATCCCAGGAAAATGTAGTCTTAAGACGTACTCAGCCACATGTATATATCAAGAGAAATTCCCGCCTGAAATAATAACCTTTCAACAAAGGTACTTACTAGCATTAGGTAAATTATTCAGCCTGTACTTTTTCACTAACTAAACAATTAACTTTACAAAATCTTATCAATGTTTGTCTCCCAGATAACAGGAAAAAAGATCCAACCCATGCTAACTAGAAATCCCGAAGCTGGAACACAACCAGATGTCTCTGTTCCTATGACAGTTTCCATTGCCAAACTCAAAGAAATATGTTCAGCATACAATCCGGTAAGCAATTGCATAGTATAACGAGCTTGTCATATTTAGTGTTCAGTAAAAATGTTCGATTCATATGAACAATCAACATAGTATAACCAATGAGTAAAGGAGAATTGTTTACATCGAAAAATAAAATTATTCAACATCATAATCCTTACAGTTAATCTGAGTTCTCTTTCATAACATCCCCTGCAAAGCTGCCTGAATTTTCTTCCTATAACAAATATTTCTTTTAAACAAAACTATCAATTTTGCACCAAAAATAAAAACAAAAGGGTACACATAACAAAACACATAACACAACATATAACTCTTTGCTATAACCCATTGTTGCTAAACTGAAATCACAGTTGCAGCTCACAAGCACAACTGAAGGTTCCTACAGTAAGCAACGCAAGGAGGCAACTATTCCCAGAAAATCCATCGAAAAGGCCACGAACAAGGTAACACGTTCCTATACTAATATAATACAACACCTTAGATCAGAACAAACACACATGTAAATAGACAAAAAGAAATGAGGGATGAAAAAGTATGATGTTTCTAGGCTCAGTTCCTCCGAAAGTTCACTATTTTGGTTTAGTTGTGCTTCTATTCAGGATTTGTTATCTAAATTTTCAGCATCTTGCAATGATTTTGCAACATTCCAGACGTTTTTCTATAAATTTCCACATTTTGGTACAACTTGAAAAATCTTGGTAAACATTTGGATCAGTACGGTAAAATATTGGCTCTATGGGGATTAAACTCCAACATTTTTTTTTCTTCCAAAAACAGTCCTGACCAAGAACCTTTTCATAAGATGTAAATTATTTTAGAACCCAAATAGCAAGGCCATTACCAAATCCTAGAATTATTGACTAATTTCTGTACAGCCATATTTTATTGTTCTTATTGTATTAGATATTTTTTTTATCATTAACACATTTCATAATATTGTATTCTTTTCCTGTTGTGATAGTGTCCAAGCACCGTCAAACTGTCTTATTTTGTTTGGGTCATTTTGCATCCAGGGTACTAATTCTGTATTGTGGTTTTTACTTAATTTAAGCTAGGTATGAGACATTTTCATATATTGTTATAAAACATACAAACACATTATCTTTATTTTGCACCAGTGAAGTGGCAAGCCAAAGGTCAAGAAAGAGTAAATGCATCCTCTACACGCAAAAATGTTAACGCATTTTGTTGATTGTAAATAACTTTTTATTTAGTGTCTCGGTAAAGAGAACACTTTGTACTGTTTGGACAAAACAACCTACTAAAAAATTGTGTTTGGTAGTTGCTTAAAAACGGATAACATGTTCACATAGCAGTTATCCCTCCAAACACAGTTGATAGGCCAAATTTTTGTATGCAAAACGACAAGTGATGTAGTTGTACAGTTTTTGTTATGTAGGTCTATCATCGGTATAACTTTATATATAGTTAGATGTTTATCTTAATAGCAATTACTGTTTTTATATACAATGTCTTGATACAATTTTTTTGGCTCGACAATAGCCGCCGAAGCAAAGCGAGGCTCACCTCTAGTTTTTATTAATATCCAAAGTTTAATAGAAATTATTATTTATGTTCAAATTCTCAGGTTTTCGTCAAAAATGTCCAAGCCGGTCATAAAATGACCAGTTTACTCCTTTTTTTTTTTTTTGTTAGAGCACTATAAAGAGCAAGATAATGAAATCTAACACTGAAAATTTGAATTTTTTTGTTTAAATTATTTGTTAGATTACTTCTTTTGATATATAATTAACATATTTATACTAAAATACACTAAATTACTTGAAATTATGTTGAATTACACTATATTAATTTAAATTACACTAAATTACATTACATTACGCTAAATTACATATGAATATGGACGATATCTTTATTGAAAGGCGAAAAACGACGACGAAACTTCAAACGGTCATAAAACGGTGCTCGAGTGTTCGATTTCAGCAAATAACTACTTTTCGGAAAGTTTGCGAAAATACGCATGCGTCCGTGCCGGCGATGCCCTATTCCAAAATTCAGAATTGTCAAAAAACTAAGAGAAGAGCCTTAAAACTTGAGTTGAAGTTTCCAATTAAGATTTTCATTTCTATTATTCAATCCAAGTAGCTCAATAAATTAGTTACATAATGCACTTGTAGAATATCAATTTTTACTATTTTCCGAATTTTTTTTACTATTTTTTATGATTTATGAAAGATGAGCAGAATCGGTCTACTTTAGCGTAATTTTGTGTAGTTTAGCGTAATTTATCGTATTTCAGCATAATTAGCGAAGTTATTGTAATATAGTGTAATTCAACATAATTTCAAGTAATCTAGCGTATTTTAGTATAAATATGCTAATTATATATCAAACGAAGTAATCTAATAAATAATTTAAATAAAAAATCAAATTTTCAGTATTAGATTTCAAAATTTTGATCTTCATAGTGTCTCTCAAAAAAAAAAAAAAAAAAAAAGGAGTAAGCCGGCCATTTTGTGGCCGGCTTGGACATTTTTGACAAAAACCCGGGAAACTGGACATAAATAATAATTTCTATTTTTGGATATTAATAAAAATGTCGGTTCAATCACCTCTCCTAGCTTAGCCCAACATTATTTATATATTAAACAATTTAAATCTAATATAAAAAAATGTTTAGAGAATTTCTTATTTCCTTTTGCCACCTTTGATTTAGTCTCAGAAATTTTACACAATACAAAAGGAAAACGTGAATCATAATATTAGCAACCTTTGACTTATTTTTATTAAAATGTTATGGACCGTAGCTATAATATATATAATAATACAATTGTTCCTCTTGATAATCTGGTATAAAAATAATCAACACATGACATGTATGTTGATTATTATTTTATTTTTTATTATAACATAATAAGCTCAGATAGGAATTAACATAATTTTTCTTTAAAATAAATAACGGTAAAGTCCCTTATTTATAATTTGATATAGATCTTTCATATGTATATTCGAATCTCGTCCACAAAAAATAATATTTTAATCACTAGATCAAAAGCTGATGTTTAAAAATAAACTGAATTTTATATGTAATAGATAACTAAAATTCAAAGAGTTATTAATTCAATTAGGAACTTTTATACGTCATATTAAAACAAAAAAAAACGGCAAACACTAAAATGTATGGTTTTGTCGAACATAATAGGAGAAAAATTATCTCGAAATAATGGAAATCATGTACCTTTAATGAACTAATTGGTTAAATGGTTTATTTTAAATTATTTGATACAAAGAACAACAGTTTGCCACGGCCGCTCGGTAGTAGTTGTCAAGCAAAGCAAAGTATGCATAGGGATCATAACACGTTGAATTAAATAATTAATGAACCTAGTTCTGTTATTCTTTTTGGAATTCATTTTAGTAATATTATTTTACTTCATTCATCCCTAAAATCATTCCTCCTCGTGGAAGAATAAGCAACGTTATAAGTGGGGTGGTGAATATATAATTCCCTTTTTTTTTTATTACTTAGGGATCGATGATATGCACATAACTGTGCGTGCGTGGAATTCAGATCCAGTGCATTAACCTAATTTTTGAGTTTTGATCCAAACCGTCCAAGATGCTCTAACACGAATCTTAAAGAGCTTGGACCCCACAAATAATACTGGGCCCCTGCGCTACCACCGAATAGGCACTGTACACGTCTAAACTCAAAAATTGGGTTACTTTAGGAGATCCGGACTCGCGCGCGTGTGGGGGAATGTAAGATGGTTGCTTAACGGTCTTTGCATATGTTTTGGGAAAAAGACACATTTTCCTAGAATCCTTTATGTAAAATTTCTCTGGTTTTAAACTAAAATCAATTTCATTGTAGTTAATACTTTTTATGTTTAATTATTTGACATCTTATTAAAGCGTCAGGAAGAGTCTACAATAATAGTTCATTCACTACTACAAAAAAACACTTCACCGTCGGTTGAAATCGCAATATGCAATCGACATCTAAACCGATAGTTATCGCTCCAATAGAAAAGGTATACACATATGCTATCGGCTCAAAACAGATAGCGTTAATCACTTATGCCAACGACAACGCACGATCGGTCAAACGGTGTTGACTACCCAATGCCATCTCTTTCGTTTTGCAACCGATGACAAATGTAATTAACGACGTCTGTTGAATTTTAACAGCCGATTGCAAAAGTGTCTTACACCATCTGTTTTGTTCAAGTTGGCATTGGCAAGTCTTAGTTTGCCATCTGTCATTAATTTTGAGCTGATGATGATGTATATATAATTATTATATTTTATTATTAATTTTTGTATGGTTAGGTTTCATAGAAATGGGACAAACTAACCTTCAACTAATAAAATATTCTTTGAAAATTAAATCATGTTTTAATCCTAAGTGTAAGGCAGTGTAAAAATGGACATGTGACAGTAGACTTACGTTGTTGTTTAAATTCTTTTGCAAACCACATCTTATTCAAATGGGGTTTGTATAAGAAATTAAACAACAATGCACTGTCACATATCTTTCATACACCGCCAAAAACTTGGAATTAAAATATGATTTAATTTTAAGAACATGTTTTATCTGTTAAAAGTTAGTTTTTCTATTTCTTTCTAACCTAACCAAAAATAAGTTTTTTGTGAAGTGTCAAATAAAACATAATACCCTAAGAAAATTAAAAGAAAAAGAAATGAGTCACAAGCTATCCAACATCCATGCAAATACTTTTTGAAAATTAAATCATGTTTTAAACCAAAGTTTAAGGCAGTGTAAAAATGGACACGTGACAGTGGACTTACGCTGTTGTTTAAACTCTTTCGCAAACCACAACTTAATTCAAAGACAGTTTGTGTAAGGGATTAAACAACAATGCACTGTCACGTACCTTTCATACACTGTCGAAAACTTGGGTTTGAAACATGATTTAAAATTTCAGAACATGTTTTGCATGTTATTGGACAGCTTGTGACCCATCTCATTTAACAACTACAAAGTAATCCACTACTTCACATGAAATAACAACACAACAATTAAAAAACATATCACAAGCATCAACACACAAAGTACAATTAATACTACTAGCTATTTCTTGATAATCGAAGATACTTCTGCTTCATTTCGATATCTTGCAACTTGTCTGTAAGATTGCATATGAGAATTTAAACTTGCTTTACTTAAATTGACAGTGTTGTCGCACCAATCCATCCATTGATTGTATTCTGGACATGTATAAAATTTCCTTCCCAAATTCTTTTTGGTCATCGAAGGCTTAAGACATCTATTGCAATAAGGACCTGATAAGTAACGACTATTTTAGCTACTCATTTCATCTATACAAAATAAAAAATAACATTAAATAACTAAATTTAACTAAACCCTAGTTTAAATATACCCTAATTTAAGCAAACCATACAAAATAACGATTAAAATAAACAGAAAATAAAGGAGAGAAGAGAAATCTAGCATACAAATGACGCCGGGAGAGGAATGCTAGCTTCTTAGTCTATCGATGTTGGGAAGTTCATTTTTGCAGTGAACTAGTGTTTGGGGATATCAAGGGTTTGGGGATAATCGACCTAGGGTTTACTGAAATATATATAACATCACCACCATCAGTTCAATATATGGAGCAGTTAGTGTATACTAAAACTGAGGTTCTAATTATTTAAAGCGTTGCTCCTGAGAATATATGTCATCGGTTCAATATAGCAACGAGTTGTTATTGCTTTGTACTGACACCAATGGCTCATGTAACACAATAAATGGTAAAAGTCACCCCGTCAATGCCATCGTCCGTTGAACCAAAACAATGTTGCAGAGTCACTCAATACTAATTGTACTTAAAATTTAACCAATGGCAAAGGAGAAGGGGCATCAACGCTATTGGTTGATTAGACCGAACAGTCAGTAAAAAGTTCAAAGTAATTAGAGCGCTGGCTCTAGTTACATACACCATCGATGCCAAAGGACACCCGATAGTAATGGGGCAATTGTAAATGTGTTTTTTGTAGTAATTATTTCAATGATCAAGCATGTATCGTCGGATGTTAATTAATTTAAAACTTGACAGTCCCTATCAAGATTTCAATAAAAGAAAATGAAGCTTGTATCAGCTTTTGGTCCAATTCAAAATTATGTAGTCGCCTATCAGAAACCATTAAATTTAACTATTAAATATTGAAGAAGTTATTAATAGGCGTTGAAATTATTTTGAATTAAATTTGGTGTCAGCCATATGACCTCGATCATCTGATGATAAGAAACATGTTTGGAATTAAAAAATAATAATTTGAACATTTTCTGATAGAAATATCAACTGTAGTGGTGTAAGTCTACATGATTAACCCGACCTATCCGGCAGATCTGACTCGAAAATTTGTGAATTTATAATTTAATTGATTAGGTATAGATTGAATTTTGAGTAATATCCAACAAATATAATTTGGATATGAACTTGTAAGAAAAAAAAAACTGAGTAAAACCTGACCCTGACTGTACTTGTATGTTATTTTCTCAAAATAGGTAAAAGTATTGGAGTAGCTACATTAATTTGGTGTCATTCAAAAAAAAAAAATTTATATTTTGAACTTTAATTTGTTTTACCTACAGATGTCACTCCTTAAATGGCACAAATACAATTGGAGGAAGAGCTAGGGGCCGACATTTTTATTAATATCCAAAGTTTAATACAAATTATTATTTATGCCCAGAATCCAGTTCAATATCGAAATATACCCAAGCCGGTCAGAAAATGACCATTTTCTGGCCGGCTTAGTTTTTTTTTTTTTTTTTAAATCCGCAAAAAACCCTATATATACCCCTCTTTCTCGCTCTTCTCTCACAATTCTATCATCTCTCAACCGAATTCTCTCTTCTTTGAAGTAATTTTTTTTTATCTAATTTAATTTTTAATTTATTTATTTTAGGATTTATGATTTAGGGTTTAGGTGTTAGAATTTAGATTATATTGTTGTAATTTAGTGTAATTAGCTAAGTTGACCAATATTTAGTGTATTTTGGTTCTTTTTACTATAATTAGGCTGATTAAGCGTAATTTTACCGAAATTGGCACAGTTGACCAATATTTAGGGTATTTTGGCATTTTTTACCATAATTAGGCTAATTAAGCTTAATTTAGTGTAATTAGCTAAGTTGACCAATATTTAGGGTATTTTGGCCTTTTTTACCATAATTAAGCTAATTAAGCGTAATTTGACCGAAATTAGCACAGTTGACCAATATTTAGGTATTTTGGCCTTTTTTACCATAATTAGGCTGATTAAGCGTAATTTTACCGAAATTAGCACAGTTGACCAATATTTAGGGTATTTTGGTCTTTTTTACCATAATTAGGCTAATTAAGCTTAATTTAGTGTAATTAGCACAGATGACCAATATTTAGGGTATTTTGGCCTTTTTTACCATAATTAGGCTAATTAAGCGTAATTTTACCGAAATTAGCACAGTTGACCAATATTTAGGGTATTTTGGCCTTTTTTACCATAATTAGGCTAATTAAGCTTAATTTAGTGTAATTAGCACAGATGACCAATATTTAGGGTATTTTGGCCTTTTTTACCATAATTAGGCTAATTAAGCGTAATTTTACCGAAATTAGGTTATTTTAGACATCATGATGCCTAGAGCACGGTCTACCCAGATGCCAGTAGTGGACGAGCCGATCAGTACCAGCAGCACGGAGCACATCAGTCCTCTCCTGTGGATTCCCCACAGCGAGCACCGAGTCTCACTAGCTTCTCGTGAGGTACGTTCCTTTTTTTAGATTTTCTTTAAATTTTGTTGGGTTTAAATTTTATTATGTTATCACCATGCGGAATACCTTTTTCAACGCAGGACATGGGTCTTTTAGATGTGAAGTTGCGGTGCGTTCACATGCAGTACTACGAGGTGATGGAGCCGTACCTCGTCAACCTGGGTCTCTACCAGGTTGTGGACATCGTGCGGGCTGAGAGAAGCATCATCAATGCATCTCTCATCGCTGGACTGGTGGAGCGATGGCGTCTCGAGACGCACACGTTTCACATGCCATTCGGAGAGATGACAGTGACTCTCCAGGATGTGAGTGCTCTTTGGGGTTTGCCTATCCGTGGCACACCCGTCGGCGGCGTCTTTGACAGCACCAGATTCGTAGGTTATGTTGAGGAGTTGTTGGGAGCTGAGCCTTCCTATATCATTGGGGAACATGGGAGGTCGAAGTTCCATTTACGGATGACGAGTTTACGGCAGCACTTCAGCGCGGGTCTCTCGGCAGATTCCACCGAGCTGGAGATTCAGAGGTAAAATTTATAACTTGTTTATACTAATCAATTTATAATACGATGATTCTATTATAATTTTTATATGTTTTGTATTACAGATATACACGGGGCTACGTGATAGATCTTTTTGGTTCTGTCATGTTTCCTGATTCCAGCGGTGACCAGATGCTGATGATGTATCTCCAGCTGCTGACAGCCTTGAGCGGCCGTCGCCGTACAACTGGGGTGGGGCTGTCCTGGCGAATATGTACTCCCACATGTGCCGTAGTAGTGAGATAAGTCACCAACTCTTAATTTAGTGTAAATTATTTAATCAATCAATCTATCAAAATACACTGACGTGTAATGTTCTTGAAAATGCAGCCGAATGCGAAGCAGATGTACGGGCCGGTACTCCTGCTTCAGCACTGGTCGTGGTCACAGCTACCGGTGGGCCGTCCTATCCCCAATGAGGTGCCGGATTGGGGAGAGCCGAATGTGTTTAGATGCCCGGCATACGGCAAGAAGTGGCACGGTTTCCACCACTACTTGGATCGGACCCACGGTGCTACCGTTGGGATCAGGCCAGTCTGGTCAGAGCTTCAGAGTTTGCCTGAAGCTCTTATTGAGTGGACGCCGTACGAGCAGTTGTACACGGAGAACCTCTTGCCGGGCAATGTGGGTGACGAGCAGGAGCGGGACATGTGGTTCTACCGAGGTCCACTCATACACTTCTGGATAGTGGAGCACCACTATCCAGATCGGGTGCTCCGCCAGTTTGGTCGAGCGGCGTTGATTCCAACAGACCCATCTTTGCCGAGGTCCACGCACAGAGACCTGCACAGGTAAGTCGTAGTCTATTGTATTTATTGTCAAATACATCATATTACTTGATAGCTTTGTATTGCAACTAACGTCTTCCTTACAGGATAAACCACCGAGGGCGACTGGATAAGGACTGGAGCATCCATTTTGATGCATACTACAGGACGGCCCAGGATCCTCAGTATCTGGACTTCTATCACGAGCCAGATGCGATTCAGCAGACCCAGGGGGATCCCCAGTTGAGGTACAATGTTTGGTACACACAGGTCTGCATGGCGAGTGTCTATCTGCAGGGCAATTACGGTGCCCATCTCCGCGACAGGATCAAAATAGATTATGGTTACCATCCCAACGGCCGTTCTTGGGCTCGCCAGGTAATGCACCTAAAACTACATAGTTTTCCTCTAACTTAGTAGTTCATCAAGGTTTGATCTGACATGCCAAATTTTTTTCAGCTTCTAGCCGCGATCAAGGAGTGCGGGCATGGGATCGCCATGCTGGGAAAGAAGAACTGGAGACGGCTTGGGTACCGCGTCCTCAAGAAGAATGTGAATGTGGTTGAGGATGCCAGACACGGTGGAAAGATCATCGGCATGCTGCGAGACACCGGAGAGAACATCAACTGGCGTGAGATAAATTCGACCGAGCCCGACCCGAGCCCGGTTCTGCTAGATGATATGCCATCTTCCCCCGATTCACATCCAAAGTGGGACTACTATCGTTGGGTATTGTCCAACGTTGGGTGGACGGCATGGTACGATGAGCATGGACGTCCGGTGCAGACTCAGGTATGTCATACTTCAGTATCTGTCATGTTTTAATAAATTTCTTCATTCATATCAAATTTAATAATTTATGTGTATGATTGCAGGGTCCGGTAGAGATGCCGCCACAGCCACCACCTGCGATGACCGATGCTTCTGAGTACGAGTCCCTCTCGTACAGTCTCCAGGACTTCAGGCTATTCGATGATGATTTCAGCTCGGCACCGAGGGTACCCCGATATGGCACAGAGATGCCGCATGATGGAGAGGCTAGTGGTAGCGAGTTTCATACTCAGCCTGCCTTTGGGACTGAGTTCGCCGCATCTATCTTCAGTACACCTCCGCCAGTACAGCAAGTCTCCACGGGCGATGCCAGCTGGGATACCGCTGAGCAGATACTCAGGTCTGCCGATGCCCCAGATGAGGCCAAGAGAGACGGAGCCTGGCCGCGCTAGCGCCGGGCGAACGCCGGAGTACCGCCTCAGCGATGGTCCCCCTCTCCGTTTTAGTTGTATTTTTACTAGTTTTATACTATTTATATTTGGTATACTATTTATGTTTGGTATATTTGGATTATCCTATATTTCGGTTCTTGTGTATGTGTGCTTTTATGGTACTATTTTTATATTTTACAGATAAAATAAATTATCATGATAATGCTAAACAGAAAATATTACAACATTAAAATAGTAGCACAACATAAAAAATAAACAGAAAAATATTTAAAACAATTGCATAAGTGCGTTAAACAGCAAAAATAAACTCATCAAGATTAAACCGATATTTTTATTAATATCCAAAGTTGAATAAAAATAATGCGGGTTTTAAAAAAAAAAAAAGGACTAAGCCGGCCAGAAATGGCCGGCTTAGGAGGGAGTAAGCCGGTCATTTTCTGGCCGGCTCGAGTATATTTCGATATTGGACTGGATTCTGGGCATAAATAATAATTTGTATTAAACTTTGGATATTAATAAAAATGTCGGAGCTAGGGGCAATGGTACAAAGACCAGAGATCGATGCATGCGTCAGGATAATGATGTTAATTTATTATATATGATGTTTTGCTACGTGGTTCTTGTTCCTTGTTTTGGGTAGTTGCATGTTTTTGTTGTTATTAGATTTAGAATTTGGATAAAAACTAAACTGTTGGAGCATACTTTTTTACTCACTAAATTCTTTTTTAGTTGCAATCAAATATGGTGGCTGGTGACTTTTCAAAAAATAATTTTTTTAAATAACTCTCTTTAATCTTTGTCGTCTTGACCTTTCATTCATCACCTGTTTTAGAGAAAAATAAAGGATTGCCTGAGAATAGGAGAGAACTATTTATTCCGAAAAATGGAATCGGCATGAACTGACATTAGAAATTTCAATTTTTGTGGACAACATTTTATTCCGAATATTATTACATGGTCTTTCGTACAAAAAGTGTTGTCATTTGTCACTAAATTAAAGATTAATTCCCTTTTTTTTGGGTTGACAGTGGCTACGAACAATATATTGATAAGACCGAAGACTGATTCTTATATATCATATTGTTGTACTAAAGAAGAGGCTAGTTCCATTCATATTTTTAGATCTATTAGTTTTTTAGTTTAATTGAAACACAAAATAAAAATTCTCCATAATTATGGTTTATTAACCTGATTTTATTTTTGCCTTTTTTATTAATATTAAAAAAAAACAAATTAGCAAATCTGTCCTCACCTCAAATTTTTTATTAAAACTACCCTAACCACCCCACTGTGGGGCAGTCCATTGTTCATAGCAGACCGCCCCCCAGTGGGGTGGTCCACTGTCTCTACCAAACCTCCCCCCAGTGGGACGGTCGGCTATAAAACCCCTATATATTATGGAGTTTTCTCTCTCCTGCCATTCACAAATTCATTCTAACTTAGCTGAAAGAGAAAAGGAAGAAGAGGAAGAAAGAGAGGCGATTTTGTGAAAAATTTTGGGCAATTTTGGATAACAATAGAGGTATATTTAATTAATTTTTTAATTAATTTTAAACAGTAGCTAAAACCGAAAAATGTTAGTTGCACGTATGTGGACGGAAAGTTTACTCGGGGTGTGGAGGGTACACAATACACTAAGGAGGCAGCCTATGGCTTCGAGGTGAATGAAAATACTTCATTTGGAAATGGTGTACGAAAAGACTGGTGTAAACCCCAACATGTATGATGTAGATTTAGTTACTCGGATAGTAAGGGGGTAGACCTTACTATACCAGGTATCCAATAACAGATGAGACATTATGGAGGAGTATTTACAATACTTTTCAGTCACAAGGTATCCCGGTAATGGACTTATATTCCATGAGAGTTCTGCGTGAACCCGGAGTTGGAACTTCTAGGGAAAATACAGGTTATGACAACTAAGGTTATGACAACCCGCGTCACTCGAGTTATGACAACTCGGGGTATGACAACCCCTCCCACTCTAGTTATGACAACCCCCACCCCTCGAGGTACGACAACCCCCGCCACTCGAGTTATGACAACCCCGCCACTCGACGTTATGAACCGTACGTACCACCCCATTTATGACAATTATATACCTGATTATACCACTGATCGTAACATGGACGATTATACCACCGAGCTACCCCCACCACATCCTCCTGAAACAGCAATATAATCCAGATTTTCATATGTACCACCATCAATACCTATACTGGCACTCGTTGTTACCAGGAGAGATATTAACCTTGATGGTGAGATCAATGCCATACCAGAAAATGATTTGGACACGGGTGATGAATGGGACGGAGATTGAGATTCTGATCACTTATCAGATGGTGATGGAGATTATTATTACCTAGAGAAGACAGATTTCCGATTAGAGGTCGGACAGATAGGAATCCATGCCTCACATTCAACGATACCGCTGGTTTTGAAGAGGCAGACATAACCTGGTTTAGGAAGCGTGTTGTATACAATTCAGAGCTTGCTCCGCAGCAGGTTTACACCAACTTAGATGAATTTATGAAGAAAATCAATGAGGTTCATGTTCACGGCAACTGGAAGTGCAGAGTACACAAAAGGGACCGAAAAATGTTAGTTATTATTTGCAAAGACGCACGGCATTGCGACTTCCGTCTTTATGCAACCCCTGTGGGTAAGGGGAGGCATAGATTATTAAGAAGTGTGAACCACCTCACACATGCAAGTCTGCGTCATCAAGGATAGACCATGCACAACTTACGGCTTCACTTATTGCCGATGTAATTGAGAATGACGTTAAGAAAGACCCATCGATGAGCATTAAGGAGGTTGCTAGACATGTCAGATGCGTTTACAAACATGTCACCCCAAAATACAACAGGTTGTGGAGAGGGCGTGAACTTGCGATCTGCCGAATGTTTGGTAGTTGACATGGTTCATACAACTTGCTTGCATCATTACTCCAGGCCATAGCAAGTACAAATCTCGGCAAAAAGTATTAATGTTAGAATCTGAGCATAGATGATGTCAATGGTGCGTTGCAATTCAAGGCCATAGCATGGGTTTTCGGTCCATGTATTCAAGTTGTGCCATACATTAGACCAGTCATCAGTATAGATGTTGAATCATGTCTGACCGTTACGAGGGGAGACTGTTGATAGCATGTGCATATGATGCTGAAAACCAGTTGTTGCCTTTGGCCTTTGCAATTGTTGAGAAGAATGATGGTGAAAATTAGGAATTTTTCATGAGCTTTTTACGAAGAGAAGTGGTTGATGACAGGTTCTTTTGTGTCATATCAGACCATCACAAAGAAATCAAATATGTTTTTATCGCACAGATTACGGGTGGTTGACATCGAACGGCGACTGTATGGACAGGCTGTGTATGCAACACGTTGCAGACAACCTAAACAAGAACACCGGATACGATAAATGGGTTGCAGAATATTCAAAATTGGTTGCAGGAGGAAGAAGCCGAGAAGGGTGGAAGAGATGTTCAGAGAGTTTGCCAAGGTATGTATATTTTTATTTTTGGTATTTAACCTATTGTAGATAAAATTTTTCTAAATTATTTACTTATATTTTATCATCTAAAATTATTTTTTTTCAGTACTGTCCAAAGGCAAATGCGTACTTACTCAAGGTGGGCAAAAATAATTCCAGAGATCTTGCTGAGCCACCCGCATATGAGAAAATATTTCAAGCCCGTGATGGAGGTTACCGATGGAGAATTATGACCACAAATGGGTCCGAATCCTTGAATGCGGTTTTCAAGCAGAGCCAGATATTGCCCGTGGCAGCAATTGTAGAGGACACCTTCTACAAGTTAAATGCATAGTTTGTTGAATGGCGTGTTAAAGCCCTTGGTTACTGTCCAGAAATCAAACGTTTTTAACAAGGGTGGATGGAAAACTAAGGAAACATATGGAGAAAGGTTCAGTTATGAAAGTTGTCCCGTACGGGAATAACATATTCGAATTCGAAGTGCACTGTCCAAATGAGTACGCTCTAACCGGCCGTAGACCGGATGAGGCTATGGAATTTGTGAAAAGGATGTTCAAGTATGTTGTTATTTTTGGACCTGACAATACTGTAACCTGTATTTGCCAAGGAATCCAATTAGCTCACCTACCTTGTTATCATATTATGGCGATGTGCCGAGAGAGAAACTTCTCTGAGGATGATTATGTCGCAGACATGTACCGTACCGAGTACCTTGCGAGTACTTTGGGTGCATCTTTCCATCCTTATCCCAACCAGCATGCGTGGCCGGCCTATGTTAGGGATAGAATCATGCCCGCAAATGGGTGGATCAGAATGGGAAGAAGACCCTACCAGCGTGTTTTAATGACCATGGACCAGATAGAAGGTAGGCGAATGGGACATCAGGCTCGCCGTCAACTTCTGACAGGCATCGAGCAGGTACATTTGATTTTATATTTTATTTTATATTTTACGATTTCAATATCATACCATGTTTGTTGAACTAGAATGCAATGCATATGCCATTAACAAAACCAATGAAAGAGAAAATGTTAGAGTTGTTGCTGAGGCAACCGGTAGTAGCCATGGAGAGACATCCAGTAGTGTCGCACAACCATCTGCAAGCAGACCCAGAACTCGTCGGCTGAGTTTGTTCGGACGTTGTCGCTGATTACCAAGTTTTGTTAAATTATGTTGTGAACTATTTTAGATGTATATTGTGACCTATTTTAATTAGTAGTTTGTGAAATATTTAATTTTTTATTTACCTCGATTATTTTACATGATTCAGTTTTGTTATTTTCATTACTTAATTACATATATAAAAATTCACAACATAAAATATAAACAAACACAAAATTGATGAAATAAAGTCTACAACATAAATTCTTAATAAATCTACAACATAAATTCTTAATAGGTAGTACTACTTACAACGGGCCTTGAAAGTACATGAAACAAAGTCATCATCGGATTTTGTCGAATCTGGATCAGTAACAGCAGACGAAGTGGTAACCTTACCAGTACACGGAACAAACTCATCGTCCGATGCTGGAGGCTCTGGATCAACCTTTTTCTTTTTTAAACCAAAGCCGTAGGGGTTTTCTACGAAGTCATCGTCTGAAATTTCATACCGAATAGGCCGTCTAATCATTCCTCCATCGTATATACAAGACATTTTCGGGATCACGACAATAACAGTTGTTCTTTTTTCTCTTGTTTTTACATCAATCACTAATTGACCCTCCTCTTCTACGCTACCATCTCGATTGCTCTCTTTTTTAACTCGATTGTTACTGTCCATCCTTCTCGTCTTAAATATACCTCTACTGTTGCCTAAAATCGCCCAAAATCACCACAAAATCGCCTTTCTTTCTTCCTCTTTCTCTTTTGGCTAAGTTAGAATGAATTTGTGAGTGGCAGGAGAGAGAAAACTCTCTAATATAGGGGTTTTATAGCGGACCGCCCCACTAGGAGGCGGTTTGGTAGAGGCAGTGGACCGCCCCACTGGGGGGCGGTCTGCTATGAACAGTAGACCGCCCCACAGTGGGGCGGTTAGAGTAGTTTTAATAAAAAAAAATTGAGGTGAGGGAAAATTTGTTAATTTTTTTTTTGGTATTAATAAAAAAAACGGTTATTTTTGTGTGTTTACACGTATATATAAATTTACTAGATCGATTATACGTGGTACATCCTCTATAAATTAGGATAAGACAAGTATACAAGTAAAACTAAATTTTAGTAAGTATTTCCTATACTAAAAGTTATCTCTTGTAATATAATATTTCCAATCCATGCACCAATCATGCAGTTTGATTATACGTGTCATTATTGCATCCGTCCTCTTATCGGCCACATTAATTAAGCTTATCTAGCTATCATGTGAAACCTTTCCAAGCAAGCTAATTGTAGAGAGAGAGAGAGAGAGGAATAGAGGACGCATATATATATATGGCCGCCTGTCCTTGCAAACTGTGGGCTTTCTAATTGCCTAAATTTTAAGCAAAGGCGAGCAAATTTGACCAAGCAACAACCAAACCAACTGGTCAATCAACTTCGGACAGGTTTCTCATCAAATCATCCCTTGCTAGCTATATATAGTACATTTTTATCATGAGAAAATTTGAAGTTTAATATTCAACCCTTTTTTCTTTCATGGGAAATTCAAGTTTCTGATTTGTCTAAATTAAAAAAAACTTCTTATGTGATTCAAACGTTTAATTGATTGATTAACAAAAATAGTTTTTTTGAGAAAAAATAAGGATCAAGTCCTTATTTATTTTATTGATCATAAAAAGGTTTCAACATGAAACCTGATACAGAGGCTTGTTGTTATTCAACCCAGTTGAATAAAAAAGAAAGGAAAAGAAGAAATTGAAAGGAGTCAAGAAAAAGAAAAACATAAAATTGTCAAAAACCAGGGTTTAAAGTGCAAAAATTGTAAAATTTCTCTTGTCAGTGGAGATAGCGCCATTCCTCTTGAACTTCTGCCACCAATCCTGAAACCTCCTTGCTGTGCTCTCTAAATATACGATTACATCGTTCCCTCCAACAAATAAACATCGCTAGCAGTAGTACCTCTTTTGATTTGCTATCTTCTCCACTCCGCACAAACCATTGCTGCGCCTCAATATCGTGCAATTTCCTTCTCCAATTCCGATTCGGTAGATGAAATTTACCAGTAAGAGTTGTATAGACTTCCAATGAAAATGTGCATTCCGAAAACAAATGTTTAATTGATTCAACATTTGCTCTACATAACACACACATGCTTGATAAATTCCACCCTCTCTTTTGCAGATTTTCAGCTGTTAATATTTTTTCGTGATATATTAACCAACCAAATACTTTGATTCTTGGGGGCACCTTCATTTTCCAGACCCTCTGAATTATTGCAACAGTTCTAGATTCTTCTTTCAATTTTTGGTACATGGACTTAACCGAGAATACTTTGGTGCTTGTCAAAATCCATTCCACTTCATCTTGTGCTGTTGTTAAAGGTGATTGATTTGCCAGTATATGTTGCAGCCGCTGGTACTGTGTAAATAATGGAGACTGTTGTATCGGTACCGCTATGGATAGCAGTTGTGTGAAATCCTGTTGGAGCGCCTGCTGTACTGTCACATTTCTGTCTATAGCTTCCATATATAGAAGTGGAATCTCCTTATATAAGAAGCCATGACCCCAATTATGTTCCCAGAATTTGATCCTTGTTCCATCCCCTACCACTCTCTTCATAAAGCTCTCGCAAAGGCCTTGTGTTGTTTTGAGAGTTTGCTTAAAGAACTTGCAATCCGGCAAGCTACTTGGATTGTCTATCTCAAAGAATGACAGGAATAACGATTTCCAAAGCCTGTCGTCAGATTTTATCCAAAACCAATACCATTTTGCAAGTAACGCCTCATTGAAGGTTTTCAAGTCAATTATACCCAAACCTCCGAGCCTCTTTGGCGTACATACTAAGTCCCAATTCGCCAAAGATATCCCTTTGTCATCACTTGAATTTTTCTTCCAAAGGAATTTTCGTCTTGTCTTATCTATTTCTTGTATTACCCATGTCGGTAACTTGAAAACCGACATAAAGTATGTTGGAATGGCAGACAAGACAGCATTGATCAGAACCAACCTCCCCGCAATTGACAATTGCCTTGCAGTCCATCCTTGGAGCCTATTGTTTACTTTTTGTAATAGCGGAAGGTATGCTGTTTTAGGAAGTGCCTTATCTGACAAAGGTAATCCGAGATAATCAAATGGAAAACTTCCTTTTTTGCATCCCAACAGGTTAGTCAATTGTTGGGAAAGGTGATCATCATCCGAAGTTAGCAACAGTTCTGACTTTTCCATACTCACAGCCAGACCCGAAATCTGTCTAAAAACAGTAAATAAAATCTTCATGGCCTGCGCCTGTCTCAGTTCCGGTTTCATGAAAAAAAGAGAATCGTCCGCATATAACAAACACGGTCTCATATGCAAAAAGGGCAGCTGCCAATTCCCACTTTGCACCAATTTGGACAGCCATCTCGGGATAAAGTCCATTGCCAATATAAACAGAAGAGGAGATAAAGGGTCCCCTTGACGCACTCCTCTCTTTAAATGGATCTTCTTGCCTAACAAACCATTGATAATTATTTGTGAACTTCCTCTCAGTACACAACTCCTCATCCAGTGAATCCAATTTGATGGAAATCCAAGTCCCTCCAAAACCTTGATTAAGAATTCCCAATTTACCGTATCAAAAGCTTTATGAATATCCGCCTTGAACAGTGCAATCGGGATTTTATTCTCTTTTGCGATTTGTATAACCTGCTGTGCGTATAAAAATCCCTCTGTGATCTGTCTTCCTTTTACGAACCCCGTCTGATTATCATTAACCAACTGGCTGATATAAGGTTGAAGCCTATTTGCCAGAATTTTTGAAACCATTTTCTGTATCCCATGTAACAAGCTGATGGGCCTGAAATCTTGCGGTTTTTTTGCTTCCTCTTTCTAAGAAGTAGTTGTGTTCTTATGTTAAGTTTAAGTAATTTTTGCTTTCTAGTTTTATGTGCTGCTAAGATGAAGAAGCAGTTTTTTGTTGAGTTTGTTTGGAATATTTCTGGGGTGAAGAAGGAGATGACTTTTCTGGGTGATTTTAGGAAAATGTATCTGATGGTTGTAAGGGCTGTTGGATTTCTAGATCCTTTTATAAAGAAGATGACTTTGTGTTTTTATGGATTACATATCAAAAATTAAAGTGCTATCATGGAATGTCCGGGGATTGAATGAAAGAGAAAAGAGAGTGGCCGTAAGGCAAACGGTGTTATTTGAGAAGCCGGATGTCATATGTTTTCAAGAAACGAAACTGAGTACGGTGAATAATGCAGTTCTTGCACAGTCATGTGGAAGGAGATTTAAAGAAATTGTGTGTTTAGAAGCGGAGGGTACAAGGGGCGGGATAATAATTACATGGAGCTCGAAGTTCAAACTAATTCAATCTTCAAAGGGTACTTTTACTGCCTCAGTAACACTTGAGCACAATGGAGTTCATTTTCAGCTCACATCGGTCTATGGCCCCACATCAGTCTCATTGAGAAGAGATTTCTTTCAAGAACTTCAACAATTCAGACCACAAGATGAGATTCCTTGGCTGTTATGTGGTGACTTTAATGTCACAATCGAGATTGTATTTTTTAATAAACAGTTAGTAATGATACAATCGAGATTTATTTTTTTATAGATCTTATTGATAAATAAGTTGTCTAAATTTATAATCTTCTGATTAGTTTAATTGTTAATATAGAGGCCGGGTGGAAGAACGATTTGAGTAAAATTCAGAGAAAGAATGATTTGGGGATTTGGGAGCGAATGTTGCTTAACGGCGCCATTTGGCTTGTTGGCGCATTCAGCATTGCCTTCATCTTTTCATGGTTGTGACTTGTATAATAATGTGTATATAATTAATATACCCCTGCATAGGCGCTTGTGCATTTATATATAGCACATGATCCGGTGCTAGTTAAAGAGCCTTAAACGCCAAGCCAACATCCCCTAACATTCTGCATTATTCATATTAATTATTATTAATATACCAGAGACATGCATGAATTATAAATAATAATGATGCATTGCATGTTGTAATAGCCTCATGGTTAATTAATAACTGAGGACGGTTCAAATTAATGCCTCCATTTTTTTGCCTCTATTATGCCTTCATTTTTAAAAACTTTAATAACTCAAAATTTAAAACTTAAAAGTCAAAATAAAACCGTTGGATATGATCTACATCATTTTATTTATGTACGTGTAAAAAATTATGACATTTTAATTTTGTTTTTATGTGAATCAATAAGTTAAAAAATTAACGTTTAAAAATTATCCACATTAGTACGTTTTTTACAAGCTCTTGATGACAACCAAAACAAAATTGAAATGTCATAATTTTTTACACATGCATAGATAAAATGATGTAGATCATAACTAACGGTTTTATTTTTGACTTTTAAGTTTTAAATTTTAATTTATTAAAGTTTTTAAAAACGAAGGCATAGTGGTCACAAAAAATGAAGACATTTGAATGTTAATTTATAAAAGTTATATAACAGATACTCAAGATACTCTGGATATCCTCAAAAAGGAAGGCCCCATAATGTAAGCTAAAGAATGTTAAATTAAAGTATACATAAAGCCCAATCCGGAATGGTGAAAATAGTTAAATCCCCAATCATTCTAGAATGCTATGAACTAGTTCTTTTTATATATGCATGCGTTTACCATTGTTTGAAGACTTTTTACAGTCTGTTTAGGAATATTATTTATTAAAATCTAAATCGCTAGGGGTAATTGACATATTTGAATATTTGTTTTCTTCAGTGCTTTTATGCTACCACTTAATTTGAACTTTGTTTCGTTTGTTTCTATATATCATTAAAGTTGCCAAGAATAAATGCAGGAGCTTGAGTAATTCTGAAGTGATCTCTGCATGCACCAATTAAATATCACACAATAAAAAATATTTGTTTGTGGTTTGATTTGATCATAGCAAATAATGAGAATTTTGATAGATCATACCAATAGCACACAATCATGTTCAACTCTATCTATTTTAAAAGCTGTAAATATTAAACTTTCAGAGCGATACGGCCTCTAAAATCACTAAATAGGCTACAATTTGCGATTTTTTTCAAAAATATACAGCTTCGTTTCTAACATAGATATCAATCGACTAGAATCGGCATTCGAATTCTAACAGGAAACACCAAACCCACCAATCATATCTTGGCAAAGTCCCGCACCACACAGGACCACACAACCCAACCACAGAAAAATTGAATGGGCCGGCATCTCTGCCGTTCTGATTTAAAATTTTCTACTCATAGTAGACCTGAAATACTTCTCTCACTGTTCTCTGTGCGAAATTGTGATCATGCCCCCCTTTGGGCCTCGTTAAAAATTTACTCATATTGGGCTTGATCTATGTTGGGTCCATATGTCCACGAATCAGCACATCAGCACTGAGCCAGAGAGGGCGTTGTGCAAGTGGGCCCCACCCCCACTCACCCGTTGGAGATGCGTCAGATTTCCTGAGACTAATCTGCATGAAGTTTTCCTCTTAATAAATCGGCTAAGGTGCTGTGCACTTGGGTAATGGCTGAGATGAGTAAAGACGAATCCAAGAGTTTAACCTCCCAACCTCCAACTCAAGAGCACTTTGACAATGAGAATGGTGAAGGGAAGCACCAAACATTAGAGGCGGAATCGGATTTTAATTTATGAGAGTCAAATGTAAATAGAATTAATTATTTAAAATTTTACAGTATTCATGATATTTTACATTAAATTATATAGAAAATTATATATAAATAAAAAATTTGACAAAAATAGAGGTCAATTGATCCCAATTCATTGTGCATGTCTCCACCCCTGTCTAGCACCATGTGATGTGACTCGCTATAACAAGTACTTAGCTCACGTGAATCGTGCATGATGCACTACTCGGATCCCGCTCAAAACCCTACTGAAGAGAAGCTAAAAAAAATGAGCCCCAGAAACAAGTAGTCTCCCCTAGTTGTAGAATACAGAGTTTTGCATGTTTCTTGCCAAGACAGACCGAGAAGAGGCACGCCCATACCCAGCAAATTAACAAAAAGGAACGTCCCACCACTGATAGAACACCTTAACATATTGTGCATCCATCTAACAATTCAGAGCGCAAAGAGTACTGAACGGGAAGAGTCGATCTGTAATTTTGTGTTCATCGGCATTGGAATCTACAGTGTTTTGTCTAAGATTAAATCTTATCATGATAAATTTGATGTTAAGGTGAAAATGTCTTTAGTTTAATGAAAGCATGCCTTTGATTATTTGGGCCATGATATCAAAAATGTATTTTAGGCCTGAAAGTTCGTAATTTTTGTATTCTCATTTAAAATCAATTTAAATCATGCTATCGAGTCGATTCCATGATTATAAGTTCATAACTCTAACCCATTCTCGTTTTGAGCTGAACATATCCACTAATTCTTTTATTCAAGTTAATAAGAGGGATGTTGAACTAAGAAATAAACCTAAAAGCTAAAAGAGGATATCATGAGCAATTGCAAGAATTGGGTTCATAGCTATTCCTGATATAGTAGATGCAATCACACATACAGTCATACTCAATTTGATGAATTTTGGCTATCCGATATGCCGATATTTTAATTAATATCCAAAATTAAATACAAATTAATAAATGACAAATTCTGGAATGGACCAAAAAAAGTTAGGACCGTCCATCTAGTCATGATCGAACGGTTCAGATATTTTGTAAGACAAACTCTCCGTTAAATTTAACGGAAATCTTTTTCGGAAGGGTAGAAGCGGTATTTAGATGCTCTCCGTTAACCCTTTCTTCCAACCATCCCTTGCTGCTGGGAGATGCAACCAATCTGTGACGCTACCACTCCGCCTCTCGTCTCGCCTCCCCGCCGTGCAACGCTAGCGATTGCTCATTGCCTCAAGCATCGTGAAAATCGGTGAGCTTCAGCGGGAGTTTTATTTGGTAAAGGCAGGGCCAATTTAGCGACAACTCTTCGTCCTCCTTTTCTGTCCACAAAAGACCTGCTTGACTAATGTTACGTCCAATTGATAAACCAAGTTAGCGAAGTAACTCTCCTTGTTCTCATTCAATCAATTTGGTATATACTAATTTTATGAAAATTGGTTCTTTTTCTTAGTACTAGTAACCTTCAAAAATAGAACTGGATTTTTTTTTTCTTTTTTGGTCAGATTTGGGATAATATCAAATTGATATCTAATTGAAATTCAACGTGCAACTAAGCATTATACTTGGAATGACACTAAGAGTGTTCTTGGGGTTGCAATGGAGTTTGGGTCAGTAATTTTCAAAAAAATAAAAGCTAGCTTGCTAAGTCTGATCCACAAGGGCATTCCGGCATTTTTGAAGACTTGTTTCAACTAAAAAAAATATAATTTTCTTTCTTAATTAAGAAAATAGTTGAACATCTCTCCCATGTCTCAGTTTGTTGCAGGTATGCAAATGATTAACTCCTTGGCTTTTGTATTTGATGGAATCAATTTTGTGGCGTCTGATTACTGATAGTATGCATATTCTATGGTGACTCTTTTGAGAATTACTCCATTTGACACTATAAGTTCCTCACTTAGTGGGATAAATTATATATATTCTTTTTTCTTCCAGTTATTTATTGTAGGTTTTCGTAGCTATTGCCAGCATACCTTGCCTGATATTTCTTTGTTCATACAGGGGTTTTATTGGAATATGGAAAGACACCGAAATATTCAATGACACCTATATAATTTCAGGAGCTTTGAATTTGACCCAAAAGACATCGAAAGTTTTGGTTACGAATTATCTGATCTTCTGAGAATGCATGCTTGCATTCTGAAACAAAAATTGTCAAGCAAGTTTTGGTTACGAATTATATACAACAAGAGAATTGTACGAGGTACACACACAGCAAAAATAATTATAAATGAACCTCCAAAAAACTACGCCAGTTCTTGTCTTAATATTGGATTATCATACAAGTTTCCAAAATATATCTGGAAAAATGTGTGCCTCGCTTTAAGAACAAATCAAAATATTTCATGTCGATTTTTTCAATAATATATTCTTGACACCTTATTTGGTACACATGATACAAAAGAATGTAAAGCGTCGGGGAGCTAGAATAGAGAAAAATCTGAAGAGTAGCTATTATTCGTTCACGTTGAAACAATCTACAGTAGTCCTTGGTAGGTGCTCTTTGCCTCATCAACTTGCGAAAACTTGCTGCATTTTTATATGAAGAAATCTTAAATGAAACTCTGAAAATATGATGCAATAAAAAAACAACTTCCGAATGCTATTGTATAGACATGTGGAAGTGTCTTTCAGCTATCCAAAAGCACGAGTTCAGCATTGTTATAACCCGTAAATTTAAATCTAATTAATTAGACTACTAATCAAAATTTGCAACTAATTAAAATTTTAGTTAATTAATTAACTAGAGTGAAGATTAAATAATCAAATTAATGATGTAGCTATTTAAAATTTCTTATTTAATAAATTTGTATTTTTGCAAGTCTTAGATTTAAATTTAAAACTAGACAAATTTGAAGATACTTAATTAAATAAAATAATTAAACTATATATAGATATGTTGTTAATCTAACTAAAAATTCGCGAAATATTGCAAATTAGGTTATATTAAATTGCATGTTAAATCAATCTAGGATTTACGAATTATAAACCAAATTTTGTAAATACAATTTCCTAATTAAGAATACTCATATTAATGACCATTATAATTAATATATATTAAAAAGAATTAAACAAAATTATTAAATAATACCATCGAATAATTGTAGGAATTTTAAACGTAAATTCTCGTTGAAAGTTTAGTCAATTGATTAAAATTTAATTGTTTCATTTAATCGTGAATGTTAGTTTTTAAATTCGGGATTTTCTGACTAGATAAGAATATAATTTAATTTTACAAATTATCCCGACTAACGTTCGATAAATACGTACTTAAATTCTAGCGCGGTACCGTTTAAATTCTTCAGTTAGATATAATTAGTTCCAAAGGGTTCATCAAATTAACCTTCTTTTGATCTTGAGACAAATCTGAACCGTTCAATTTAGGGCTGCACGAATCTCAAAGCAGACCCCACCCATTTGAGCCCCTCCCTTCTCTTTCGCCGACTCCAGACCCTCACTCCTCTTCGTTCCTCTCTGTCCGCTGCCCCCACTAGAATCTCTCCCTCTCTTTCGTTACTTCCAGGAGAAGGCAACGAAGCCGCTCCATTCCTCTCGCTGCCAATTCCCCCCGATTCACCTACCTGTCACCTCACCCTCGCGCTCAAGACCAAGAGCGACGACTTTGTCGCTCGGTCTGTCAGAACAGTACTGCGCACGAGTCCGTACCCTCTGGAGTTGCTCTCCCTCTCTAGGCTGTGGTGTCTTTCTCTTCACCGGGTTCTCTCTCTGTCACTCTTCCCTTTCCCGTCTCTCTTTCATCACTGTGTTGAGACATTTTTCTCCCTCTCTATCTAATTTCGGTTTTCCCCAATTTCAAACCCGTTAGGGTTTCCTTGTGATTTCAGCAACGAAGCTGGGCGCTTCATGGTTTGGTGGTGCTCGAGAAGAGGAGGAAGGCCGGACCTGAAGTCATAGAGCATCACAACATTGATACCGACCACCTCTCGTCAAACATTTGGAAAAAACAGATTTCGGTAAATTCCTAAACCCTCATTGGTTGTCTAATTTCTGTTGCTTTGTGGTATCGTGAGGGCATCGACCCTTTTGTGCTTGATTGTGAATTTGAGTATTGAATTGAGCCTTGAACCCTTTGCTTTTCTGATCTTAAGAATCGGTAATGTTTGAGGTACCTCGTTTCTGTCTTGACTTTACTGGTACTAAGACAAAAATGCCTCATACTGGTGCCTTGACTCCTTTTGTTGAATTTTCTGATATTTTCATAACCTTGGTACAGCCATTTAAATTCCAATCTGAAAACTGGTACCAGTCCAGCTGTGTACTGGTGTGCTATTCTGGCCGAATTCTGATAAATTCAGGGGTTGTTTGTAAGTTTCCCATTTTCTGCATTTTCTGTGCTATTCTGCAACATTTCAGGGTCTTTGCTGTAAATTTCAGTATTCTGCACAACTCTGGTTAAATTCTGGTAAATAACAGGGTCTAGGGTGTAAAACTTCGGATCTGACAGGGTTCAGGGACCAAACTGTGACAGAAAATAAAACTGGTTTAGAAAAGAGTCCCTGAATAAGGACTTCTTTGCGACAGAATGTAAAAACTTGTATGATAAGCCTTTTTAGTGGGAATTTCATAGAAATATTAGTTTTAAAATGTTGAAAACGTAAGTAATAGTTTGGAACAACAATTTGCATTCAAGAAAAGATTATTTGAGGTTTAATTGATATTTCTCTTCTATGAATAGTTATTGGAAAAAAAAAAAAATGAAAGTGGTCAAGTGTTCTTAAATAATTAGACAAATGATCAACTCAAAAACTCCAAACAAAATAAATTGTAAATAACAATTGTAACGTGAATGTATAATTATTAAACAGATATAATTAGTATAACTAATTTATTATAATTATAATATAAATTATCTTATGAGGAGGGTTCAAATGCCTCCATTTATCATGCCTCCACCATGCCTCCATATTTTAAAACTTTAATAACTCAAAATTTAAAACTTAAAAGTCAAAATAAAACCGTTGGATATGGTCTACATCATTTTATCTATACACGTGTAAAAAATTATGATATTTCAATTTTGTTTTGGTTGTCATCAAGAGCTTGTAAAAAACATACTAATGTGGATAATTTCTAGACGTTGATTTTTCAACTTATTGATTCACATAAAAACAAAATCGAAATGTGATAATTTTTTATGAGCACATAGATAAAATGATGTAGATCATATCCAACGGTTTTATTTTGACTTTTAAGTTTTAAATTTTGAGTTATTAAAGTTTTAAAATATGAAGGCATGGTGGAGGCATGAAAAATGGAGGCATTTGAACCTTCCTCTTATCTTATATACTTATCCAGTATTTTGGTATGTTAATGTATATTCTCATGACATATAAAACAAGCACAATGTGTAGTCTGATCGTATGTGCAAATAATTCTTCATTTAAAATAAATTAGTTACAACACATTTTAGATTAATTAAGATTTTAAATTAATTAATAAATTAAGTAGTTAGTATTTTAAATCTAGTAGTTAGATTTTTAAAATAATTAGTTAAGTAATTAGATGTTTAAAATTTAGTAATTAGAAATTCTAAATAAAGAAAATAGCTTCCAAATCAACTATGTTGTTAATTAATAAAGGACAATTAATTAACAACATATTAATATTTTCGAATCATTACAATTACGAATTTTTGTTAAATAGAATAATTAGATAATCATGTATTAATTTATATTTAAATTAATCGACTTGCACAAATTAGTAAAAATAATTCATACGATTTTAGAAACTTTATAATAATTAAGTACTTAACATTTATTAATTACGTATTTAGGATTTAAATAAATTGTAGTTAACTTAATTTGGAAACTCATTTATAGTACAAGTGTTTAATTAGGGACTTACTAATAACTAATTAAATTACGTAGATTATACCTTACATATTTTATCGTAAAAATACGCAAATACATTATCTAAGTAGTTAATTAATTAGATAAGCAGTTTATCTTTAAATTAAAGTATAACAAATGATTTAAGTACATTAGATTAATTTAATTAGATTCGGACTCTAATTAATTAATTAATTAAGTACAAACACTTAGTGAAAATAATCAAACGGGGTAATAAGGGTTACGAATACTTAGTTTAGACTCTAATTAAGTTACGACTAAATTACATGTCAGCCGACCTACACTGAGTTCGATCCGTGGTACGATCTCGTCGACGGCTATACCGGAGCAGGTGAGGATCGAGCGGATTGCGGAGATTACTAGCGCTTGCGTACGACCACTACTTGCCATACAAGTGTGGGATATCTGGATTATCTTTTCGTGGCGTACTCTTACCAGTCGACCACTTGACCTGTCATCCGTACTTTAAATTTTGTAGCTGCATTAAAGCATGTTTAATCATTTCTGAACTGTAATTTAGGATTTGCATAATCCCTTCTAAATGGAAAATTTATTGCCTTCTTAGGAGTAGAGTAATTTAATTAATATTATATTAGATTAGGATATTAGTTGTCCTCTTCTCGTAGATGACAACATAGTATTTTAGTTAAGCATGTGCATTGGGGAGAGTGAGTAGAAGACCGAGTGACTGCGTTCCGGCTAGTTGGTATGGAACCGGTCGGCCCGTTAGCCATTGAGCTGAGGGACCACTTGGTTTCTCGGGTGGTCTTTTAGGAATACTATATTATTATATGCATTAAGTTGGTAGTATATGCTTTTTCATTCATTTTATCATTTACGTGTGGACCGATCTCGAGCCCAGAGGCATGAAAACGATTCGAGCTATGTCTTCCTTACATTACGAGCTATCAGTATAGTACGGCTTACCTCATAGCCCCAGGTCGCGTGTTGGGACCGTACGCCTCTGGAGGTCTCATACCCGGCGAGGATGACACGCTCCAGAGGGTCTCATGCCCAGCGCGCCAGTGTGCTGTCCTGGGGGTGGCATTGTGATGTAGGCTGGGGTGACACGTCACTAGAGGTCGCATACTCGTCCTGGATGCCACGCTCTAGTGAGTCTCATGCCCGGCGAGGATGACACGTCACTAGGGGTCGCATACTCGGCGAGGATGACACGCTCTAGTGGGTCTCATGCCCAGACCTGCGGTAAAAGGGTCTCACGCCTTTGAGGGTGACACGCCTCTCTGATTCATGTCTATGGCCAGACGA
This sequence comes from Carex parvula, assembly GCA_025461045.1. NCBI lineage: Eukaryota > Viridiplantae > Streptophyta > Magnoliopsida > Poales > Cyperaceae > Carex > Carex parvula. The sequence goes on along the minus strand of JAJGRW010001306.1, from coordinate 108,702 downwards.
TGGAGGCCTCCTTGCTCATGAGGAAACGGATTAACTTATTCTTACGTCTTGCATGTATGTTTTCTCCTATTGGATTATATTGGTTTGAATATATGAATTTAAATTGGCACGGCACGGGGTGATATTATCCGTATTATTATTATATTAATTTGTACACATAGTACTATTGTACGGGACCCCGATTGTATATAAATATATCCTTCTGCTTGTATTTTATTTTGGGAAATTTAATCATGTTGGCATAATAGGATAATCGCATCATGTCATCTATTATATGTATTTTTCTTTTGTAGTTATTATGGTAGGTTTAATTACTGTAGCATGTGCATTTAAAAATGAAACGATTAACGAATTGTACGTAGACTTCAAATTAAAATGTGATTTGACTTAAGAGGATCCCTGAAGGGATAATACTGGGCGATCATTCGCTCACCCACCTCCTTTTTATGTGGGCAGGTACAGAGTCTGACGGTCCGCAGCAGGAGGCGTCATGAGCTGTCCCCGACGGCCACATCGCCTGATATAGATTAGGGACTTTTGTTTAGGGTTTTGCGAGTCCGATGTTTTTGTTATACACATTGGACTCGATAGATTATGTACCTCTTTGACTAGTTGTGTTTATTTTATCCCGAGGTGGATTGTATGGATATTATGTATGTATGTATGTATGTATGTATGTTTATTTGATATTTATGATTTTTGCTTGATCATTTTATTATTGCTTTCGCTGTGTGATTATTATTTCTGTTTAGCCTTGCGTGTCATCTCGATTAATTGACACAAAGCGGGGATTGATCACGCTCTAATTCGGAAATCCTAGTTTGGGGTGTGACAAGCATAGAAATCAACTTATTTTAGTATCTCATTTATTGCGGTGGTTATTCATAAAAAAGATACATTTTATGCGGTTTAATAAAAAACATCTAGGGCATTAAAAAAATAGGTGATTGGGGAAGGGGGGGGGGGGTGTAATTAAACCCAGCAAGACCTGGAAATCATAGAAGGTACATTTATTCATGTTGATTTCTTCTTTTTTTTTTTGAGGAAAAATAAGAGTCAGAGCTCTCATTTGATTGAAATATGAAGGTTACAAAAGGGATTGTAACAGTAAATAAAAAGATACAATTCAGCTCATGATGATGAGCTTAATCAAAATAAAAGAAAATGAAGTAGTAAAACAAATGAAAGAAAAACAAAGAACGAAAAAGGGGTGCAAAGTTGCGGCTGTATGACAGTGAATGGCACTTTTGCTGATTGGTCCCTGCTTTTTATCTTAGTGCCAGAATCACTCTCCTCAGTGCATCTTCATTTGCGAGTACTGGAAATGCACCCTTATTTGCTCCAGTAGCTCTTCCATGGTGGCCTCTGAGTCTCTAAAAATTCGCGCACATCGTTCCCTCCAGATCACGAACTGTGCTATAAGTGCCAAGGATCTCTCGTTGTCAGTGTGCTTATTGCTTAGAACCATGTTCCTTGATGGCCGCCTAATGTGAAAAGCATTCTCAATGCTTTGATACAGCTCCCTGGTGAATTGGCACTTTTGTAAAATGTGTGAGACTGTCTCCTCTTGTGCTCAACACAGTACGCACCAATTTGTCAACTCCCATCCCTTCCTTTTCAAGTTATCAATTGTTAAAATTCTGTTTTGTATTGCTACCATCCAAATACTCTGAATCGAGGGGGCGCTTTAATGGACCATATTCTGTTGCGATTGTTTGCTATGCGCGGGAAGTCTTTCATTGCAAAATATGCAGTCTTAACCGAAAAAATCTCGGTTGACTCCCATTTCCAGTGAATTCCATCTTGAGTATTGCTATCTAGCTGTATTACTTGTATCTCCTCTTGTAAGGTCTGCAATTGCTATTGTGCCTTGGTAGATATATCATGCTTCACTAATCTGCCATGCCCCACATCTCGTATGGCTTCACGAAGATTAACCATTTTATTCTCCGCAAATGTGTATAAGATTTCAAACCGGTTTTTGAAGATGCCGGCATCCCAATCTTCTTCCCAAAAATTGATGGTTTTTAAACCATTACCGGGCTTCCTAAGAACCGATATACACCAAAAAGGCCTCATAGCTTTGTCCATTTTTCTAAATAACTCCACATTTGGCATGAAGTTGTTAGCAGTCCCCATTTGTCCCAACAGTGGCTTCCACAGGTTAGTCTGCGGCCTTGTCCAGTACCAATAAAATTTCATCAAAAGTGCCTTGTTGAAAGTTCTGAGATCCATAACTCCTAGACCTCCAAGCTTCTTAGGTGTTGTAACCGTTGGCCAATTAACTAGATTCATCTTTTTGTTTTCCGCTGTGACTCCGTGCCATAGAAATTTCTTCCTTATTTTATCAATCTCATGTGTTACCCAAACAGGAAGGGAGAAACATGACATGAAGTAAACGGGCAAGGCCGATAAGACCGCGTTGAGCAGCACCAGCCTACCCGCTATTGACAAATGCTTGGCCGCCCATCCGGCAAACCGTCTATTAAACCGCTGAATTAGTGGGACAGAAACCCTAATTCTTTCAAAATTCTCAAAAGAAATTCCCATCCTAATGTGTCAAACGCCTTGTGGATATCCGCTTTGAAAATTGCTAGCGGTATCTTATTCACCGTGACATGTTTCAAGAGTTGCTGAGCATAAATAAACCCTTCTGTGATATTTCTACCTTGAATGAATCACGTTTGCGCACTATTGACCAATTCTGTGATGCTCCCTTGAACTCTGTTAGCAAGCACTTTGGAAAAGATTCATTGAATACCATGCAGCAAGCTAATGGGTCTATAATCAGATGGAGTAATCGCATTCTCTTTCTTTGGGATTAGGGCAATGTATGAAGTGTTTAAAGGGTGTAGCGAGATGGTTTGTCTCATGACCATATCTAGCACATAGTGTATGTCCGGTTGTAATATATGCAGAAATTTTTTGTAAAACTCCCCAGTAAACCCGTCTGGACCGGGACTCTTATTATTCGGCCATCTCTCTATTACCTCATTTATTTCTTCCATTTCAATCAGTCTTCCTAAATGCACTAAGTTTCGGCTCTGCTGGTACATATTGCCCCAAAAAACTGAAGGCATCATCTTTGATGGCGCGCCCATTAAATCCAGGAAGTGCTGGAAAAATGCCTCATTTTTTGCTTTTTGATCGGAATGCATGATCCCGTGATATTCAATCTGCGGTATGGCATTGTGATTCTTATTACTCGATGCTCTAGCATGAAAGAACCTTGTTCCTCTATCCCCTTGCAATTCCCAATTTAGTTTTGCTCTTTGTTTCCACATATCTTCCTCAAGTACTGAAAGGTCAGTGTATCTTTTCTTAAGCAAGGCCGAAATGAATTTCTCAAGGTTGGTTACTCTTCTATGCTCCTTAACATTATCAATCCATCCTAAATATTCTCTACACACCTCTATTTGTTGTTTAATGACCCCCACATGCTGTGTTGCCCAAAGCTTAACTTCTCTTTGCAAATTTTGTAACTTTAAGTGTAATTGCAGGGGTGTGTTAGCCATTTGTGCCGAAGACCATGCTTGCAACACTACCTCTTCCAAGGCCGGAAACTTCAGCCATAGGTTCTCAAATCTGAAAAATTTGGTCTTTCGAAATCTCGCCTTTGCGATGAGCATTATCGGGCAATGATCCGATGATGTATTCGGTAAGGCTTTTTGTGTTGAACTTGGGAACTTGAGATTCCAATCCGTTGAAATCAAAAATCGGTCTAACCTCGCCATTGTTGGACCGTACCGTTCATTGGACCATGTGAATTGTCGTCCATGTAGAGTTAGATTTAGTAATCCAAGGGCAGAAATGAGTTGGGAAAATTGTAGCGGTGTTCTTCAATCTGTTGGGATCGTGTTTCTATCCATCGGGTCAATTGTAATGTTGAAGTCGCCACATAAAATCCATGGCGTACTATCTATTGGTTTGAGGGACTGCATTTCCGCTAAGAACTCTTGTTGTGTATGCGGTGTAGAAGGGCCATACACCGTGGTTATCCAAAACCTCTCATTGTTGGACCGATGCTTGAGTAGCACTGACACGGAAAAATTGCCAATACTATGTTGTGTTTCTTCAAATAGATGGGATGACCAAGCCAGAAGTATACCCCCTCTGGTTCCTTGTGCGGCCAATAATCTTTTTTGATCTAGCCGGTTTCCACATGTTTCTCTAATACTCACATCATCCATATGTGCCATCTTTGTCTCTTGTAAACATACGACATTCGGCTTTTCTATTAATATGGTTTGCCTCACCGCTAGCCTTTTAGTCTTTTCATTTAACCCACGTACATTCCAGGTAATGAATTTAATGCTTGCTTGATAATTCATAAGTATATGTGAGACAACACAAATCATAATAGAAAGCAAATGCATATATTTGGGCTCGAGATGGTACAACACTGGCACAAGGCCAAACATCTCTTCTGATACAATATTTCTCCTTCCTCAGAAACTTTCCTCCCCTAGACATCATACTAAGCAAGACTAAAAGAAAACACAAAAATCGGGTTATACCCGCTAACCAAAATAACATAGCACTAATCATTAAGATAAGCTAACCACGGAAATATACTTGGTCTTTTCAGAGACCCGAGTCAGCTGGGACCCGAGTAAAGCCATCAGAGACCCGATCCGGATCTGCAAGGACCCGCTCTGTGACATCCATGACCCGATCCGAGTCAGACAGGACCCGTGCTGGATTAGCCGGAACCCACTCTTTGGCAGCCTTGACCCGATCCGAGTCAGCAAGGACCCGTTCTGGGTCAGCCAAGACCCACTCCGAATCAGCCCGAACCCAGTCGAGATCAACTGAAGCTCCGCCGCTGTGTATAACGGATTGAATTTGGGTTTTTAGTGCAGCGGTGAGTTCAATTCCTACCGTGCTCACCACCACTTCTGCCTGGATATCAGTAAGTGGGGCCATGGAATCGAGATATTCTGGCTTTGCTTTGTGCGGTTTAGTGCTTTTGGGTGTCCTGCGCTGCTGGCCTTTAACCTCTTCATAGCCTTGCACGGCCTTGGCCCTGTCTAACATTGGCACGTATGGGCCATCTCTTTTATCCTTCAACCTTGGGCTTCTCATAATCTGAGGACCCATAGACACAGCTTGCTTTTTGACCCGTTGGGGAGTTGTAAAGCCAGGGGGTGGGCCTTCAAGAAGGTGTGGCGTGAGGTCTGTAGGAGTGGCTGTGAAGAAGTAGAAGAGTAATCTGAATTTTTGAACTCCCCCTCTGTTGGACCTTCAATTTCAATTTCCTGTGACTTCCTTTGAATTAATTCCTCTTGTGACCCCATGTTCATACTGGGCCCAAGAATTGGGCCTGGAGAGTGTGTTCCTGCAATTGGAAGAATAATTCCATTCTCTGTCCCTTTAACTACCCCAGATTGTACTTGGGACTGTTTGACACAGGTCACTATCATAGCCTTACCCTTCCCCAAGTTACCATCATTAATGCAAAACGGCTCCCCATCCCATCCTGTTATTTTTTGAAATCTCATTCGTACAGTAGCTGGGAATTCTCTAATAGAGGTGGTAATAGGCCATTTAATGCTGAAAAGACCTAACCCATCCCTCATATTCTGTAAAGGTAATATTACCTTACACGAAATCCCGTTGGAGGCTGATATGTGTACTGTAGCCCCTTCAAATCGTACCAGAGCCCTGACAGGATTGTGTGTGGCTTTCTGAACAGTGCCCATTGGTGTTGCCTTCTTTCTCCATGCCATCTTGCCCTTGACCGGCTTCATCCCCGGCCTCGGAGCTAGGTGCCGAGTTTGCTCACGTACCGGCTTTTGACGCCAGATTTTCTTTACTGCCCCTGCCCTACGCCAGTTTTGAGAGCCCGGTCTGCTTGATGCAACATTGGGGAAGTCCTTGGTGGTGCAGCTTGGTAAGGGTGGTGTCGTGCTTGTTGCTGTCTCTCCCAATATTGCCGCCTCTGTGGTAGATGAGGTGGGGGTGGAAAGTACCCCGGTGTGTGAAGTCTCGAGTCCATCACTTGCACTTTAACCCTTTTTGTATAGTCTCCTTCTCTCACCCGCAAGTGTCTAGGTATTGTGCGTGGGTGCTGCGAGTCTAGCAACAATGTTATGTTGTTAAACTGATTAGCTCCGAGACCGTAAGGCATTGATTCCTTAATGGTTCCCAACCTTGCAGTGATGGCCGTTAAGGCATCTTTGTTCCAGAACTGGAACGGTAGCTTGTGTAGCCTGATCCAAGTTTGATGGCTCGGTGGTTGGACGCCATACCTAGAGTTGGCTCCCATGCCACTATCCTGAACTGCACCCCCAACCTTGGAATTTCGTATGGCCCCTCTTGCACTACCGCGTCTCTTATTGTTGCATCGTGACAAATGAGAAGGAATGGTTTCCCATCCTCCTGCATAACCCTGTAGATTGCGGGGGTGCCTCCATGTGTTGCCACTAACGTGCGCTGAATTTCTTCCGGCAGGTTCATGGCGGTTGTATTCTTAGTTACATTGATATAGGCCGCCCGGTCGAGGTATGCATTCAATGGGTGCAGTGTGGTGTGTGATGGCATGAAGACATCCTCTTCATCTTGCCTCTCCTCAAGAAACATGTCTCCCATGACTGGACCAGCACTAACTGCTTGTGCGTAAGATCTAGTAGGGTTTGTGTAATGGTTTGTGTGAGGAGTGATTCTGGGTTTCACTGCCTCTGTTTTTATAACCTGAACGCACCTACCAGCCACATGACCCACTTTAAAGCACTTAAGACATTTAATAAGCTCCCTGCACTGTGCCCGTTTGTGACCTGGGGCAAAACATCTAAGGCATTTTCCTTCCTTGAATATTTTCGTGTAAGCTATTTGTACAGCAGCTGATGAAAATTGCCTTGCTTGCCGTACCACAGGTAGTCTTTTCTTCCATCTTGGCATTGCCGTCTGCCATTCTCCATCGTCGTGCAGTGCCTGTTGTTTATCATCATGTGTCACCTTGGTAGTGCCTAGCCCTGGTTTCGGGGTACCAGTAGTGTTAGGGTATGTTCTCCCCGATTTTGAGAAGTCCTCTCCGATGTCTCTCGGTGGTTCCTTCATCGCCTCGTTGAATATGCTGAGCAGAGTCTTGTCCGTCCATGTGTGTGCGCCTCCGTGAGTTTGTTGCGAAGTCTTTAGTCGAGTCGCCAGAGGCACCTCGCCAATCGCCTGGAGCACTACCATCCCCTCGTCCGAGGCATTTTTTGCGTCTTTCACAGGTTCAAAGTTTGAACGGGAATAAACGCTAGAGATCCTTCTGTCGATTTCTTCTTTTGAATAACAAGTCCCAACTGTACGCATTGCTCTTCTTTGCGGCAACATCTATATATCCTGTCACACCCCAAACCAGGATTTCCGGATTAGAGTGTGATCAGTCCCCGCCTCGTGTCAATTAATCGAATGACACGCAAGGCTAAACAAATATAAACAATAATGCACAGCGGAAACAGAATAAAACAATAGCAATAGTCATAAATATCAAATAAACATAAATACATACATACTATCCATACAATCCACCTCAGGATAGAATAAACACAAACTAGTCAAAGGGATACATAATCTATCGAGTCCAATGTATATAACAAAAACATCGGACTCACAAAACCCTAAACAAAGGTCCCTAATCTATATCAGGCGATGTGGCCGTCGGGGACAGCTCCTGACGCCTCCTGCTGCGGACCGTCAGACTCTGTACCTGCCCACATCCATAAAAGGGAGGGGATGAGCGAATGATCGCCCAGTATGTGACCCAGTATTATCCCTTCAGGGATCCTCTTAAGTCAAAGCACATTTAAATCTGAATTCTACGTAAAGTCGGTAATTATTCACTTTTAAATGTATATGCTGCGGAAATTTAAAACCTATCATAATACTACAAAAGAAAAATATACATATAATAGATGACATGATGTGATTTTCCTATTATGCCAAAATGCTAAAGTTTTCCAAAATAAAATATGAGGATCAATATTATACTCAACCGAAGTCCAGTACAATAGGTACCGTGTGTACAAATTGATATAATAATAGTACGGATAATTTTGTCACCCCGTGCCGTGCCAAATTTAATCAAATTGGATGTATATCTCAAAGGTGACATAACACAAGGACTGCGATCAGAGGGGCAAAGGTACCCGATGCCTAATGACATCGAGCTTTGCCCACACAAGACTTCAACCCGTAGGCAAGTGCACGCTAGCCGATGGTTATATCTAATTCCATGTGTTTTCCTTGCTCTAAGACGATTCATCACCAAACATATAAAATAGGAGAAAACTACAAGCAAGGCGTAAGAATAAGTCAATCCGTCTCCTCATGAGCAGACGACGGAACTCCACCATCCGGCCAGATCAATGGGACAAGGGCTCGTGAGCGGCCCATAACAACAAAAATAAAATCTGCCACCGCAACCTCGGCAGCCGTACTAGGCAAGTAGCTCCTAATGTAGGGGGGATAGCTCCTGAATCGTCTCCGGACTCGAGATCGGTCCGCACAAAATGTAAAATGATCGAAAATGATATAATACCAATTTCATGCACATAATAATAATAATCCTAATAAGACCATCCGAGAAATCAAGTGATCTCTCGGCTCAATGGCTAACGGGCCGACCAATTCCATACCAACCGGCCGGAACGCAGTCACTCGGTCTTCTTCTCACGCTCACCAATGCACATGCTTAACTACGATAATATATTGTCCCCTACGAGAAGAGGACAACTAATATCCTAATATATTATTAAATTAATTTACGCTACTCCTAAGAAAGCAATAAATTTTCAATTTAGAAGGGGTTTATGCAAATCCTAAATTACATTTCAGAAAGAATTAAACATCCTCTAATCAACTACAAAATTTAAAGTGCGGATGTCAGGTCAAGTGGTCGACTGGTGAGAGTACGCCACGAAAGAAAAATACAGATATCCCACACCTGATGGCTGTAGGGGTAGAACGCGCTAATAGCCTCCGAGATCCATGTAATCCTCGCCTGCTCCTGTACAAGCGTCAGCGGGATCGATCCACGGGTCGGAATCTACGTAGGTCGGCTGACCTGTAATTTAGACGTAACTTAATTATAGTCTAAACCAAGTACTCGTAACCCTTATTACCCCGTTTGCTTAATTTCACTAAGTGTTCGAATCTGCTCAACCGGTTCGATCGATTTTATTCGATTCCGATTGAGCGTACAATTAGGTCAAGGTTGGTTTAATTTAATTTAATGTAATTTTTAAATATTCATAACTTTTAACTTAAGGCTATTACATATTTTTACAATAAAAATAGTAATGTATAACCTACGTAATTTAAATTGCTATTATAAATATTCTATTTAATCACTTGTAAAATAACGTATTTTCCTAATTAATTAAGCTACAAGTAATTTTAGATCTTAAGTACGAAATTTGTAAGTGTTAATTATTTAGTTAGAATATTTCTAAAGTTTTACGAATTTACTCTAATAATTTGTACAAGTCAATAACTTATAAATATAAAATAATATGTGATTATCTACTTATTTAATTTAATCTAATATGTGCTTAACATTTAAAAATCCTAACTACTCAACTTTTAATTAATTAAAATCCTAATTAATCTACATGTGTTGAAATATTTTAATTGGGTGTGTTTCGGGATCATACAGGTGTCCAATTGGGTTTATAGTATCTGTTCAAATTATGTTATGAACTCTCACTGAGGCATCAAGACCCTGGACGGTATAATCATTTCCCAAATTAAATTCAAGTTTACATAAGCATCCGATTTTTATTCGGTTACATTATTAAAACCTAAATTTTTTTAAAAGCCGTCATTTTATTCCGTCAATCTGAGGCAACATTTATTCCTTTCTATTTAAAAATCTGCCAAGCCCAATAGATAAAGGCCCAAGCCTCCTTGAATTTATTAATAAATTCATATTAAGGCCCAACAGAATTTTAAAAGCCCAAATCCATTAATTAATCACAACAGCCACGGCCCAACAGTAACAAAGGCCCAAAACCTCATTTCAATTAATATACATATAGGGCCGGCCCTTTTTCAAAAGTCACATTTTCACTTAAGCCCCGATATTAACATAAATTACGCAAGGGCCTAAAATTTACACAATCACCCCTCAATTTTTAAACATCACAACAAGGTCCCTGTCATTTCAAATTCGGTACCAGCAGTCACACTGGGCCAGCACCAGCTGGTACCAGCGTCACACAACAGTCGGGGCTAACGGAAAACAACAACGAAAAGCCCAACCGATAACCCCCAAAATCCCCAACAGAAAAACACACAAGGCACGATGGCCGTAATCACAGAGAAGGCTCAAAGCCGCAGGTCAAGGCAACAGCCACCAGCAACAAAAGGCCTAAGGCCACAGGTCAGACAAGAAGGCACAGAGGCCACAGATCAGAGCCAAAACGGCACACAAGAAAGAGAGGAACCGAACTGGTACAGTGTTGTACCAGTAAAAACCAGCAGGCGACAATAACGAACAAAACACCCGCTAGTAAACCAGTACCACAAGCAAGCAGTGGCTGGCCGGGAAAATCAACAACCCGGCCAAGCATTCAAAATAAATAGACAGTTGAGCGGTTACCCGAAAGAGGGAGAATTGCAACGCAAGAGAACGGCCGGTACCAGCAATACTGCCCCGCCTCACAGCCGTCACAAAGAAAATCCGAGAACACCGAAAGGAAAGCACCTCAAGCACCGAGAGTCACCAAGAGGCAGTCACAAGCACAAGAACACAACCCCAATCCTTATCGGGTTAGGGTAATCACAGTAGTCAGCGGAAAACGGAAAAGAGGGAAAAGGAGAAAAATTCTCAACACATGAGCAAATTTCAAACGAGTAAGAACCGAAAAACGAAATAGAGGAGAGTGAGGGGTTACTTAAAGCCGAGTGAGAGATTACGTGGCGCACGGCTAAGTCCTCTCTCAGAGAGTAGGCAGCGTGAGAGGCACGAAAGTCGCCTCTGGCAGAGAGCGAATTAATTGACGATGCGACAGGGGTCAGGACGCACTGAGCAAAGGAGAAAAGCGGGGGAAACTCAAGCGTCTCCTTCTTCCTCTCTTGACAGCAAAAGAACTAGAGAGTGCGGCGCTGGGGTGGGGGTTTGCTGTCAGCGAGAGGGGAGAGCGGTGGGGGTTCCGTTGTCAGCGAAAGAGAAGGAGAGGAGAACCCCAAAAAAAATGAAGGGAGAAGAGGGGGGGCTGCGTAACCAGAGAAGGAAAACACAAAACAAAACAAAAAGAAAAACGGACCCGAAACCCCTCTCCAATTTTGTTAAGACTCCCAATTAAATAAAGGATCTTGTAACTTTAAGATTCGTGCAGAATGTATTTGATCGGATTAATTTATTTGAAAACCAAATTGGAGTTCTAAGTCTCCATTATGCCTATTCGGATAGTTTCGATGGTATTTTGATTCTCATAAATTTTCTTACGAATTTTCAATTGTTCTTAATTTTATAATTGTTGTGTTATCTGTTATATATTAACTATAATTAACAGGTATTGATTCGATCACGTTAACTCGAAATTTGTAGTTACCGTTATTTGACAAATTTCATTAGATTCTTAAATTGATTCAATATATATTTTAACTTAATACATTTAATTTAATAATTTATTAATCTAATTAGTCTTCAAACTAATTAAGTTTTAAATTTAAATTTTAAAGTTTCCAAATCAATAATTTGACCTACTAACCGATTTTATATAAGTAATTCATCTAATAAATTTAATTTACCTTTGTTTACCCTAACTGATTAATTTAAGTCTTAATTAGTCGTAAATTTTAATTATTAGCTAATTAGTTACATTAGATTCTACGGGATGTAACATATCCAGTTAGCACCAACCTACAATGATAGGAAATGAATTTATATGATCAATGAAATAAAGCCAGCACATCAATACAAGCAATCTAAAGCTTAAGATGGAATGCCTTATCCATCAACCAATATCCAACAGTTGGCATGTATTGTCCCAGATACATCTTTTTTAACTATGGGAATTCTTTGTCGTACGTATTGTATTTATGGTGTTCATTTTTTTATTTTTTTTTGTATTCGAAGAAATATGAAGAAGAAATAGTGAAAGGAAAAGTCCATTTAAAATAAATTGCATATATTTCTGTAGCTCCGGCTCCGTATTATTCTGTCTTCTGGTCTCCTTTCATCACAAACCCTGATAAGTGATACTCCCCCCACGAGAACAACCAGAGACCCACAAATATCAACAGTGCAGAATAGAGGCCAGGCCCAATATGCAATTACTTTACTTGGTTCACCCTACTTTTGAGTCCTTACAGGATCTTCAGGTTGCAGTAGATTGAACCAGCCGTAGGTGCTCACACGCAAATTCTGAATCCGCCTATAAGGTTCTCAGCAATACATACACATTTATAATTGAAATATTTCCAACTTGATGTCTTTTCTCTTTGCCTGTGTAACTTTGTCTATACTGTATTTTAAATTTTACTTTTACCTTACAGAAAATTTACTAAATCACATTGCTGCCTGAAAACCCACAAAAGCCCTAGTGCTTATCCTCTGAGACTGAGATATCTCAACTTTTGCGTGACCGACGTGTACGGTGCTTATTCGGGGATAGCGCAGGTGCCAATATTATTTGTGCTTTGAGATTCGTGCAGTACGTATTTGAATGGTTGAGATTTTCCAAAAAGAAAAACACTCAAAGTTTGAGATATCTCAGAGGATGCGAATTTCAAAAGCCCAAGTGTTAGTATGTATCAATCTGTAGACTGTCCGTACCAGATGGTACCGCCCATTTCTTTATTGAATTTTTTTTTGTTTTGTTTCCGATGTCTTGTTCCTATGATATGGATGCTCAATTAGAAGATGATATGCACGTTATTAACACAAGTTTAACATGTTTTATTGGAAGGTTATAATAAATTGTCAGTATATATAATGGACGGATCCATGTTGGGTCCGGATCGTCTAAGATAACTTAAATTTTGAATTTATATATGGACTGTAGGATCAATCCAAGCTAACAAAAACTAAAAACCAACATTAAATCTTTAGAAATTGGTAGTCGCTACCAAATTTAATACCAAAAAAATCTTTAGAAATTTTCTCACTGAAAAATGGAAGGGTAAAGATCTATTTTTTATTTTATTTTATGATATAGTACATCAATAAAAGAGTTGAGAGATTAACTGAGACCAGACTTTCCAGTTCGGATTCCAAAACCGAAATCAGACCTAGAAAATATGGAATTCAGATCCAGTGAAGTAACTCAATTTTTAGGTTTTAGATCAGGACCGTCCGATTTGAATCCGCAACAATCCATTCTGAAGTGGAGCGCACACATCCCGAGCGACAGATTCGAATCTCGAGACGATTTCGAGCGACGGATTCGAATCGGACGGTCCCGATCCAAAACCCAAAAATTGGGTTGCTTTAGAAGATCCAGACCCGAAAATATGAACCCGGATTTGGGATCGAATGTGTTAACGGCTAAAAGTGTGATCCTTTCTCAAAAAAAAAAAAAAAAAATTTTATTCGGTTTCGTGGGCTTTGACGAAACCAAAAACCCATCAAAAGTTTCGATCCATCCAATTAGTTTAAAACAATGATAATCATAATCACATCTTAACTTTGAACTCCAAATATAAGGCCCTGTTCGGCACACTAAGGGGAACGGGAATGGGTCTGGGAACACCAAATTTTTTAACTGACTTTTACTGTGCTCGTGAGTGAATTTTTTTTTTCCCACGGCAACAGTATTTCGCCGAACAGGACCTAAACGATGAAGTTTGTTTAAAATGATTGAAAATTATAAGTAGTTGTTCAACAAACTTTCATTTATTTTCATAATTGAATTTCGTATATTATTATTTTGAAATTTCTTGATTATATTATTATTTTATTTTTGAAAATTTCCATGATATAATTATTACAAGGAATCTTGACAAAATAATTCAGAGTAATATAGTAATAATATTATAAGTCAAAAACAGTAATCATCATTTGCCTAATGCCTCAACTATGTAACTAAATTGTAGCGAGCACCACAATATTCTAATTCGTTGCTTCATAACTTTCCACATATAAGGTGCAACAAAAGATTCAACAACACAAAAAAAAAGTATGCTGTGGAGTGTTCAATCATTTATATCCATGATATTATCCTTGGACCCGGTTCTAGCTCAATACTTCTCTCTTACATATGAATGTGCTCATCATGACAATTAATTTAATTAATTTTGTTATTTGAATCTTCAGTGATGTTAACAGCGACCATTCAAGAATCAAGACCCCTGTTGTACAGTTAAAAAGTTAAGGAGCTGAAGGATGCAATTGATTTTCAAGCAAGAGATGAGAAAACCCTGTTTGGGAATGTGATTGATTAATAGTAGAATGTGTTAGGATCCGGATCCGAATTCGAATCCTCCCGATACCATAAAAGAAAATCTTTTAGAATTATAATTTGGTCGATCCTGACAGTTCTTTTAACTTTGCACGAATCTTAAAGCACAAATAATATTGGCCCTACGCTATCTCGAATAAATACTGTTTTTGAATTAATCTAAAGCCATTACGCAAAATAATGACCCCATCTTACACATACCTAATAGAGGTATAGGATATTAATCCGTTAAGATCCTAAGAATTTCAACTTAGGAGTTGTAAATATTTCTCTTTTTTTATTAATATATTTGTTGGTGAATGGTGACAAATTGTCACCAACACCTAAAAAAAAGATAGTAGAATGTGTTAGAGAGAATGGTTTGTATTTTATTTTAGAAATATGCGAAAATTATGTAAAATCTTAATTTATACAAGATTTATGGTTATTTTTTAAGTCAAAATATAATTTTTGTAGTACATTTTTGAACCCTAACAAATAGCTACAATAATATTACTATATATGCATCCTAATTTTTTTGTAATTTGAAACCCCGTTAATCATAAGGTTTTTGAAAATCTAATTTATTTCTTTTGAATTGGTGATGGAAACTTATACCAATTTCTCTCTAAACGTGGTACACTAAAAGGTGTGTTGTATGCCTGACAAAGTGATAAAATGAACAAAAGGGTCCATATGAATATGATCTCGCTAATGACGCAATGCAGAGTGTTGCCTTAGCCTTGTAATCTTATTATTTAATCAAAATCAACATCTAAATTAAATCTTTAGAAAATTATATATGAAATTCCGTCAAATAGGAAAAACGGATTTCTCAAGTCTGTTCTTATTCTTATATATATATATGAGGAGGAGGGATCCACTTACAACAATTTTGAGTTACAACATCTTACACTATTTCTAGACCATTGGATTGTTATAATCAAACGGCCCAGATCAAAGACAAATTTCGCTTGCGCTCACTCTCTGTTAAATCTTTTGCGATAATTGTTTGAACTGGACCGTCCAGTTGCCAATTTCCCCGCTCTATTCTCTGTGACGCGAACTGGATTTCCCCTCTCTCTCTCTCTGTGACGCGATTTCAAACCCTTGGTGTAATCCCTCGGACGCGATTTGGATCCCAGCTCCAGATTTCAATTAAGCAATGATGCTTGTGCGTAGTTCACGATTTATCAATAAGACACTATTGATTTAAGCATCATCTATTGATTTAAGCATCATTCTTCTCTCCTCTCTCTGACCTCCTCACGGTATCTAGATGAAATACTTAATCTGAACTCTATTTATACATCTTTCTACTAAAATCAACAATTTATAAGAATGATGCTTAAATCAATGGTGTCTTATTGATAAAATTGTTTATTCTTCTTTTTTAGACAAATGGATGATATCACATTAGATGAAGTTCACGATTTGGAAGGAAATCCAATGGATGACTTCGAATTAGATGAAATCAGGAGCACGGTCCAATCTGAAGGGTAACAAAAATGTTTTAATGATATTATTTATCTTGGTCCAGTAACAATATAGTAGAAAATTTCAATCTAACATAACATTTTTAATGATATTACAGGAGGAACAAACTTTCACAAAAGTCAAGAAAATATGAAGGCGTGCAACCTTTTAACGGCATGGAGTTTGAATCACTTGAGGAGGCTGAGTGTTACTACAAACTTTATGCTCAAGTCAGTGGATTTAACGTACGCAAACGAAATACTGTTACTTTTCCAAGAAGTAATGAAGTAAGATATCGCCGATATGTATGCTCATGTGAGGGGTATTGTTCGGAGAAAAAATCAGTAAATGATGAAGAAAAGAAAGAGAAAAGGACATTGACTAGTAGAAATGGTTGTCCGGTGGCATTTACTGTGTCGCGAAAGAAAGGGACAAATAATTGGGTAGCAAAACATGTAAAAAACGTGCACAATCATGTATTGGCTAGCCCTAGAAGTGCCGTTAACCTAAGAAACCACAAACATATGTCTTCTCTTGCAAAAAACCTTGTTGAAAAATTTAGTGAGGCGGGGCTTCCTACCGGTAGAGTACCGGATATTTTAAATGATGAACCCGGTGTGAACTTCTCAAGTAGAGATTGTTGGAACCATGTGAGAAATCTAAGAACAATGAATTTGGATATGGGTGATGCGGAGAGTGTTTTTCATTATTGTAGAACAAAGCAAGTTCAAGATCTGAATTTCTATTATGAAATTTTACTTGACAAAGATTCCCGAATGGTCAACCTTTTTAGGGTGGACTCTAGGGCGCGATTATGTTATGAACGTTTTGGAGATGTGGTGGTGTTTGACACTACATACAAAACCAACAAATATTGCATGCCACTAGCTCTCTTTGTAGGTGTCAACAACCATGTTCAATCCATATTATTTGGTTTTGCTTTGTTGCAAGATGAAACAGAAGAATCATTTGAATGGTTGTTTAGAACTTGGTTAGATGCAATGAATAGTAATGCACCTATAACAATTCTCACCGATCAAGATAAAGCCATTGGAAATATGGTTAAGAAAATTTTTTCAACAACTACTCATAGATTATGTCTTTGGCATATTATGAAGAAATTTCCAGAAAAATATGAAAATCTTTACAATAAGAAGTCACCATTCAAGAAGGACATGAAGAAGTGCTTATATGAATCAATCACTATTGAGGAGTTCGAAAGAGTGGAATGCAATTATGACAAGGTACATTTTGTATAATCTAGAATATTTTGACATCTTATTATTAGTCTAGTACTATAAAATTTATATTGTTCAATCAATGTACAATTTGGCGGGTGAATCATGGCTTCAACAAAATTTATTAAATTCGGAATTTTTGGATTCCGGTTTATAATCGAACGGTGTTTTCTGCTGGTATGAGTACCACACAACGTGTCGAGAGTATGCACTCTTTCTTTGACTCCTTTGTGCATAGTGGTACAACGTTGCGGGAATTTATTGCCAAGTATGAACAAGCCCTTATGCGTAGATACATGGATGAGAATCGGGAACACTATGCCTCTAAGCACATGCATCATATCCCTAAGAAAAGGCCTCCCATAGTAGAACATGCCGCAAAAGTGTACACAAGAAAGATCTTCAACATATTTGAGAATGAGGTCGAAGAGAGCCAACTATTAACCAAGAAAAAGTTAGAGAAAGATGACTTTGTACTACCATGTGTCAAGTACTACCATGTGTCACATAACCAAAACCCTAACCAGAAGTTTACTGTTTTTATCAATACTTCTTCGCGGGGCGTTTCATGTGATTGTCATCTTTTTGAGTTTAAAGGTATCCTATGTCGACACATATTAGCTATATTTCAAAAGAAAGATATACAACAAATACCTGTCAAGTACATTCTTCCAATGTAGACCAAAGAGGCAGCCGATGACATTCCTGTTCCTATAATGGCAGAGACAGATAAGTCGTCTCTAATGCGCACAATGCACTTCCACCGCAAAGCAAATCTTTTGTTATCTTGCTTGCATGAGTGTGATGGAGCTTATGAATTGATTATGGATGCAATGGACAAAGCATATGAAGATGTTTCAAAATTGAAGAATTCTACCAAAGAAGTCATTGAAGTGGAAGAAAGCGGACTCGATGCTCCTCATATCCCTATTGCTGATCCACAAGTCTCGAAAACAAAAGGACGCACAAAAGTACGCCCAGAAGAGGTTTCAAGCAATGGAAGGTTGAAAGGTGGTTTCGAAATAGGTATGGCTCTTGCCAAAAACAAAAAAGAAAATGTGGTATTTGTCATGAACTTGGTCACTATAGTACAACTTGCAAAAATGGGTTAGATTCCTAGGATATTTAACTTTTGTGCTTCCTGTATAGATTTTGAATGCACAGGAATATATTTTGTATGAATGCTAAAGTGAATGCTAAAATGAATGCTAAAGTTAATCTATTTTGTTATATTGTTACTGTTGTGCTTGTGTTGTTATTCTATTTTTTCTGATTTGAGCATGACTTCTTTTCTTCATAATATATAAATGCTGGGTATCCAGACATCAGTTAAAAAAATAAATTATAAGGGCATCTAGAGCTCGAATTTAGCCAAACTGTTTCACAGGCTGATAGAAGACATCCCCATGAGTACATAGAAACAAGTTTCACATTTTTTGGATTTTTCTACAAGTGAAGCTTCAAAGTTCAGCTTTTAAAATAAAAAAAAACTGGTACAGCTAGTTCAGAACTGGTACAGCTTTTAAAGTATACTAGATATGTAGAGTGAAAAAAGACTAGTTGAAATTAACTAAATAGCGTAGTTTGTTCTAAAAGATAATAAATGAATGAAAAAGTAAACTTGAAACATTTTCCATAATCGTATAGTAATTTTATTAAACAATAAAAATGTTATACAAAAATAAATACAACAATACAACACATTGTGATCATACTGTGCATAACATCAATTGCATATCACTTTGTCATACATCTTTCAAAAATTAAAATTAAGGTTTTCATCTATCTAATCTTCTTTTATGGAGATCCAATAAGCTGTTTCGAGAAGCTCTCCACTTTTGAGTTGAATCTCTTCTTCTAGATATCTATCAAATAATCAAAATGTCATATGCCTCCAAGACCACTTTTGAGTTGAATTTCTTTTATGGAGATCCAATAAGCTGCATTCTTTGTTCAGTCCTCTCTTAGTGTCATATGCCTCCAAGCCTCCTTGCACTCACACTAGAACATAACTCACACTTATCAGTCAACTGAGAAAAATCCAGGGACTAAACTGCAAAACTAACAGCACAGTTGAGTAAAGGACTCAAAAACAAATACATTAGACTTGATTTCATATTTTTAGCATTTTTCTAGAATTAATTAGGCATTTTCTAAGTTGGCCTCCTGAAAATATAAAAATCAGCAATTTTCTGCTGCAGTTTCCCTATTTGCCCCTCTGTTGCACATGCCATAAATTAATTATAAAAATTTCCAAAAATAATAAGCTTTGGCACAGAGGTAGATTACTTGTTCCTCTATAATTTCATAAAAAACACAAAAAAATTAGTTTAGGGGATTGGCCATAATTAAATTTTAAAGTTTGGAAAAACAAATAAAGGCATATATGCAGCGTCATTTCTTTTAATTAAAGAAAGTGCCTAATTAACATTAGAAAAATGTATGTAAGTGGGCCAGCTGGAGACTTTATTGGGCGCTCTTCAACAGTTTACATATCATGGTGGGGGGACTGTGGCATGGTGCCAACGGGAGAGTTAACGATGGACTCCTCAATGCATATGCCATGATTGGGTGACTGTTGTGTAGGGCCAACAGGAGGGTGCATGTCAGGTTCTTCATTGATTATAGGAGGATAGGTCCTTTCCTCTTGTAGACTAGCAAACTTTCCTATAATATAATGTCCATGCTTAATAGTTGGTTTACAAAAGAAATATTAGTAATATCTTACAGCATCGTACCAGTACAGATGTGCACACCCCTAACAATCTAACAAATCTGATAGATAACAATAAAGAGCTGGTACTCCTAGTGCTGGCAAACCCAATGTGTTCAGCACTGGTACTAACCGAACTGATGAGCTCTATGCTCCTGCAGCACAGGTCGCACCCACTGACATGTTACTTGTACCAGCAGGCCAGCATTGAGATGCAATAAAACCACAATAAACTATTTTTTCCATAAAGCCAATAGAACATAAATGATTTTAAAAGAGATGGCATACAATTTATTAGCTGCTGATAAAAAATTTGGTCTTTGATGTGAGCCCGCTGATACCTCCACACATCTAGTGGGGAAGAGGGGAGCTTTCTTCTCTTGCGCATTAACAATTTAACAGCCCCATCTTGCGCATTAAGTATTTCATCTAGATATCGTGAGGAGGTCAGAGAGAGGAGAGAAGAATGATGCTTAAATCAATAGTGTCTTATTGATAAATAGTGAACTACGCACAAGCATCATTGCTTAATTGAAATCTGGAGCTGGGATCCAAATCGCGTCGGAGAGATTACGCCAAGAGTTTGAAATCGCGCCATCCAATTCGCATCAGAGAGAGAGAGAGAGGGGAAATCCAGTTCGCGTCACAGAGAATAGAGCGGGGAAATTGGCAACTGGACGGTCCAGTTCAAACAATTATTGCAAAAAATTTAACAGAGAGAGGGCACCAGCGAAATTTGTCTTTGATCTGGGCCGTTTGATTATAATAGATCCAATGGTCTAACAATAGTGTAAGATGTTGTAACTCAAAATTATTGTAAGTGAATCCCTCCTCATATATGAGATGGCCTATTGTGCTTTGCAAAGTAAAACACTCTTTTTACTTCGGGTCATATTTTTCATTTTGAAAATCCAAACAACCAATCCGAACCATTCAACATGTTCTAAATATTGAAATGTGCTTGGTGACTAAATTTTACATTTTTTTGGAATTTTTTTAACTATTTATTAAGCCACTTTGAAAATCGCCCCACTGTAAACAGTAAAAAACAGTAAAATTTCTGGACCACTGGATCAGTGATTTTCAAAGTGGCTTAATAAATATTAAAAAATTTCCAAAAAATGTAAAATTTAGTCTCCAAGCACATTTCAATATTTAGAATATGTTGAACGATTCGGATCGGTTGTTTGAATTTTCAAAATAAAAAATATGACCCGAAGTAAAGATGATGTTTTACTTTGCAAAGCACAATAGCCATCTCTCTCTCTCTATATATATATATTCTTTTCACAGAAAAATGAAAAGAAAAATGCTATGTTTTCCATCTCCACCTACATATATATATATTCCTTTTGTTACTTGCTGTTACATGATATGATATGCTTGATCCATTTTTTTTTAAAATCTTATATTGCTATATTACTCTGAATTAATTTGTCAAAAGTTCCTACATTATGTCATGCGCCTCATGACAAATTTCAGAAAATAAAAATATAATCATGCGCCTCATGTTCCATGCCTCAATCATGTCTTACATTCTTATCTCCGTTTTCAAAGTCTAAATAGTCAAATCCAAATCGCTCAACATTATCATCATATTAAAATTTGCTCGGAGACCAAATTTTATATTTTTTGGAAATTATTCATCATTTTTTAGATAGATATCAAATTATTATTTTTCATAATATTATAGATCATCCAAATCCATAATCATATTTTTCAGGTCTGATCTCTGTTAATCTTTAATTCTTCTATTGATGTACAATATCAATATATCATAGAAAGAATAGATCCGTTTCCATCTATTTTTCAAAGCTTTTCATATGATAGATTTCTAAAGATTGATTTAATGTCGGTTTTATTTTTATTGATTAAAAGTTATAGCTAATAAAGTGATACATTATGCAAACAGGTTTTTCAAAAAATGCCTTTTCGCTTTTCTCGTGAGATAGAGTGCAATTTTGGTCCGTTGAAAGGTAACTTTCGAGGCCAATTTTGGTATAAGATGAAAAGAAAAAAGTCAACCTAGGAATTGACTCATCCAGCTATTGATTTTCCAACATATTGATCTTATCTTGTACTAAAACTAAATATAATTAAATTTAACACATATACATTACTTTCTTTTATATTAAACCAGATAAAAGATTCACTTTTATTATTTGAAATGGTAAAAATTAAATTACCAAATGATATTATTATGATGTATCACTAAATAAATGGTCCCTCTTCTTATAAATTTGCATTTTATTAATTCAACTTCCTAGCTCACATTTTTTGTAAGTATGTAAATGCTTTTAATGCTTGTTGAATACATTGTGTGAACAAGCACAAATTATGTGTGAACCAATTTATATTATAACTTCTTAAATGCTTAATTTGAGCGCCACTTCAAGCTTCTACTTAGGTTTTTCGGTAAATTGAACACTACAATAGACTTGACATATGTTTTGATGTTATAAACTAAAAGATTTTATACTTGCGTATTCTTTATTAGATTTTGGAGAAAACCAAAATAATAATTGTTGGTAGTTTAGCCAAATAATTGTTGGTGTTTCAAACCAAATATGCTCACCGTCTTCCTGTTCATCGCCTTCATCTACATTAGATAGTTGAAGGAAGAGATCCACTAAAAGTCCATGTGGGACCTCGTCATCAGTGGAGTTAGGATCATCGCCAAAAGCAGTTTCTAGATAAACATTGACGACATTTACGAGCGAATGCACCACTTTGCATTATATTTTACAAAAAAATTAATTTTAAACTAAAAATTAACAATAAATTAGATTTTCTTACTTTTTTAAAATATTCCATTTTAATACAATGCTACTCACACTAGTGGAAAAACACAAATCAGGATCGGTTATATTCGCACATCAGGATCGGACCTACAACCGATCCTGTTCCAGCCGATACAAGTAGTCAATCTCAACTGTATCGGTTAAACCACCGATCCAGATAGGAACCATCTGGATCGGATAATAAAAAGAAAACCGATCCCGATTTACAGGTATCGGGATCGGTTTTCTTTATTAACCGATCCCAACTAGTTAGAATCTGCATCGGTTACTAATTCAACCGATCCCGACTTGATAGTATTTGGATCGGTTAAATACCAAACCGATCCCGCTTTGTCAGTATCAGGATCGGTTCAATATTAAACCGATCCTATATTTATTATCTGGGCAAATTAATAAAAAAAATTTTTAATTACAATTAAACAATTGGATCGGTTCTTAAGTAACCGATCCTATAACGAGTATCAGGATCGGTTGAATTAC
This sequence comes from Carex parvula, assembly GCA_025461045.1. Classification (NCBI taxonomy): domain Eukaryota; kingdom Viridiplantae; phylum Streptophyta; class Magnoliopsida; order Poales; family Cyperaceae; genus Carex; species Carex parvula. Next base: position 85,622 of record JAJGRW010001306.1, on the reverse strand, counting down.
CCGATCCAATATTTCTGGCCAATATAAAAAATATTTTTTAAAATTACAACAAAACAACTGGATCGGTTAAAATACAACCGATTCAGATAACTATCAGGATCGGTTTTCTTATACGAACCGATCCCGAAGGTTGTTATCACGATCGGTTTTACATAAAGAACCGATGCTGATAGTTATCTGAATCGGTGAATAAAGTATTAACCGATCCTGATTTGTTACTGTGTTTTAAAAAAATTTATTTTATATTTGGCCAGCTTCCAGTATATTTTGCTGGCCTATATAGGATATCACATGCATCAGGAATTATCACAAAAGACCTATCATATATGCATCAGGAATCACCACAAATCGATACACATCCTAAATTATTATAAAAGTATCACGTTCATGCAAAGTGTACTCCATATCTTAGAATTATTAAGCTCCTAAATTATTACAAATTATCACATCCTCAATTGTTTTACTTTTTTTAATGAGTACCTCCTTTAAGAAAAAATTACACCACGAGTTGCGAATCTCGTCCATTCTGTAATCCGGGTACTTAGTGGGAAAGTCCTGCATTTTTTAAATGATATAAGAGCACAATTAAAAATGTACTTAATTATATTTGAAGCAACTATGTTTACTTTTGGAAAATATATAAATGTATATATACCTTCATTTTCAGAAAATCACGGAGGAAGCGATGTATTATGTCGTGCACGAACATCATGACATAATATCCACATTCCCAATTTCCACCTTGTTGTGGGCACTACATTACACATCAAGAGAGTTAAAAAATTAAACAATTTTTGCACATATAGATTTTGACCAATTTTAATTTGCATCTAGGTCCCTATAATCATATCATAACCAAATTTCACCATTTTTTACATCTAAGTCCCTCGTTTAACATCACGAACTTAGCAATTTACAAACAATAAGAGGAGTTAAAAAATAAGTACTTACCCTGCAATAATTAATCTTCAAATTAGAGCATTTTCCAGTTCCTCCAATCACCTGGTCCATTTGGTAGGGACTATTGAAAAAAATACTTCCAATTCTAAGAAAAATATTAATGAAAATCTATAGATTTGACAAATGAAAGTTTGAAAAGCATACATTTTGAGCGCATCGATGATCTTCGGGTGATGTGGAACCGATTTCTTACCAACGGTCTTACCGGAACAATAAACACTAGAAGAATTGAACACGTACACCTGACTCTCTCTTGGCATAAGCACGACCAAGAGCCAATGTTCTCTGCATATTAGGTTTTGTATCATCTCACATTCTATAATTTCTACGAAATGAAAGAAACTTAATAAAATTAGAATATATATATAGCACTAACAACTGATGATACGGTATGAATATCAATTTCTTGTTCCGGTTTTGTCTCAGTGCCTCCTTTATGTATGTCTCGACGTATCCTTTTGATTGGGCATCACTGTCCAACAACAGGAAATTTGTTTTCATGGGGTCCATGAAACCAACACGCTCATCTTCTCGATGTTCCTCCTTGTTGTATTTTTGCACATACCTGCAAAAAAAGGCATACAGGTGATCTCAATTTTTTCATTTTGGATTAAAAGTACTACATTCTACCATTATTACGAATGTTAACTCACATCATGAAGATCTGAATAATCAGTGCGGTGAGCCACTCCTTTGGTTTAACCAACGTCAAAAAATCATCTGCATTGACTACCAGGGGTTCTTCAGTGTGGAAAAGGTCAGGTGGCAGATTGACGTGAAATGCATTGTTAGGTTGGCTCAAGAACCGATCACGCCGAAGGGTATAAGACTGTGAAAAAAGGCCAAAATCGATACCACCAAACATGTCTGCGCCAGTTTGTACCACATCCCCAGCAGTACGAACTTTGCGTGGCTCCTGCAATTAAGATAATACCATCAACTAAACTCTACCATATAGATACAAATTTATAAGTATAAGAAGTTGTAATAATAATATGCATTTTTTACCTGATCAATGGATATCATATCCATCGGCCATGCGGTGGAGCTGCCAACGGCTGAGATGATGGTTGGCATGTCTTCATGTGGTACAGGTAGAGGGGTGTCTTCTTCACCCGGGACCACTTCATCCACCATTACCCTTGCATGGTCGGGTGGTAGAGGCCTCGTGTGAATGGTCTCTTCACAATTTACTGGAACATTAATTGTCCCCGAAGCCACTTCAACCTTCTTCCCATCTCGATGCAAGAGAAGTCTGCATCCTCGTTGCGACGGCTGTACATGCTAAAAATATTCATTCGAATGACATAATATGTATAAAACTAAGGCATGTACGTAATATAATTATTTTTTTTATTCGAATGGAAAAATATGTATTTATTTGCATTACCTCCATCGGAAAAAAGAGGGAAGACCGTGGTCCAACTGACTGGCAGCTGCTCTGAACGGCTGTTGGGCTGTGAGCGGCTGTTGGGCTTTCCGCGATTATTCCTTGGCCCATCAATGTAGCCATTTGCTCCTCTAACATTTCTTTCATTCTCTCCTCCATTTCTTCCTTTAATCTCGCCTCTGCAACTTGTACTCTCGCCGCCAGTTCTCTCTGTATCCTATCTTCAATGTCCGTGCCAGACCCCGAAGGCACGTGTCTCCTCCTTTTTCCGCACCCCTGATATGCCTTTTTAATACCCACCAGAGCTCCAAGGCCTCTCACCCTCCCAGCATGTTCCGGATTCGGCAGAGATTTTCCTAGAACATCGTCGTAACGATCAATGGGCAACAAGCCTTTGTTGAAAGCCTCTTGTTGTTCTTCCTAAAATGACAATGCCAACATGTTACAACATAATAAATTAGAAATGAATTTCAAGGAATGAAAATATCTAAATCCTCACAATAGTCTTGACGACTGCTTCTGTGTCCTCGTTGGGATAAAGACGTCCCTGGCCATCGGCTGAGGGCTTCGTGTGTCCTAATGTCCATGAGACATGCCTATACTGAACAGACATATCAAGAAACTGCTCCTGTGACAGTATAGTAGTTGACCCTTGGGTAGACGGATCACTACTTACTTCTTTCTCGTTTGCAATGTGCTGGAAAACTTCTTTGAGCCTATTCTGGAATTTCTCACCGTTGTACCCTCTGGATCCCAGGTAATGTTTATACTTGTTCTTGGACTGATTCTCCTTCCCCTTATTGCTTTTATTCTGAAATTTACCCAAAGAAACAATTGCGGGTTATGAAAATCGTTGAACAATTAAACAATTAGGTTCATTGAACGTTAAAGTTAAAAAAAAAGATACCTTGAATTCATCCGACCGGCGGGACTCGACAAAGGCATCCCAATCTTGTTGGGTGATCGAGAGCTTCTCAAGGTCGGGCGTCGTGCTCGCGTTGACGTGCTTAGTAAGAGCTACTCTGAACTTTCGGTGCATTTCTGCCATTTTGGATAGTACCTTATTCTTCAAAAAAGGATCATCACCATCAATGTTCCAGTCCATCTGCCAAACAAATTCAAACGAAATCAAGGTTTCCGTGAGTAATTAAATTTAACTTTGCTAGCCTGTGAGCTTAGGACAGTGTTATTTACCTGGATTTGGTTCCATATCTTTTCCTTCACGTCGTCTTCTACCTGAGACCACTCTAGGCACGTTATAGGAACGGTCCTTCTTACCAATATCCCAAGGTGCGAGGGAAATTTAGTGGTTTGCCTATTAATAATAGGCCTCCCAATTGCATCAAATTCAACATGCTTGCCGGTCTGATTAACGACGGTAGCAAGTTGGGAAGGCCCTCTTACTCGCTTCTCACCCGAGGCGCGCTCGCTACCACCACCACCACCATTACCACCACTAGCCTCACCAGCACCACTAGACATGATAGGAGCAGCTCGATGACCCTCCTGGAAAAATTATATAAATTCAAACGAGCGTTATACAAATCAGTCAGTGGAGACTGATGAAAATTCCCAACCAAAAAGCCATCTGAACGGTTAGATAGAGAATAAAAAAACAACCAATTTAGAGTGAAAATTTGATTTATTTAGATTTTTCTGCTATTTTTAGTGAATTTTCAAAACTGGAGCAGCATGTGTATTTGTGCTGTTTTTTCATATCAAATCGAATATAAATGCTAAGAATATAAATTTTTAGCCAGAGATCGGCAAGGCAGCATATAACTTTGTGCAATGTAAACCTTGATCCCAATATAACTTTGAATAATATAACTTTGAACAATATAAACTATGAACAATTTTACATGCTAAAAATATAAACTATGAAAAGTAAAACTTTGAACAACCAAGGCCGGTACCAGCAACAGCAACACAGTAACTCAGCAACACCAAGGCCGGTACCAATTAAACGGTGAACAATTTGAGCTCTCAAGGCCGGTACCAATTAAAAGGTGTTTGAGCATTTACCCGAAATTAGGCGAAATTAGGCCGAGAGAGAGAGGGAAGCACGCAGAGCACCGGCACCAGAGGAGAGAGGAGAGAATGCGCGGCGAGAGAGGAGGCGGGGAGGCGCGGCGTGAGCACCGTAAGACAATGAGAGTACCGAGAGGCGGATTTTGGTAGAGAGGCGGCGGCGTGAGCCCGATAGAGGCGGTGTTAGCACCGAGAGAGGCGGAGTGAGCCCGAGAGAGAGAGATTAGCGAGAGAGAGAGGGAGTGAGCTCAGATTGAGTTTTGAAAATGGTTGAGGAGATGAATTTTCGCTAAGTACCGAGAGAGGCCCCAAATAAAATATCACCGCGAAAATATATCATCATCAGGATCGGTTTTATGTTATTAACCGATCCTGTTTTATTTTTTGGTCATCAGGATCGGTTATTTTAATAACCGATCCTGAGTACCAATTATCAAGTTCGGTTAACTTAATAACCGATCCTGATGCATACATTAATTAATTCGGTACTTTGAAAAACTAAATCACTGTTTACATAATTTCAATGGATTTATGTGATGCATCAAATTTACATTCACATAATTTACATTTACATAATTTCAATGGATTTATGTAATGCATCAAATTTACATTTACATCAAATTTACATTCACATAATTAAAATGAAAGAAAAAAATCTTAAATATTTATGACACCTTGCATGCAACCCATAGTCAAGTAATTATAATGCCTCCTGGAAAAAAATTAATAAACCCATTAAGTAAGGAATATTGAAGTTTTTTTTCATTTTGGAAAAGATTTAAAAAGTCTAGATATGACATACCAATAAAACATTGAATATCAATTTTATTCAATCCATTCTCCTTCATTATGATCGTTGCGCATGTGAATTGTTTCATTATCCACAACAGTTGGTAAATATGCCATGCCAATGGAAAAAGGAGGTATATCATCAAAATGATCGTACGGTTCTTCGTCGTCTACGTTATCAATCCCGACAATACGTCTTTTCCCGGAGAGGACAACATGTCTTGAACGATCGGCCGGATCAGTTATGTAGAACACTTGTGTGGCTTGTCTTGCAAGTATAAATGGATCATCCTTGTATCCAACCTTATTGAAATCCACCAAAATGAAACCATCGTTATCAACTTTAACGCCCTTACGATTGTCGACCCATTTACACTGAAATATCGGGATCTTAAATTTTCTGTAATCTAGCTCCCAAATTTCTTCGATAAACCAGTAATACGACATCGAGGCATGCGATGGTCCGGCACCTTTAGCTCCTGAAAAATCACTCGACACGGCTACCACAGTCACTCCGCTGTTTTGCACGGTACTCTTTAAATCTTGACTTCTTGTGTAAAATGTATACCCATTGATGTCAAATCCTTGGAAGGTTTTCACGACATGGACTGGACCGAGAGCCAACATTTTGACAATTTCTTTAATGTTTTCTCCCTCTGGAGCTTTCATGACTCTACGTGTAAACCATCCTTCGAACTTTTCATTGTGTTCTCCAATCAACCACTTATCGGATTTCTTAGGATTCTGTTGACGCAAGAAAGTCATGTGCTCGTCCAAATAAGGATGAACGTCGGTGAGGTACTGCAAAACATGTAAATGTGCTAGGGTCATCGTTTTATGTAAGGGCACGATTAATTTCGATCCCAAGGTGCCTACCCCGTGAAGTCTTCCGTCGTGCCGAGGTTTAGGGATGCCGATGGCTTTTAAATCATCCAGATAATTAGTACAATACTCAATCACCTCTTCGGCAGCATATGCTCTTACAATGCTGCCCTCAGGACGATATCGGTTCCTCACATATCCCTTTAACAATCCCATGTATCTCTCGAACGGATACATGTACCGCAAGAAAACAGGCCCACACATCTTAATTTCTCTAACTAGATGAACAATTAAATGAACCATTATATCAAAAAAAGCCGGCGGAAAATACATTTCAAGGTGACAGAGAGTGACAACAACCTCCTTCTGCAAAGCATCTAACGTATCAGGATCATTTACTTTGCAACAAATGGCGTTGAAGAAAAAACAAAGCTTTGTGATGGTCTGTCTAACGCATGGTGGCAATATGCCCCGGATTGCAATAGGAAGAAGCTGTGTCAGTAAAACATGACAGTCGTGGGACTTCATACCTATCAATTTTAAACCCTCCAGTGAAACTAGGTTCTTAAAATTTGAAAAATATCCAGATGGTACTTTTACACCATGAAGGCATTCACATAAACTTGTTTTTTCTTTTTTTGACAACGTATGCATGGTTGTAGATCCGGCCGTATGTTCAAGAATTGCATGTCTTTTCGGGCATTGATACCGTCCTTAATTTTTTCCGGAATATTCAACAATGTTCCAACCATATTATCACACACATTTTTAACCACGTGCATCACATCGAGACAGTGTCGAACCTCTAAATGCTCCCAGTATGGCAAATCCCAGAATATTGATATCTTCTTCCATGTAATTTTCGGAGACCCTTTCTTTCTCACCGCCTTTTTTTCCATTTCCCAAACTGATTTTCGATATCCTTTACTCTCGAATAAACTTGTTGACCGGTTAATGGATAATTTACTGTGATATTCTCGGTCTTTCCATTGAATGCTTTCTTTCTCTTTCGGTGTTCGTGGTTGGCAGGAAGAAATCTACGATGACCCATGTACACATTTTTTGAGGAATGTGGTAGCCACATATCGACTGTATCATCCATGCAAATAGGGCACGCTTTTTCTCATTTAACACTATAACCCGATAAATTACCATAGGCCGGAAAATCATTAATGGTGCAGACAATCATGGCCCGTAATGTGAATTTCTCCTTGGTATATGCATCAAATATCTCCACTCCGGGATGCCATAATTTTCTTAAATCCTCAATCAATGGCGCTAGATACACATCTATGTCGTTTCCGGGCTGTTTGGGTCCCGATATTAGCATGGTCAGCATGATGTATTTGCGTTTCATACATAACCACGGCGGAAGATTATAAATGCACAATAGAACCGGCCAACTGCTATGCTTACTGCTCATGCTACTGTGCGGATTCACTCCATCTGCACTCAGCCCGAGCTTTAGGTTTCTTGGGTAACCGCCAAATTCGGGAAATCTTCTGTCAATATTTCTCCACTGAGGAGAATCAGCGGGGTGCCGTAATTTTCTGTCCCTTTTCCGGTTATCGACATGCCAACGCAATAATTTTGCTTCTTTGGCATTTGAGAACAAACGTTTGAATCTCGGTATCACGGGGAGGTACCACAGTACCTTTGCCGGAGGTCCTCTATCGGATTTATCACTTCCCATTTTATCGCTGGTTAGATGCTTTCTACTATAACGTGATGCACCACATTTTGGACACTCGTGGAAATCTTCATACTCATTTCGATATAATATACAATCATTTGGACACGCGTGTATTCTTTGAACTTCCAAATCCACTGGACACAACATTTTCTTCGCTTCGTAAACATTATATGGTATCTCGTTTCCTTCCGGAAGCATTTCTTTCAATGTTTGTAATAACGCAGTAAAACTTTTATCACTGCAACCGTTAGATGCTTTAAGGTTATACAATTTTAATACACCTTTCAATTTTGAAAATTTAGAACAACCGGGATACAATTCCTTATTAGAATCTTCGTACAAATTCTCAAATACACAGTACTGCTTATCATTATCAAAATCCTCTTCTAAATCACGTAACATTTGATCAAAATTCTCAGTTTCATCTACCACCATATCATCGGTCCCATCGCGTGGTGCATCACCACTTCCGTCACTCCCACCAGTATGGTATTCCTGATGCTCACTACCTATATCGGTTTCCAAACTCTCGCCATGCCATATCCAACGCTTATATTGTTGCTTGAATCCACGTCGGATTAAATGGTTCCTCATTTGGTTGGGATTGGAAAATTTATTCATATTGTTACAATCACGACAAGGACACGACATCAGCCCAGTCCCATTCTTCACCGTATCTTCCGTACCAACTTTCATAAATTTATCAACACCGGTCATATATTCATTGGATATACGTGATGTTCCGTACATCCAACTGCGGTCCATCTGCAATTATAAGAAAAAACAATTAAGCACAAGGGAATGGTACTTTAAATGTTCACACTAGGGCTTAATTAGATGGGGCCGGTTACCATCCTATCCCACTCTTTAAATACTTTATCTTAGTAGTAATCACTTGTTAGTCGTGTTTTAGTATTTAAGAAAATTTCGGCAGCATTTCCCCTTAGTTCTCCAAATATTCGGGAAACTAATAAGAGAAAATGCTGCCGAAATTTTCTTAAATACTAAAACACGACTAACAAGTGGTCACATTCTAATTGAGACAAAGTATTCAAAGAGCAGTCCCAAAACAGAAACTATTCAAAATTAATCCCTAATGGATTAATTTTGAACGGGTTTTATGACCTAAAGGCATTATTCATTGGGTTGTGGCTCATAAGACAATACTCTAGCTAGATACCTAATGGTGAAAATACCTTTAATTAACTATATATACTATTATCAAAATACATGATCAAGTTTCATTCACAAAACTAAACATGAGGTTCATGTTGTACTTACAATTTTTTGGATGCCGAATCGAGTGAGATGAAGATCGTTGCACCAGATTCCTCAATAATAGCCAATCTACAAAAATAATGAGAATTGAGTTGAGCTTTTGAAGCAAAATACACCACATGAGCCCTAATATAAAAACAAATTTTAAATTCTTGAGTCTCATCAATCCAAGTTAAAAATGCTTCATTAATTTGATTTATATGAGCATGTGTAGAATGAGAAATATAGATCAAATAAAAACCCCTTGAATTTCCTAATTTCTTGATTCTCTATGGGATTGTGCCTAAAATTAGTTAGCATTTTAAATTAAAAATGAAGGAATCGGGTTTATATTACCTCAATCAACTATCAACCGAGATAAATCAACAAATGATCAAAATGAGGAAGAGAAAACACTTGTTTCGGGTAGAGAGAGTTCAGAGATCGAAAACACCTCAAAGAGCAGAGACAGATCGCGCACTGGAAAGGGAGCAAAAGACCTCGTATTCTGGAAAGGGAGAAGGTAATTAACAAGGTATCAGGATCGGTTGAGTTAGTAAACCGATCCGGATAATCATCAGGACCGGTTAATTTGTTAGCCGATCTTGCTGGTTATCTATCAGGATCGGTTAATTACTAAACCGATCCTGATACTAAACAATCACGATCAGTTATTTATTAACCGATCTTGATGAATATCAAGAACGTTTTTTAAATCATTCTGAAAATAAAAAAAAAGATTTTATATTATTAAATATTTGTGACTTACATATTATATTAATTTTTGCCAGGATTCATTTACTGACCGGACAATGGAAAGCATGCAAGTTGTTCTTCAATATTTATGACTTATTTTATTTCGAGTTTTAAGTATTTATCTTTTTTTTTATTTCATGATAAAACTTTAGGAGATTATTTTATTTCATGTTTTAATTGCATATTTTTTAAGATATGAATTCAAATCACTTGAGGTTACCTGACGGAGTACAATTGAAATAGATGGTATAAGATTGTTATTTGAACTTGACACGAATCTCAAAGCACAATTAATACTGGCCCCGGCTGAGAGTAAATCTAGACCGTCCCTTTCAATTGTCTTGAGACAAGAGCCTCAAGTGATACGGATCCCAAAAGAAAACGGAGTAGGTCTGATGCCCATCGGACCTACTTTTAGGTTCAACGCCACGCTGACCGTCCGATTTAGTATAAGATTTGTGCGCACGAAAAAAATTTAAACATACACGCACGGGGTTTAAAGCATTTTGCACGCATCTAAAAGCAAATTGATGGTGATTAAACCCATCGAACCGAGGTAGGTCCGATGCCCATCGGACCTACTCTCAAGTCATCCCAAAAATATCGGGTAGATGGATATTAAATGCAAAACTAAATTCAGGATCGGTTATTTATATTTTAACCGATCCAGAAACTATCAGGATCTGTGTTTTATATTAAACCAACGTCGATGGTACACAAACAGGATCGGTGTATTATAAAGAACCGATCCTGATACTCAAGTGGCACTTAAAATGAGGAGCCTTCCCTCTTCCCTCTCAAACCGATCAACTTCCATTCAAAAATCTGGATTTTTCTCTCCTTCAACAATCGCCATTTCTTGCAGTAGGTTTTCATTGATCACTTTGTCAAGGTTTGAATGTCCTTCCTTTCTTTGATCACTTTGTTTTCATTATTTTTTACGTTGTCTATTTTCTCGTATTAGAAATGCCTCCTCGCCGTCGGTTCATAACGAGCAAGGGCGATGACTTTGCAAAGCACTTCACCAAGCGAGAGTTGAAGGAGTTCTTCTACAGTGATGACCCGGCCTTGGCACTCGTAGCTGAATGCATTCTTGATTCCAATCCTTACTCGATCCGGATGGTGACGGTGATGATGAGGACAGTGACGGTGATGAGGATAGTGACGGTGAAGAAGTTGAGCTCGAGGTGAAAGAACGACAAACCTGGGCTGAGATGGGGGAGTGTTTCGAGTGCCTCTTTTTGGCCAAGGAGGATGTCATGCTCCGTTGTAAGACATGTCGCAACACATTCCATCCGGAATGTGTTGGCAAGGAGGTCAAGGAGAACAAGGACCTCCGACTTGTCAAATGGAGATGCCCAACATGCATCGACGGGCCATCAAAGTCTCTTGAAGACTAAGTTTATTTTTTGTTGCAACTAATTAAGTTTATTTTGAGATCTATATGATCTAACTTCTTATATGGATGAATTTGTTAATTTACTTCTTTTGGATGAACTTGTTATTTTGAGATCTATATGATCTAATTTAATTCTATTGAACTCTTTGTTGAATGGTAAGTTACCTTATTTATATTATGGTTGTTTTTATTTATGGTTGTGTGATGCTTGATTAAATTGTGATTTGTTTGGCATATTGTTTTAATTGCATATTTGTATGTCATGTGTGAATAATGGGTGTCAATCACAAATGAGTTGCTTGAATAATTGGTGTGGATCACAAATTATATATTTTTCAACATACGTATATATCTATATCTGCCTGAATTGGAAAAAAAAAATGGCAGAAAGACCTTTATCAGGGTCGGTTTTTTACTAGTTCACCGATCCTGAAATCCATCAAGATCGGTTAATATAAAGAACCGATCTTGATAGTCATCAGAATCGGTTAAAGAGTAAACAACCGATCCTGATTGACTTTCTGCAATTTTTTTCTTTTTTTAAAGCAACACAAATGAAAAACGATTATTTGTTCAAATTTTTATTTTTCTGCTTACTATATGGCTTTATATTGAAAATGTCAAATCTGGACAAATTGACTCTCATTTAGGTTGCCAAAAGTCGGTCTGGAAGAGGGGACAAGTCGGTTCTTCTCTGCTGTTGCCATTAGAATTTACCGAGCCTAACATGAAGATAAATGTTTTAATAAATTATATTTCATGTTCAAGAGTTGAATGAAGGAGAAGGATGCTAAAAAAAAAGCAAGAGTCTGATAAAAAGTTCGACAAATCAAATGTTTTTTCTATGGAATCGAAAAAATTTGAATCTTATTCTATGGAATCAAAAAATTCAAATAGAACCGATCAACAATCAAAATCGGTTAATTTTAACCGATCTTGAATGTCATCAGGATCGGTTTTGTTAATAAACCGATCTTGATTGACTTATCTGCAATTTTTTGATATTTTTAAAGCAACACATATGAAAAACGATTATTTGTTCAAATTTTTGTTTTTTCTGCTTACTATATGGCTTTATATTGAAAATGCCAAATCTGAACAAATTGACGCTCATTTAGGTTGCCAAAAGTATGTAGGTCTGGAAGAGGGGACAAGTGGGTGGTTCTTCTCTCCTGTTGCCATTAGGGTTTACCGAGCCTAACAAGAAGATAAATGTTTTAATAAATTATATTTCATGTGCAAGAGTTGAATGAAGGAGAAGGACCTTCAAAAAAAAGCAAGAGTCCCATGAAAAGTTCGACAAATCACATGTTTCTTCTATGGAATCGAAAAAATTTGAAACTTATTCTATGGAATCAAAAAATTCATATGTTCCTTCTATGTAGTGGAAAAAATTCCCAGGATCGGTTAATTATTTAACCGATCTTGAATGTTAACTGTCAGTATCGGATAATAAAAAACCGCTCATGATACTTAACAATCAAGATCGGTGTATATATATACCGATCTTGTTTATTATCTGGATCGGTGTGTGTAGAACCCGATCCTGATACTAGTTATCTAGATCGGTTAAAAATGTAACCGACCGTGATACTTAACAATCAAGAGCGGTTATCATATTTACCCGATCCCAAAGGTATTAGTGTCAGTGTTTTAATTTAACCGATCCTGATGAAGCGATACTGTTTGCATATTTTCCACTAGTGTCACTTATATTTAGAAAATTTTGGAAAGCGCACACATATTGATAAATCTCTTTTGACATTTCTATTTTTCAATTTGGGTATATTTCAATTTGGGACGAAGTATATACTAATTGCTAATTTTCACGATTTCCAGTTTTATGAGACTCGTTAAAAAATGGCAAAAAGATTGAGGTTCCCATAAACAGATTCGGTATTGAGAATAAATACGGATTCGGATGGGAAAAAAGAGTTTTTGATAAGTAGCTAGGGTTGGTGGCATGCATTTTATTTATTTTTGCAAGCATGCATTTATATGAGTAAAATAATTTGTGTTAACATAATTTTTTCAACAATTCTTTAAATTTTTTTCATTATTAAGCACCAAAAAGTGACTTATTTTTTGTAAAAAAAAATCGAGTTTTATATCTGTGAAAGTCAATTTTCTATTGATTTATGCGATTCCAATTTCACATACTACTTTGATGCTGATCATACTAATTCCTTAATTTCACAACCATGCATGTAATGGAGGTATATATCTCCTGAAATTGACGATTTAACGATATTATTTCTCATATCATGAGGAAACTAAAAAGAATTATTTTTATTTTTTTTTCAATCGACCATATAATTACAAAACTGGTGGTACATATTTAATTTGTGTGGTTTACAGTTTGACAAGAACTTAATTTATCAGAAAAGTCTCAAATAAAATGACTTTATTAATAAGATAACCAAACATTATTAACACTAGTAATTATCACCCCAAAATGATGAAAGAAGCTCAGGAGCTGCGGTCAAGTCATCCTCAGCGTGTTGGTACTTGGTAGAGCGAACAAGTTGTTATTTCCTATCAACAACGGATCACCTATATATGGAGTCTATCTCAATCCATTTATTTATATCATATTTCATGTTTATTAGGAATATGCAAATAGAAAGTCGGCCTTAATTTGAACAAAAGGCGAATTCTGTTTGTTTAGTCAAACAATTTCAAATACATATTTCCATGTTTTTGGGACTAATATAACATCCCGATGTCTTGACCAAGTATCTCTTAAAAACACTACCGTACAAAGATTTCGCCTTTAATTAAATAAATTATAGAAACGAATAGAAGTTCGCCTAACATAATACAGACACATGCTAGTATACTAGTATGGCTCTTCGCTTAAACTCCTTCAATGTTTAAAATCTTGGGGAATTAATTTCATACATATCTTTCAAATAAAATTATAAATTGCCATTTTTTAAATTTATAATAAAAAAAGTAACTTGTGTAAGAGAAATATTCAGTCTTGTAATTAACTGATTTGTGAGGAAAAATAATTCATTTTCCTACTTGTGATGTATATATACACAGTGGTATTCAGGAGAGCAGCTTGGGTCCGATGTCCATCGGACTCAAATTTGGGTCTGATGAGTTTCGAGACTGTCCGATCTGTTTTAAGATTCGTGCGCACGAATTGCAAAGCAGACGAGAAAGTTGTGAGCACGGATCTTAAAGTTGATCGAACAGTCATTTAACCCATCGAACTCACTTTGAGTCCGATGGGCATCGGACCCAAATTGACCTTGGTATTTAGACATATTCTTAGGGCTGGCAAAAAAATTTGTGGCTCGTGGCTCGATCGTGACTCGTAGCTGACTCGCTCGCTCGTTACTGGACCGAGCTGGGGCCTAGCTCGCTCGCCACTAGCTCGGTTCAGAATTAACGAGTTCAAGCTGGGGCCTAGCTCGCTCGTTAGTTCGCGAGCTAGCTCAGCTAGGCATCAATTTGTGAATTTGTATGAATTTGTGTGCATTTTATACTGTCTAACTCGGTTCAGCTTTGTCACACCCCCTTTCCGGAGGTGCGACAGTTCCTACCGCGTACCTTTTACCTATTCAATATACGTAACATAATACATGGATCTTTTTATGCATTGCCAATAGCATCCATTATTTGTACCACATCCCAATATATTTACAAGAATTATTTGACCATTTATAGTGGATGATGCTAGAGATATATTCTCTGCACCCTGTCAAATATAATAAACCCAAATCTCATACCTTTAGGTGGCCCTGCTGTCAATTATAATCCCAAAAGCGTTTCTCTGTCTTCATCTAACAAACCTGTGAATCCCACAAGGGGAAACGCGTGAGAAATAATAAATTATTTCTCAGTGCTAATTGCCACTGAGGTTATTTGATTCGAAGGAAATTCATATTCAGAATGAAATCTCCGCATAAGAAACTAACAGTTCATTTTCTAATAACGAATGCAAATGCTTAATAACAGTATTCAATTGAACAACAACAATTATGTAAATAAATCAGAACTCTAAGAATCTTATCAGAATAAATGATTTTGGTCAAAATCTTTTAAATCATAAAGTCTAGTAACGTTTGGTTTCTTAACTTTACAATTTCTAGTCTGGTAACACTGACAGATACAATAACATGTATATGTCGTGTTATGGCTTATACTGTTCCACCTATTCTGGTAATTTGTTAACAGAAACAATACATAATCAATATCTCAATACTGTCTTTATCGGAAAGAAAATCAATGATAAGACAGTTCTAACTATCCTGACAATTGCTTAACAGAAACAATACGAATCAATATCACAATACTGTCATTATCGGAAAGAAAATCATTGATAAGATAGTTACCACAGTTCATTAGTCTTACAGTCACAATTCATATTTATTCAGTATCCCCTATCCAACCGGTACTGGATTCAGTTGGGGCCATTCACCATATGCGCATAAGGGTCCTGGAGTAAAGTCTAGTAGCTAGCTAGACTTTACAATATATTAATCCTTTTTCTCCACTATATGAAGGTTCAAGGATTACAGTATTCAATATTCAATCAATTCAATCACTGTGGTTTCAATCAGAATCAATCAATCGATAAACAATATCAACATGACAGTCAACAGTCTTACCTGTAATTCAGTTTCAATTGTATTGGGCTATGCATATGATGCAACAGTTCAATCAATGCAGTCAATCAAATATTCAAAATGCACAGCGAGTTACGATTTAATTCCTAGTCATGAATCTCAGACTAATCCAATAACCGCGCACCTGATATCGTAGGGCTACATGTGAGGTTGCTAACAGTCGGTTCTTCCTGATCATTCTGTCTCATCAATTTCTTTCGCAATTATGCCTACTTTAAAACAATATATACTATAATCAATATTTGTAACATTTTCATATAGTAGAGCAGTGTATGGGTTTCAATATTAAAATCCTAAGTATATGTTCATTCATTCATTTTTGTTTAGTATCTTTAAATATTTATCAAACTATATCTTTTAGATTAATAAAAGTTCCAATTTTATTAATGCCATAATTTATTAATTATTCCCTTATTTCCTTAACCCCTTTTATGTATATCAATCTCAGTTCAACATATAATTGTTCATCAATCCAACAGTCTGTATCTATCAAATAAATTTCAGTCCAAATCATTTAAGTTCAAGTTCCTGACTTATTCATTTTCGGCTTAAAACCAAAACCTAGTCCACAAAAATATATTTCAAATTTATTAACTTAAATAAAAGGCTTAACCCAAAAGAATTCAAGCCCTATAGCATTTCAGTCAAGTCCGAAAGCACAACAAATTTTACTAAACTTTATTTACTTTCTACTGGGATGAAAGCCCAATTCAATTTCTTTTTAACTTTTACTTATCAATCCGAAGGCATGTTAATCAAATCAATTTTCATTCTTCAAATTTCTAGGGTTTTGAGTCCTTTTTAACCAAACCGAAAATCCAATATTTTCCAATAGCTTTAATACAATTTGGAGGTCTTAATCAAAGCCCACAAGAACAAACATGAAACTAAATATCCAACAATGGCTAACGGGTTCAAACCCGGTAAAGAAAACAAATGAAAAAGAAGAAGATATTCCAATCAATCCACTTGTTTAACTCGGTTCACAATACTGTAGGGTTCGATTTATCATTTGTCACAAGTTATCGACTCTTAATCAGATCAGAGAGTAAACAGAAAAGAGGGAAGAGAATAAACCATAGCCGCACAACACGACTGAGGAAGCAAGAGCACAAATCAATCCACAAGATTGCTCAAGGAGCAAGAGAGAAAATCCTTTTCAATTTCTATGTTTCCTGTCTCTTTTTCTTTTGCGCAAACAACAGAGGAGGAAGAAAAGAAAGTCCCAGAAAGGACTGTGCCGTGGGAGAGAAGGAAAAAGAGATAAGAATGGAAAATAAAGTGTGGGTCCCACGGCTCATTTAAAAATCCACTTTGCAATTTAACCTCTAAATTTCTATGCTTTACAGATTAGTCCAAAAGTAATTAAAAGAACATTATATATTTATTACAACCATCAATTATATATTCATATATGTTGTATCTCACACAATTTCAATTTCTAATTTTCAAACATTCACTCCAAATATCTTAGACATTTGAGTAACAATTTATTTTTATATCAATCAATTATAATTATAAATTATCAGTTTGATAATAAATCATAACCAAATAACTTATTCACCATTGCTAATCAGTTCACAAAAATAATATTTATTCTTTGAATATTACTTACTCGCCGAAAATACATTCAGACAGTTCGTATTTTATTTTCAGTTATTAATTTCATATATCTATTTTGCAGAATGTTACATGACCGAAATGGCATTTCAGTCCGGTTTAAAAAAAAATGATGGACCGAGATGTCATTTCGGTTCTTATAATTTTTGTAAATTAAAAAGTAACCATATTAGTTTCGTGAAAATATTTTTTTTAATTATGGTTTATAAAAAACTTCACCGACAAGACTTCATTTATCATTGTTTGACTTTTCAATATCTATTTTATTTTATTCTATTAATTTTTAGACTTGTTTTTTTTTTCCAAAAAAAAGTGCTAGAAAAAAAGGTGAAATGGTTATTTTGAGTTATGAATAATAATATGCAGTCATTTCAAATGAAATAAAATCAATGATCAAAATTGTTCAACTTAATATGATATAAACGTCAAGATGTTATAGTATATCATATTTTATATACCATAATAAATACTATTGAATGTTGAAAATAGAGGTGTATTGTATTTTCACAATGAATCCACACTAAAACTATTTACAAATTCATCTTTATAGATATTTGACACAACTAATCATGTCTAATAATTAAATTGTTTATTTCAAGAGAGTGAAGATGATGCAATAGAGCATCTCCATTCCTAATATTATTAGAGTTTCTAATCTGAACTGGCATTTTTTATTTCGATTTTACGGATGTACTAGAGTTTCTTATTTAGAAATTATGTAAGAAAGTTTCTTATTAAGAAATCGTTTATAAACTCCACGCTGGCGAAATTATTGGCTAAAGTTTCTTTCTCTTGCAGGAAAGTTTCTTTATTCGCTAACGCGGCCTTAATAGAAATTCTAATTTCAATTTTGGAGATGTGGAGGATTATAAATTAAGAGAGACTTAATTTCTATTTAGTAGTTAACAGTTATTTAGAAATCAATTAGAATTGATGGGATGGAGATGCTCTAATAATTTACTTGAATTACTTAATATGGTTACAACAAGAAAGAGAACGTATGTAAACAGAGGCGGAGCTAGACTTTTAAGGTATGAGGGTGAACAATACATTGGAGAGTCAGTCATATAAAATTTTAATGATATGTATGATGTCAATTTTACAGTATCCATGACATTTTAATCTAAAGTACCTAAAGACTCCAGTCAGTGTAAGTGAATCCACCATGTATGTAAACAGTGGCAGAGTCACATAAAATCAAGTGGCGGTACTTGCCGACGATTGGCTAAAAAAAATTCAAAAATATACCTTTATTTTTGTACTTTTGTTAGAAAAAATTATAAAAATATACTGAAGACAAAAAAAAATTATAAAATTTTGTCTACTCCTAAATTTGTTTTTTTTTCAAAATAAGTTTTTATTTCTATACTTTTCTGAGGAACTTAGTAAAATATACTTAATATTAAAAATAATTCGAAAATGGTGCCTCACTCTAAAATTTTGATTAAAAATCCAGGGCTACTGGTACGAGAATTGTTTGAGGTCCAACCAATCAATCAAATCCTTGATGAATATTCAATCAGTGCTATAATCTTGATGCAATCTGAATCCTTGTAAGTTTTTCATCTTAAAGTAACTTGATATAATTAAATTTTATTTTTGGACTTTGAACAAAATATTTTCTCACATAATACATACTAATGAGAATCAATTTATAATATATATATCTAGTTTTAATCTGGTACATTCATCATAAAGTTATCTGAATACATTATATATTCATATTTAGTGTGTTATTAGTAAATTATTATTTGAATTTTTTCCATCCATTAGTTACAGTTGACAAGATTAATTTTCATAATCAGACACATAATTAGAATTATTTTTAAAATAACCACCACATGAGTTAAATTATCTTTGCACTGTATCTTCATTTCAATTATTATTTGCTAGTTACTACTATAGCTAAATCAGATTCAGTATAGATGATTAATATGGATGATAAAATTTTTAGCACAATTGTTTAAAATATTGTTCTCTGTATAAAAAGAAAATATTTAAACTCAATGGATACTAGTGAATTGAAAACGGGGCGGGCCGGTCTGGTCCGGTCCAAACACGCCCGGTCCAAGGGTATCCCGGTCCACGGGTCCGGCGGGTTGGACGGGTTCACGGGTCCGGGGTTCACGGGTCCGGTTTTTGGAGGCCGAACCCGGCCCGTGATCAACCCACGGGTCTGGCGGTTCCACGGTCCGGTCCAACCCGTTTTTTTTTTTTTTTGCTGTTTTTTTTCCAATTCAATAAGTTTGTTATTTGAAGTTTTGAATCGAACAATTTTTGTTATAATAAGATATAAATTAAAATTCACGACATTCCAACACTTTTATTAAAATTTAAAACTGATTTATTTTAAAACAATTGATTTAAAAGCAAAACCGAATTAGATTATTTTTTTTATATTACAAAAATTCGGTTTTGATATTACAAAAAGTTACCCTCCTCCTTTATTTCCGGCTTGGGACCGGCTATGTAAAATAATATAGGCGGAGTTCTAACTTTTTTTTTGTTAGTAATTTTCTTAATAATGAATAATTTAAAAAACTAATTGAAATGTTAAAATTTTAATTTTAGAAAAATAATCATAAAGATTGAAAAGAGTTTAGAAAATTATACCGACACTACCTATCTATAAGTTGTGGTGCATATACCATAGATCGCTCTCCTGCTCACCGTCTGAATCCTCGTTCAGCTCGTTATCGCATGGAGGAGTTTCGACACCGGATGATGCTTCTTCTACTCGACCATGTTGTGTGCGATTTTCCGCATCAATCCAATCTTTCAAGCATACAAGTCTCTCGAAAACATGTGCACCCAACTTGCTGCGTTTATCGGTGAGGATCCTGTTCGCCGAACTAAAACATGATTCGGAAAGGGACGGTTGACACGGGCACGGCAAATACGTCGCGGGCCATCATCGCAAGCGTCGGATAGGCACTTGAATTATTCTTCCAGAACTCTAGGACGTCAACAGAATCATGTTCGGGCCTCGTCAAACAATAGCTTACTAATTCGTTGGTGCTACTGTGGGACATTTGCGGGTCTTCATCATCCTGCAAATCTATTAGCAATCCACCACTGCTGCTGCTCCTGTCATTATTAAAAAAATAGTGGTCAAATAACATTTAATTTATAAATAATAGAGATTAAAAGCATATGTATATTTATATTCATACCTAGCACTGCGACGAGTCGTAGACGGTCGATCGACATTTCTTCTTGTGTTGTATATGTTGAACATATCATCAAATGCCTTAGTCACGCGTGCCTCCTCTAATGATGCGTCTAGATTTAGATTGCGCTTGTACCTTTCAAGCATTTTTACCGTTAACCTCTTCTTGAACGCCGGATGGAGGCAATTTGCGATAATGGTCAGGAGGGGTACTTCTTCCCAATATTTCAGGAACTTCTCTTTCATGGCAAATACGATCGGTTCGAGAGATTCATCCATGTTTTTTATACATTCAAACTGACAATATACCTTGGAAATATAGTAGAGATGATGAAGCAACTCATGCGCCGTCGGTGTGTACGAGCATGAAAGTTTTACGGTTGCAGTGAAAAATACTCCAAGTAATGTTTTTAGGTTTGTTATTTGGTGCCAGTCTACCTCGGAAAGTATCAATGCATTGTTATCGGTTGAGTTCCTCAAGGACTCGTTTATAGCATCATTCTACGGAAGGCATCGGTGGAGCATCCTGTAAGTAGAGTTCCAACGGGTATCTATATCCCAAGGTACTCTTAAGTGACCCAGTCCCAACCTTGGACACAACTCGCAAAACGTTGTTTTCGTACCCCGTTTGAGAAAATGTGGGCAACAGCTTGCTTAAAAATAATAATTAATTCGTTAACAGCATTTGTTTTTAGGCCCGCCTTTACAGTAAGGTTTAGTACATGACAAGCACATTTTTGGTGAAATATTTCACCATTCATGATCGGAGTTAGTGACCGAGTGAAATAATCAATGGATTTGATGTTGTTGCTAGCATTATCGAAAGAAATAGAAAAAATCCTGTTTTCTAAATCCCTTTTTAAGTTGTACTCGTGCAAAACATCAATTATTGATTGGTAAATGATTTGTGCAGTATGCGGATACTACAACACCCAAAAGCTTAAGACCCTTTTTTGTAATGCCCAAGTATCATCAATATAATGCGCGGTAATACATGAATACCCAAGACCATGTTTACCGGCCGTCCAAATATCGCTTGTAATTGAGACCTTATAGTTTGCAACTGCAAATATGGCTAGTAGGTCATTTTTACGGTCTAAATACTGGCGTTTCAACTCTTTTACCATTTTTCTATGGTGGAACCTCTTGTACAATGGCTCACCACACCCCCGAATAATCAACAGGGGCAAAACTCAAACAATTACCCATACTTATTGGTTGTTCTTTATGGGCAATGTACCGGGCAAATTCACTAAGCATTCGCTTTTCATCATATTTTTGGTGTGTCTAGTACCGTCCAGGTTCATAAGAGTTTGGACCAACCGCGGATCCGCATTTTCTTGTGGTTCCTCATTGTTCTTTATGTGCGTTTCAGCGTGTTTCTTAAATGCGGACATACCATTGGCTTTAACATAATTGAAGGATTTTCTGCATGTTCTAACCTTACATCTTGCGGTGAGCAGGACACCCTCGGCATCTTTGGTCATCTCATAAAATTGCCACCAACTAGCCTCGTATTTGGGTGCTTGTCTCCTCTTCCTCTTTTCTACGATCGGTTCTGCTTCAGTTGGCGGTGACGGCGGGACACTTGTGACAGGAGACGTTGTGGAAGGAGTTTGTGACGGCAGGACACTTGTGATCTCAGGATGCGGTGCTAGCGGTGGTAGAGAAGGGGTGTAATGAGAGGGTCCCCCGGTCCACTGGCTCGATGCGTTGGAAGAAGAAGCTCCCGGTCCACTATATGCAAGGTTAGGAATTTGCGGAGGATAATAGGGTGTAGGATTTTGCGGATAATAATTAGGAGGGTTAGGACAATACGGTTGAGGATTTTGTTGATACAGTAGTTGATTTTGTTGATACGGTGGAGGAGGATTTTGTGGATAATAGTTAAGGTCTTGCGTTTGATACGGTGGTGGAGGTTGAGTAGGGTTAGGATTACCGCCAAATATTTCATCGGCAAAAGACTCAACCGATTGACGGGGAGGAGAAGAGGTCATTTTCTACATAAAAAAACAAAAATTAGAACCGAATTCAAAAATATTTAAAAATCTAACATAAATAAAAATCCGAATTCAAAAATCTAACATAAATTAAAAAATCCGAATTCAAATACCGAATTTAAATTAAAACCGAATTTAAATTAAACCGAATTCAAAAATCTAACATAAATTAAAAATTCGAATTCAAAAACGAATTTAAATTAAAACCGAATTTATTAAAACCTTTTTAAAATTGAAATATAACCTATTTAAAATTAAAATTAAAACCGAATTTAAAAATATAACCTATTCAAAAACTGAATTCAAATAAATATAACCAATTTTAAAATAAATCTCACATATTTCAAAAATAAATCTAACATATTCAAAAATAAATCTAACTTACTTAAAATAAATATAACCAATTATAAATAAATCTAACATATTTCAAAAATAAATCTAACCTATTTCAAACATAAATCTAACATATTTTAAAATAAATCTAACCTATTCTAAAAATATATATAACTTATTTAAAATAAATATCCGAATTTAAAAATAAATATAACCAATTTTAAAATATATATAACTTATTTAGAATAAATATAAGCTATTCAAAAACCGAATTTAACATATTTAGGCTATTTTAAAAATAAATCTAACCTATTTATAAATAAATCTAACATATTTCAAAAATAAATCTAACCTATTCAAAAATAAATCTAACCTATTTTAAAATAAATCTAACCTATTCTAAATATAAATCTAACAAACTTAACAATAAATCTAACATATTTAAGCTATTTTAAAAATTAATCTAACCTATTTATAATAAAACTAACAATAAATCTCACATATTTAAGCTATTCAAAAACCAAATTTAACATATTTAGGCTATTTTAAAAATAAATCTAACCTATTTATAAATAAATCTAACATATTTCAAAAATAAATCTAACCTATTCAAAAATAAATCTAACCTATTCTAAAAATAAATCTAACAAAATTAACAATAAATCTAACATATTTAAGCTACTTTAAAAATTAATCTAACCTATTTATAATAAAACTAACAATAAATCTCACATATTTAGGCTATTTAAAAATTAATCTAACCTATTTATAATAAAATTAACAATAAATCTAACCTATTTAAGCTATTTTAAAAATTAATCTAACATTTGCGGGTGCGTCTTTGCGGATGAAATAAACTTGCGCCTTTGCGGGATGAAATAAACTTGCTCAACCGAATCTTGCGCCTTTGCGGAATAAAATAAATTTGCAACTATATTTTTTTTCTAATAATTAAATTAAAATTTGGGAACAATAAAAATAATGAGAGTATGAGAAATTGAGAATATGAGATTGAGAGAATAATAGATTGAGGATAATGAGAGTTTGGTGTGAAAATGAGAGAAGGATGGGGTGTAAATTTATAGGGAAATTTTGGGGGGGAAATTCGGATTGCTACAGTAATTTTGGACCCGTTGGATTCAAAAAATTTCGTATTGCTAGTAAAATGTCAAATCGGGGGTCAAATCGTGGGGGGGCCGGCGGGTCCAGCGGGTCCAGGGGCGGGTCCAGCTGGTTAGGGGTCCGGGTTTAGGGGTTCGGGTCCGGGTAAGGCGGTTTGGGGTCCGGGTACAGCAGGTTCGGGTCCGGTCATGCCCGAATTTGGTCCGGTCCGGAACGGGTCGGGTCTACAGGTGGAAAAAGGGGGGGCGGTCCGGGTCTATGGGAAGGAAACCAAACCGGACCGTACCTAACCCCGGTCCGGAATGGGTTCGGTGCCCAGGACGGGGTGGTCCTGGTCCGGTCCACGGGTTGGCCGGTCTGGTCCTGGACCCCCCGGGTTTTTTCAAAACACTAATGGATACTACGTAGACAGCAAAGAGTCATTTAAATAATCCACCATAGACAGAAAATCAATATTTCTATGTATTAATATTTATACCATTATCAGGAATCTGGCTAATTTGCTACGCGTAGCATAGAGGGCCTCCGTACTACAGCTCAATATTTGAGTTTTCAAAATTCTAACGGTCGATCCGAACCGTTCAACATGATCTCCATATGAATATGTACTTGCAAACCAAATTTTACATTTTTAGTATTTTTTTTACTATTTTTTTAGATAGGTAAAAAATCACTTGATCTGAAAATTTTGTACCATTCAGATCAAGTGATTTTCTACCTATCTAAAAAAATAGTAAAAAAATTCTAAAAAATGTATAATTTGAATTGAAAGTACATATTTATATGGAGATCATGTTGAACGGTTCGGATTGACCGTTACGATTTTGAAAACTCAAATATTAAGCCGTAGCACGGAGGCCCTCTATACTACGTGTAGCACCGTAGCCAACTCCCCATTATCAAAATTATATGAGCAAAACTAGGGTGTGATGTGCTCACCAAGAGGGATTGGTGAGCACACCTCCAAAAAGCGCATTTTCAAAGTTCAAATAGTCGATTCGAACCTTCCAACGTGTTCTTCATATTAAAATGTGCTTGGAGACCAAATTTTACATTTTTTGGAATTTTTTTTCTATTTTTTCAGAATTTTTGATTAAACTAAACAATAATTTGAAATTCATCAAAGTGATGATTTTCAAAAATTCTGAAAAAATAGTAAAAAATTTCCAAAAAATGTAAAATTTGGTCTCCAAGCACATTTTAATATGAAGAACACGTTGGAAGGTTCGAATCGACTATTTAAACTTTGAAAATGTGCTTTTTGGAGGTGTGCTCACCAATCCCTCTTGGTGAGCACATCACACCCTAGTTTTGCTCAAATTATAACATATAAATCCACAATATGCATCGCCTAGAGATGTTGTGAATTTTATTGAAACAGAACCACTTATTTACTGGGGAACATTACATGACAATGATGTCAATTTGTATTAATGGAAATCTAATGTTGACACTTTGACCTCTAGAAATTAGACGAACAACCGAGACAGAGACAACATGCATGATTCTAGGTACCAATCCGGTACCCAGTTGTAACGCAATACCGGTGTTTTTCAAAATTTGGGCGTTTTGGGACTTGGTATGAATGGAAATTTTATATGGGAACCAACTTTGTACAAATGAAATTTTCATAATAATATCACAATAATTTGTATTGTAAGCATTTTATTCACAACGTCATCCTTAATTTTTTTGTTTTTTTGTATAAAACTACTAAGGAGTTTGCGCTCTCTGTACTGTATACCCGTCGAAATCAAATTTCAAATGTTACTTGGTTTTACAACAAAATTTGCCAAAAAAAAAAAAAAATCGTCAAAATAATTAATGAATTTCCCTTTTATCTTGTTAATCGGGAGTCATTACAGGTCCATTAATTTTAACTAATTTCATTTTCCTATTTTAAAACAATGTAAAAATAATTACAGTTGAGGATAAAAAAGAAATTGAAAAATGGTCCAGCATGTTATGGACGAAATTAAGAATCCATTCTTAGTAGACGAATATCAATAATGCTTCCATTGAATTCTTTGGACCACTTAACTGTATAGAATAATAGATACATGCACAACTCAAGAATAATAAAAGGAAAAAAACTATAGATCTATGCTTGCATGATTGGTTCATTTTGTTTGTTTTTGCATTTTTCTAATCCTATACTAAGTCTATGTACAGGTTAATTTAAGGAGAAATTTCATGTATATATTTTTTTAAAATCTCGAATTTTGTATTTTTTTTATTTATAATTCATAATATTCTATTTACTATTATAAAATGTATAATATCTCATTTATTCTTCTAAACTTTCCACTTTACACTTTACCTTTATTAAAAAAAATATATATGTAGCTTGTGCAAAAAAAATGTTTAGTTTTATATATAATTGGTATGTTTGTAAGGACAGTGGCATTTTGACATACGGTGCATGTCACGAGTAGAGAA
The DNA here is from genome assembly GCA_025461045.1 of Carex parvula. NCBI lineage: Eukaryota > Viridiplantae > Streptophyta > Magnoliopsida > Poales > Cyperaceae > Carex > Carex parvula. Next base: position 59,202 of record JAJGRW010001306.1, on the reverse strand, counting down.
GTGGACTATTTTTTTTACAAATTAGTCAATTAGAAGACTAAACATTTCTCTTACACTGACTACGTACTTCTTTTTTAATAAAGATAAACTTTGAACTTCATAAGATAGATTTTTTCACAAATTGGTCAATTTGTGAGTTTTTTGAAATTAAGAAAGATAAATATGATATTGTGAATTTTAAAAATAAGAAATACATAATTTTGAGATTTTTGAAAGGTATATATGAAATTTTCTTGTTAATTTATGTAGCAAGAATGCAAGATATGCCTTGGGATGTACAACTTCCTTCATATTCTCCTTTTTATTTTATAATCAATTGAACTTAGCCAGATATATATTGACTGTATTGCTCTTGCTTTTGAATTACATGGTCTGAATTTGAACAAGAATTAGTATTTGATCTAGTGATAAAATATAACATTATCTGTGTAAGAGATTTCATGTTCAAAATTTAAAATTTTGTATGAAAATTCAAAAAAAAAAATCTTCATCTTCATCTTTTGAGTATGAAAATTCAAAATTTAAATTTCTGTGTAAAAGATGTCTGTTCCCTATCATGAGTCATGACTCACGAATGATTAGTGTGATGCCTCATTTTCAACAAATAACACAAAATTCCATCCCTTGAGAATGATTGTTGGAATAAGTTAATTAGTGAGGTGGCTAAATTTTCATCTTTCTCTTTCAAAAAAATATTTTCATCTTTCTCTTTCTCTAGAAATATGTAAATATTTTGTCGAGAAAGAGAAAGATGAAAATTTCTTTTGATGCTATAGTAAAAACCGAATTATTGATTCGGTTTCTTAGAGTTAGCTAGTATGCATATCAAAATCCCTAGCTATAAAAAATAATAGATTTGCATACAAACTATAAGAAACTAAATCAATAATTCGGTTTC